>JAPDVR010000013.1:2533074-2840574 GCA_026230005.1 Gila orcuttii | reverse complement strand
CTCTACTGTACTTTATTTTCTTAAAGCAAAAAATAATTGCTTATTTCTCTCTTTTGATTCTAGGATATGAAATATGATCCAGACATGTTCAGGTTTAACTCTTTTGCTATATTGATGGTGGTGGGTTTTAACAAGTTCATTTCTAGTTTAGCGGTTTAATTTGTTTAATAATAATTTTAATAATTAATACAAAAAATAATTTATCTACATTTCTACTATATTGCACATTCAATGCAAATGATCATTTATGCAAGTGAAATTTAGACCAAAAGTAGTTTAGGGGGTCGAGAAAGTCTATACACATTTATACAAGCTTTTTCATTCGTTTCAATTGGTCAATTGGTGTTTTTGAATGGAAATGAAATAATATTTGGCATGATGTTAGTTTTAATTCTTCAATACGAGACTAAAGATGTGCGGTGCGATCCATTTCTTTGAATGCTATATTAATGGACATTAGTTTGGCAGTGTGTTTGATGTGTTTTAGCGTTCCTCTCATATCCTCAGAAAAGATGATGAACTCAAAGCAAGAGGACCAACATCACAGATCCAGTAAACGTCTCGCTTCACGCTGATCTCAGAGCAGTTTCTGTGAACCTCGTGTGGAACGTCTCGCTAAAGTCTTGAAAATGGACGCGTTCATGCCGTTCCACTGGCGGAATAGGAGAACTGTGGGAAATGTGGCCTCCTCTCGCTGTCGAACAGCTCCATACTGTCATCTGTGCACAACACAACAGACACCTCAAATAAACACAACACAACACAAGAGACACCTCAAATAAACACAACACAACACAACACAACACAAGAGACACCTCAAATAAACACAACACAACACAACACAACAGACACCTCAAATAAACACAACACAACACAACACAACACAACACAAGAGACACCTCAAATAAACACAACACAACACAACACAACACAAGAGACACCTCAAATAAACACAACACAACACAACACAAGAGACACCTCAAATAAACACAACACAACACAACACAACACAACACAAGAGACACCTCAAATAAACACAACACAACACAACACAACACAAGAGACACCTCAAATAAACACAACACAACACAAGAGACACCTCAAATAAACACAACACAACACAACACAACACAAGAGACACCTCAAATAAACACAACACAACACAAGAGACACCTCAAATAAACACAACACAACACAAGATACACCTCAAATAAACTCTACTTGTATGTAAAGTGGGCCTGTGAGCGTACAGTAACACTTGTTTCGTTTACATGGACACATTTTGTTTCAATCGGAATTAAATCATTACGGCTGATGAATACCAACATTGTGTTTACATTAGTGGTGTAACAATATATCGTGTCACAATATATCGCAATACAAAAATGCAACAATATGTATTGTGGATTGTGACAATATATATTGTGTATCGTTCACGCAAAATAAAAATTCAAGTTTTCAGAGTTTTAGCGTCAGTACTACATTAAACTTCTATATATAATGTTCAATATAATATATAATAATGCAATGGGGGAATATTTATGTGTCCTGATAATGCCAGATGTCTGATGTTACCAGTGGCCTATATTATTTTTAATATATCTAGTCAGTGACTAGTTCAAGCATATTCATCTAAAATAATTCTGTATTTTCAGCTTCAGAATCATGAATATGTTTATTCTGGTGTCTCTATTGTCCTGCGCTTTGGGTTTCCAGCACCAAGTCCAAGAATATTAATTTGCACACACAATGTAATATCAAATTTAGCATTTTATTCAACAGTAAAAAAATTTAAACCTTTTATCATGTCTCTGAGTATCGCAATAATATCGATAGTGAGTTCAGTATCGTGATATGTATCGAATCGTGACATGAGGGTATCGTTACACCACTAATATATATATATATATATAGGATTCGAGTACGTAGGATTCATATTTGTGTAAAATAATTCTGTATTTTCAGCTTCAGAATCATGAATATGTTTATTCTGGTGTCTCTATTGTCCTGTGAATTGGGTTTCCAGCATCAAGTCCAAGAATATTCATTTACACACACAATGCAATAATATCGTATCGTGAGTTTAGTATCGTGATATGTATCTACTAGTCTCCTACGTCTTACGTTTACATGTTTCAATGGGAATGAAATCCTCACGACTGAAGAATACGAACAGTGTTTACATGAGCACTAAATAAAGTGATCAAGTTGCTGTGTGTGTTTATATGCCACAAGCTTCCAATCAGAATTGATTTGCACAAATATACAGTTTCCCGCTGTTGTTTGTGCCATCACTTCTGTGAAGCAGGCTTAATATTTATAATATTGATTATACTATTTCGGGTCCTAATTATGAGATGACGAGCACATGAAGGATTGGTCAGAATTATTGACCCGTGATCTTGATCTCCCAGATCTTTTGCTGCACATCAGAACTATATTCTGTGGTTTTACTCATAGTGATGGATGATTTTGTGTGTCCTCATATTTAATCATAAGTCATCGCTGGACAATTTCATGTTCCTAATAACCCTGGTGTGTTAAAACATGTAAATATTAATGGGAATATTCTTCAGAGATATTTTACCCGTAATGATTTCTAGGAGCATTTCTCATGCATTGGAGAAAAGCATTCATTTCATAATGTGCTTTTCCCGCACTTTTGATTCTTTTACTTCAATGAAAGGTTGAATTTTTGTGATTTTTTTAATGAAAGATCAAAAGGATAAACAATGCAGATTTATTTTCACTGACTTCTTTGATCATATTTACCAAGGGTGCCAATAATTCTGACCACAAATCTCTTTCCCCGTATTAGTGTCCTGCAGGAGTGTGTGTGCGGTACCTTGTCCCGGTGGTGTGATGGTGATGGTCTGTCCGGTGAACTCCTCATCAAAATATCTGGTGTCTGTTTCTGAGCTGACCTGCGGTTTGAACGGAGGAACCAGCTGAGGAACAGACACACTGTTAGACCATCCTGATTCACATTTACAGTTTACATCTACGGCACTACACTGAAAAATCTGCTGTGGGATTTACTTGGGAACAATTTTTACTCAGAAATTGCTAGTAAATTAAAAAAATTACTGCAAATAAATGGCAAGCGACACATTGTATTAAACGTGAATTTTTGAAGTGGTGGATGGATGACATACATATACATATATATATATATATATATATATATATTAGGGGTGTAACAATATATTGTGCCACAATATATATCGCAATACAAAAATGCAACAATATGTATCGTGGATAGTGACAATATGTCTCATAGATAAATCACCCAAAATAAGTAACATTACATTAAACTACTGTATATAATGTTGAATATAATGTATAATAATGCAATGGGGGATTGATAATGCCAAATGTCTGATGTTACCAGTAAAAAGTGGCATACATTATTTTAAATATATCTATTTATGTCAGTGAAAGAGTGCAAGCATAAAATAATTCTGTATTTTCAGCTTCAGAATCATGAATATGTTTATTCTGGTGTCTCTATTGTCCTGTGAATTGGGTTTCCAGCATCAAGTCCAAGAATATTCATTTACACACACAAGTAATATCAAATTTAGCATTTTTTTTCAACAGTAAATTTTTTGTTAACATTGTATCATGTCTCTGAGTATCGCAATAATATCGATAGTGAGTTTAGTATTGTGATATGTATCGAATTGTGACATGAGGGAATCGTTACACCACTAATATATATATATATGCATATATATCGGATGATCATATTTGGGGGCCAATGGCATCAAAAAGATCTAAAACAAGCCCTGATCTAATGAATGTCAGTTTGCCATCATCTCTCTGAAATATGATCGTGTGTATGTTTGGTGTGGTTCTTCTTATATGTGATGTGATTATACATGTACAAAAGGAGTTTTTACCTTCTTCTCGTAAACATCTTGCCACTCAATTCCAGTGAAGAATTTGTGTTGCATGATTTCTTTAGCATCATCAGGGCCGCCACCTAACCTACAAACACCCAGAACACACACACACACACACGCTCCACATTACACATCTACATCCTACACCAGAAACACTTGGCATGATAATTATCATGCAGTATGAATAGTAGTATGGCAGTATGCTGTTATATGCGATATGAAACCGAAATCGCGACACTCAGATCCACGAACCTGTGTCGCTGTGTGAGAAGGCAGAATCGCGACACACACCTTCCAACTCCCAGTTATCCTTCCGTCCAGATCCAATGCTACCACATCTTTAAATTACTATTACTGTTATTTGAAGTTAAAGGGGAACTTGGCAACTCTAGCCATTTCTTCTCTGATTTTCACTTTTGTTGTCGCATGTTTTCTCAGCGAGCTCCCCCTACAGCTGTGAGGCGTATATTTCACAACACTGTCGTAAAAAATCTCACTTGCGGCCCCTCCTCCCCCTTTCTACCGCTGCTCATGTACATTTGTTATTATCGGAGCCGGACAACTTTATTGTGTGGAGTGTGTCTACCGAGGTGGGTAATCCATCATACACATTGAGGGCGGGTGTGTGTTTATGTCGAATTGCCGTAAAGCAGTTCGTGTTTCTCGCTTCTCACGAGACTTCCTATTTCCAACTTACCGGGACGTTAGTCCTCATGTTGCAAGGTTGGTTTTCCGCCTGGGAACGTTGGGGGGAGCGGGGAAAGTCATCATTCTCACCAGAACAGGTTATTAAACCATCCAAATGATTTCTAAACGGTTTTATTAAGTTGAAATAGTTGTCAAGTTCCCCTTTAACATTATAAAATACGTAGACCTACACCACAAAACTAGCTGAGGATAAATTCTTTAATTTTACCTGTAACGGCCGTTTCAAACCGCAAGCGTCACCGGCACATATTTTTTAGTTGTGCATGTTAATCAACAAGTGCATTCACAGCGGGAGCAGGAGCAGCGCGTGAGCCGCAGTGAAGCGCGGGTTTTGCTTGTAAGAGTCTATTTTCACGCTAAATTAAAGTGAAAGCATGCTTTTGATGGACGAAATAAATATGATTTCATAGAAAAAGTGCCCAAAATGCACAGAATAAACATATTTAGTGAGTAAGAACTGGAGTAGACACACAAAAGAAAATGAAGACTCACAAATATTTATAGAAGATTTGCCTGTAGGTTTTTTAAATGTTATTTAATAAAAATATTTTTTCCCCCCTCAAAATCTCTCTTTTTTTTCTCTCCTCCAACAGCCCCCCCCCCCTCCCCAAACAGCCCCCTTTGTATCGAATCGTGGGTCAAAAATTGTGATACGAACCGAATCGTGGGTTTGGTGTATCGTTACAGCCCTATTACGCAGAGATGATAACGTTTTTTGGGATGTAGTATGAATAGTAGCATGCTGTTGGGAACGTGCTGACACCGACCGTTGCTTGGGGTCTTTCTTGAGCAGGCCGGACAGCAGTGATTTGCCCTCGGGTGCGAGTGTGCGAGGGAAGCGAATGTCCTCCATCAGTATGAGCTCAAACAAACGCTCGTGATCCTGGTTATAGAAGGGCAGGCGACCACACATCATCTCGTACATCACCACTCCCAAACCCCACCAGTCCACCGCACGCCCGTAGTCATTGTCCTCCAGCACCTGCACACACACACACACACACACATTTAATAGGTGTACAAACTGTAGATTCTATCCCCTACCCATCACTTTCTGCATTTTTACAAGTGTGGGCAATGATTAATCACATCCAAAATAAAAGTTTGTATTTACATAATATATGTATGTGTGTGTAATGTGAATAATTATTTTGTGTATATAAATACACACATATGCATGTATATATTTAAGAAAAATGTGTTATTTATATATAAAATATTCATATTTATACATAATATAAATTTTGTGTAGTATATACATGCAAATATTTCTTAAATATATACATGCATGTGTGTGTATTTATATATACAAAATAATTATACACAGTACACACACATAACACAAACTCTTATTTTGGATGCAATAAATCGTTGCCCAGCAGGAATTTTTACATTTTCAAAAAACATCACTTAGTATTATTTATAAGCTGTTTGAGGACCAAAAAAATCTCTCCACAAGGACAAGGATTTCGGATTTCGCCATCTTTGTAGGGACATTTTTTTTTAGGTTTTTTCTTGAGTTTCTTCCAGGAACGAACACGTCACAATATTCCTCATTTAAATAATTCAAATGCAGAATAAAGGGGCGGAGCCTGATTGAGTTAGTAGTGTGTTAAACTGGCGGTTATGGTAAGGGGCGGGACATTTCTCAAACACACTCGAAGCACTCGACCAATCACAACACACTGCTCCAGCCGACCAATCAGAGCACAGTGTGCTTTTCAGAAGGCGGGGCTTCATAGAGACAGGAAGTAAACAGAGTTACTGACAGACTGGGAAGAGAGGAGCCACAACAATGGAGAAAATAATGTGTTTTGCATGAAAACCTGTTCTAGTAGTAGAGTAACAAAAATCAAAGGGCATAATAGGTCCTCTTTAAATAAAGAACAGTGCAATAACTGCAAGCTGATGGTGCTGGTGTGTTTGCGTGTTCTCCCACCGAGTGTTACCGAAACCCCGACCGCGGGTCACAGGGAGAGAATGACTCAGTCTGTGCGGTCAGTGGAAAGGTGAAGCCGTGGAGCTGCTAGAATTACTGACCGCTGTCTATTTCCAGCGCCGCTGTCATGTGACTCACAGAGAAGGACAGCTGAGCCTGCAGCTGCCCCATATATGTAGAAGAACAGCACAGCTGTGAAGCTGCCAGGAACCCAGGAGCCCTCGACACACGCAAGCACAGAGACGGGAGACCCACGCCTTCAGATGGACTGTGTAAACAGCAGTAAACACATCTGAACGGCACAGCGCTGACGTCAACGAGTCTCTATTTCCATGGCATGACCAGTAATGTAGTGTAAACTTCACCCGTAACACCCAACCTTTCGGGCTCTCTCTTGAATCCAACACGGAAGTGTCTTAAACTGCAATTCATCGACTGGCCGCAAGAGACTGGATGCAAAAGAGAGTCAATCCCATAAACCCCCATGTTAAAATGCCCAACTTTACAGCAGAAAAACATGTTTACAGCCTGGTGCAAAAAGTGGTTTTGGTCTATATATATAATTTTGCCTTAAAGTTCTGCATAATTAAGGGTGTGGCCACTTGAGTGACAGGTGGATTGCAGCTGATGTCACTACTAGCCGTTGCTGTATGTTAGCGTCACGTTACCTCAGCTAATCCCGCCCTTTTTGCCCATTTTCATTGCCTCATCAGAAACACTACCTCCATATTTTTTCACAGTCTATGGTAACACCACATTACAGCTCCAAATTGTCATAACTTGAGTAGTTTAGATCAATATTTTGAAATTGGTTTTTATTAAATTTTTTAAGTAAAAAGTTGTGAAATTTGGCACACAGATAGAAGACAGTCCGAACATAAACCACACCAATTTTGGAGTCTCTAACTCAAATCTTCTAGCACCACCAACTGTCCAAAGTTGCACTCATGTTTATGCTAATAACTTTTGAACCGTAAGAGCTAGATTTGAATCCACCCTATGACATCATGAATAATTTCCCGCCATTTTCATTCAATTTTATCTACTTTTTTGAACTCGTTCAATACGGTATGTCCAATTTTCACCAAAATTGGCTCAGATCATCTTTAACATCATACACCCAACCGTTCTGGAATAACTCGCGAACGAATTCGGCGAAGAGCACGGCAAATTAGATGTAAGGCTATATCTCCACAGCGCTTTAGCGTATCGAGACGAATCTTGGTACACGTAATCACAAGCATGACCTGAGGCTACATGCAGTGTTTTGGCACAGCGCCACCTACTGGACAGGAGATACGACAATTGCTATTTTTGCTTATAACTTCTGAACGGTTTACCCAAATTTCATAAAACTGGTCTTTTTTTTTGTTGATTCGTTCGAGTCGAATGATTCCCAATTTTTGAGGGGTGTCGGCAATTTTGATGTAATTTTCAAGAATTAAATTTTCCAGTAGTTTGTGATTTTTTAAATGATTTATATTATTATTCTTATATATTATTTATAATATTTATATTTTATAATTATATAGACATTATTACAACTTCTCAGCAATTTCTTCCTGATAAAATATCTTGAGCTTGACATAAGAAAATATAAATTCAATATAAAAATTCACATGATTTTTTTTAATCACGTAATTAATTTCTATGACACTCGCCAATTTAGAAATCACACTCATATATCCCGCCTGATTCTTAAATAAAAGTTTTTTAGGCGAAAAATTAAAACAAGAAATATGATGTCCGTTTACATGTTTACCTTATTGAAGTTAACACATCTGTTTTCAATAGCTTTTAATCAGTGATAATTTTATTATACGTGTTGCCTATGTGATGCTTTTTTCTGTGTGACATTGTAAAGCACTAGGGCTGTTTTCGACTAAGGATTTTCATAGTCGAATCTGATTCGTTAGATTTTGCCGTAGTCGACTGATAGTCGAACCTTTTTTTTTTTTTTTTTAGATAGCAGCTAGACGTTCGGTTGAATAACTGTTCGTCTGTTATAGGACAACTCGCTCTACGTTTATTTAAAATGAACAGCAAGACAACTAGAAGTGAATGTGCTTTCCATTAAATGAATCCTTAAAAAAAAAAGGTGCAATGAACGTGCTTTGTTTTAAATAAATCACACACAGTAAACAAAACCTTAACAAAAAAACTTTGCAATGAACTTTGCAATTTAGACGCGCAAACTGCGTGCCGGTGCAGTGAGGCGTAAATGCTCGAGCAGATTCGGCTTGAAGTCGTTCATCCTCGGATGCGGCGTCGCGCACGCTGTTACAAAAAAAGCCGTGCACACAGCCAAGCGAAATGGGGTCTTGCCGGTCTTGCGCACCCAACGCGTCATTTTTTGCCGCGCGCACCTTCGCTCTTGTGCGGACGCGTCTGGTATAAACAAGGTTTTACTCCGTGTCAGCGCGCGCTCTGATCGGTAAAGGTGCACAGACCTCTCCCGAATCATCTCCAGCACTCAGCCTCCGAAGCACCACTAACTCCGCCTCCGTTTCCCTTGTAAGATGATATTAGTATTTAAACATTCTCTATGATAAAAAATGTTTGTAAAAAATATTTTAATAGCACGGTTTTGGCGGTTATAGAGTTCTAATGACGGTGATCAACTATAACCGTCGGTCTCACCTTATATAATAACCGTCACACCCCTATTGGTTACATAACACTTCCCTACTATTCGACTATGAGGTTCATAGTCGAATCAGACCTCTCCGAATCGAATCGTCGAATCCTCGACTATTAGAAGTCAGCCCTATAAAGCACATTGGTCAACTTGTATTGTTTTAATTGTGCTATATAATTAAAGTTGCTATTTCTATTGCTTATTCTAAAACATATTTCGTTATGTTTAAATCATTTAAAGCCATAATCGTTGTCGTCGTGCATTTAAAACACTTCCACCTGTTTTCCTCTGAAATTCTCTCATCCCTCCTTCACTTCTCTCTCTCTCCGTGGAATATTTCCAGACGTAACCGCATTCCTGAGCTCCACACACACACAACAAGGTCATTGTTTACAGCGGAACAACCTGTAACACGGCCCGGGCCGAGCTCCAGAGAGGCCACCGTCACCATGGCAACGCTCCCGAAGTCTACCGCTCCGGGCCCTGTTGTCATGTCAACATGGGGATTTGAACCGGAGTTCCCGGGAAGAGGACAGAAAGAGAGAGAGCGGTGACACGGGATCCTGGACGTCCCATATGAGGGACGAAAATCCACTTTCTGTCCTCATGATGTTCCAATAGAGCAATAGATATTTAACAGAATACAATTCAAAAGTATTAAAAGAGATATTCATATGACTTTCTATGAGGAACAGACATGAAATTTAAGCTTCAATTTTATATGACTTCATAAAACTAATATCGCGCACAAGTCATATAGACGACTGTTATGATGCCTTCGTGTTGCTTATCAAGTCATTTTGGGAGCTTTTATTGAAGAGATGCTGAATATCTCCTTAAAAGAGAAACATAAACTCATACGGGTCATAAATTATGAGAGAATTAGCGAGTTATTCCTTCACTTCAGAGATTTTGTCAGATGGATCGATTTGACGGACAATATTTACTTTGAAGCACACCTGAAATTTTAAGATAATATTTCAATAATTTAACAAAATGTTTTAACATTTAAAAACAAATTATTATTGTTATTAAATTATCACAAGCATGGTGTTCTCAAGTTAATTCAAATGTAAAATTTTTATAAATAATTTAAAAATAAATTACACCTGAGATTTTAAGATAATATTTCAATAATATAACAACATGTTTTAACATTTAACAACAAATTATTATAATTATGAAATTATTACAAGCTTGATGTTCTCAAGTTAATTAAAATGTAAAATTGTAAAATAAATAATTTTAAAATAAAGTCAAAATAAAACACAAAAATATATTTTATTTGTTTACTTCCATTTCATGTGACCATTAACCGAAATCAGAGAAACGTGAATACGCAAATTAATTATTGAAATATTTACATTTGAAACATTTAACAACAATTTATTTTTTATTTAAAATGTTTTTACGTTATTTAACTTAAATAAGTTTAAATATTGAATTATTTAAAATTTTGATTAACTAATTATCAGCTTTTTATAAACTCACAAATATCCAGCAGTTCTACTTTGGGAAACTCTGCTTTAAAAAAAAATAGACTATTAAAATAAAATCTGATCCGAGAGACAAGAGCTGACAGTATCAGGGAGTAACATTTCCAATATATAAAACTCCTTCCTATATACTAACCATAAACCTTACAAATACACATTTTAAGAACAATAAAACCTCAGATGCGCATGCGCCCCAGCAGAGGGCAGGATATGATGCGGCAGAGGAAGCCCCGCTCAGGGAACAGGATGTGATGCGGGAGCTGTGGGTGTCAGCTGGAGCCGGTGGCCCCTCAGGTTTTCAAATATAAAATATAAATGGTCCCAACAGAGACTCCAAAATGGTGGGATAACAACAATGTGGCCGCAACTGTGTCAATATAGGCAAACCTTCTCCCACACACACACACACACACACACACACACACACACACACACACACACACACACACACAGAGACTCTGTCTCTCTCTCTCTCACACACACCCTCACTCACTCACTCATTCACTCACTCACACACTAATACACACACTCACTCACTCACTAACACACGCGCACACACACACACACACTCCCTCACTAATACACACACTCACTCACTAACTAACTAATACACACTCACTCACACACTCACTAATACACAAACTCACTCACTCACACACCCACTCACTCACACACACACACACTCCTACACTCACTCACTAATACACACTCACTCACTCACTAATACACACACTCACTCACTAACTAATACACACTCACTCACACACTCACTAATACACAAACTCACTCACTCACACACCCACTCACTCACACACACACACACTCCCTCACTCACTCACTAATACACACTCACTCACTCACTCACTAATACACACTCACTCACTCACACACCCACCCACTCACTCACTCACTCACACACACACACACACACTCCCTCACTCACTCACTCACTCATTCACTCACTCACACTCACTCACTAACACACACACACACACTCCCTCACTAATACACACACACACACACACACACACACACACACACTCACTCAATAATACACACACTCACTAATACACTCACTAATACACACTCACTCACTCACTCACTCACTAATACACATACTCACTCACTCACTAATACAAACTCACTCACTAATACACACACTCACTCACTCACTAATACACACTCACTCACTAATACACACACTCACTCACTCACTCACTCACTAATACACACACTCACTCACTCACTCACTAATACACACTCACTCACACACTCACTAATACACACTCACTAATACACACACTCACTCACTCACTCACTAATACACACTCACTCACACACTCACTAATACACACTCACTCACTCACTAATACACACTCACTAATACACACACTCACTCACTCACTAATACACACTCACTAATACACACACTCACTCACTCACTAATACACACTCACTCACTAATACACACACTCACTCACTAATACACACTCACTCACACACTCACTAATACACACTCACTCACTCACACACCCACCCACTCACACACACACTCCCTCACTCACTCACTCACTCACACACACTCACTCACTAATACACACACTCACTCACTCACTAACACACACACACACACACACACACTCACTCACTCACTGACTAATACACACACACACACACACTCACTCACTCACTGACTAATACACACACTCACTCACTAATACACACTCACTAATACACACACTCACACACCCACCCACTCTCTCACACACACACACACACACACACACACACACACACACACACACACACACACACACACTCACTCATTCACTTTATTGTGTGGTGGTTTGGTCATGTGATGAGTCTCACCTCAGGGGCCAGATACTCCGGGGTCCCGCAGAAGGTCTTCATAGTGGCTCCGTCTGTGATGCCCTCCTTACACAAGCCGAAGTCCGTGATCTTGACGTGACCGTCTTTATCCAGCATCAGGTTTTCCAGCTGAGAGAGAGAAACACCGGCAGAAAAGAGATCATGTGATCATCTAATAAGAGCTGCTTTTCTTCTACTGTGACTGACAGATTTTCATAATTTCCTAAAAGGGCATTTCAAAAAAGCCTTGAATCAAACCAACCAGCTCCAATCACAAGAACAGAAGTAAATATATGTATAAAATAGTAAAATTATTTCACACAAAAAGTCAGTTGATGCCTTAGTAATACTTAGTTTAGAGAAGCTGTCAATCACAGCTGTCAATCATGACGTCACAGTCACGTTTTTAAAGCATCAAATAACGAACTAAGACCAAACTTATTTAAAAAAACGAATACTTAAACTTACAGCAGAGTGATAAAAGCTACCTAAAATAACAGAAAACATCTTTGGAAAAAAACGTTATTTGTTGCGTAGTGACGTGTGTGTTCAAGTAAGCCAGATATGAGCAGGTTCTGCACAATACGCTGTATTTAATATATCATGATGACTCACGAGTATTTGCACTAAATCTGTGCAGATTTGGCTTACACAAACTTCCCCAGCAAAGTGAGTACATACAATAAGTAATGCCAAATTGGCTCGTGATTTGACAGCGTTTCCCGCCACAGTTGAGTGCGTTAATTTGACACCGACCGGGACCGAACACCAGGGGGCGATGCAGACGCCTTGGCTTCACTTTTCACGACACGCTTGTGTTAATATCAGCAATCCTCACAGTCACCTGGCAGCTGTAGCTCACACACACACACACACACACGTGGCCAGAGGCTCGAGAACAACGCTAGTCAGCACAAACACCCGTCCTGCTACATACGCACTTTCACATGAACCTGAGCGGCCCGAGCCGGAGAGAAGAGGAGATAAGGAGAAACCAAGAGAAAGCAAAACACGGGTTGTTCTGATGACCTACAGTATCACACACACACACACACACACACACACAGTATCATCATCTGGACGGGTCAGAGACGCACAACATCACACTACACTGTTGAAGGGACAGTTCACACACACACACACACACACACACACACACACACACACACACACACACACACACAGTATCATCATCTGGACGGGTCAGAGACGCACAACATCACACTACACTGTTGAAGGGACAGTTCACACACACACACACACACACACACACACACACACAGTATCATCATCTGGACGGGTCAGAGACGCACAACATCACACTGCACATTTGAAGGGACAGTTCACACACACACACACACACAAACACAGTATCATCATCTGGACGGGTCAGAGACGCACAACATCACACTGCACTGTTAAAGGGACAGTTCACACACACATACACACACACACACACACACACACACACAAACACAGTATCATCATCTGGATGGGTCAGAGACGCACAACATCACACTGCACTGTTAAAGGGACAGTTCACACACATACACACACACACACACACACACACACTCACATCATCTGGACGGGTCAGAGACGCACAACACCACACTGCACTGTTAAAGGGACAGTTCACACACACACACACACACACACACACACACACACACACACACACACACACTCACATCATCTGGACGGGTCAGAGACGCACAAAACCACACTGCACTGTTAAAGAGACAGTTCACACACACACACACACACACACACAAACACACACAGTATCATCATCTGGATGGGTCAGAGACGCACAACATCACACTGCACTGTTAAAGGGACAGTTCACACACATACACACACACACACACACACACACACACACACACTCACATCATCTGGACGGGTCAGAGACGCACAACATCACACTGCACTGTTAAAGGGACAGTTCACACACACACACACACACACACACACACAAACACAGTATCATCTGGATGGGTCAGAGACGCACAACATAACACTGCACTGTTAAAGGGACAGTTCACACACACACACACACACACACACACACACACACACACACACACACACAGTATCATCATCTGGACGGGTCAGAGACGCATGTAGGGTCTGGACCATTCAGACACACACTAATTATTCATATTCACTATATTTAATTAATATAAAGGTCTCGGGTGATACGGGGAAAACCCCCCTCCCCCCTCCATGGGGGCCAAGAGGCCTTCCAGCAGGCCTGGATCCCAACCAGATCCGGCCTCATGGAAAAGAGAGGAGACTCTCTCACAAAGAACTAAAGACAATCTCAGGAGTTTTGGAACAAAGACTCCAACCAACAACGACTCCAATCAAATGAAATTCTGATGGTTCTTCTCATAGACCCTCTTCCGGTTTCCAATTTCATCCTATCACTAACCTATTTATGTATTCATGTGTGTATGTTGTTTAGTTTATTTATATTCATATAAATATCTATATTTAGTTAATAAAACTTGTACATAATATGTATTTGGTTCTGATTTGTTTGCACTACATTGTCACTTTATGATCACGGTTTTTGCTACTGGCTCAACGTGCGGTATATGCGAAGAAATAATTATTCTTCTGTGGCCATGGAAGATACCCTTTTCTTAGAATAAATTAATAATCAAAAGAGTTCGTTGGACGAACTGATTAATTGATTGTAATATTAATTCAGCCACATCAAGTTAATCCAATTAACTGACCCAAATATTTATAATTAATAATAACAAGATATTATTGATTATTAATATTTCCAAAAAGCTGAGTTCCTTACACGCACAACATCACACTGCACTGTTAAAGGGACAGTTCAAACACACACACACACACACACACACACACACACACACACACACACACACGCGTTCACTGACAAACTTTTATCCATGACTAAGACGAGACGACACCAACCTCAAAAACGTAAGAAAACATGATCAGGTCAAAGTGTGTGAATAATTTTAAATCCCAAATTTTTATACAGTTTACTGGTAGTCACTGAATGAAGAATTATTGTGTATAATGTGTCCAGGGTTTGAAATTAACACACTCAACTGTGGCGGGAAACGCTGTCAAATCACGAGCCAGTTTGGCGTTACTTATTATATTTGCTCACTTTACTCACTCACTTGGAAGTTTGTGTAAGACAAATCTGTGCAGATTTTAGCAAATACTCGTGAGTCATCATGATATATTAAATACAGCGTATTGCGCAGAATCTGCTCATATCTGGCTTACTTGAACACACACGTCACTACACAACACATAACGGCGCGCTTGTTCATTTGCACTGAAGCAACAGCGAAGATTAAAAAGCATTTGGTGAACAGAAAGACATTGTTATTTTCCAACATCCTACATTTTTTTGATGTTCCTTGTGCTGTATTGATCTGTCCAAAAGGATGAGGATAAAAGAGGAGATGATGGATGACAGGATTTAGTTTGAATAAGAAAAGAATGCATGAAATCTAAATTTTATAATATATATATATATATATATTATAAAAATAATGTTGTTCAGTCTGTGGTGTAAAAAGGTCACATTAGCCATTAAAAAAAAAAAAAAAACTTAAGAAAACATGATCAGCTCAAAGTGTGTGAATAATTTTAAATCCCAAATTTTAATAAATTTTACTGGTAGTCACTGAATGAATAATTTTTGGGTATAATATGTCAGTTTACTTTATTTTGCTCTCCTCACTTACATAAATGATCTATAGTGTCCTGCACGCAGTAATAAAGAATTATCTAAAGTAAAATTATATGTGGTGTCTGAATAATGTTTGGCGTGACTGTGTGTGAATGAAGCACTGATATGAGTGCGTCCTGACCTTCAGGTCCCTGTAAACCACGTTTCTCTCCGAATGCAGGTAATCCAGCGCACACACGATCTCGGCCCCGTAGAAGCGCGCTCGGTCCTCCGAGAAAACACGATCCCGGGACAAGTGGAAGAAAAGCTGCCGGAGGGAAGGAACGCAGGAACGTTTATAACCGTAATGATCATTTCCAGCTCGGGTCTGAGAAGAGCGGCGCCTCACCTCTCCTCCGTTGGCGTACTCCATCACGAAACACAGACGGTCGTGGGTTTGGAACGAGTATTTCAGACCCTGAACATGCAAAACCACTCAAATTAATACAATTAACAATGTATTAAATAATTATATGAAATATTAATGATAAAGACATTTAATAACACATGCTGTATATTGCATATATGCTGTATAAAAAGAACAATTATTGTGAAATGACAGTCAAAAATTATCGCCTTAGGAAATTAATGGTGAATAAGACTTTTTTTTATGATTGTAAGACTAAGCAAATTTGTGCATATTTGTACTCAATACATTTCAAAGTAAAAAATCTAAACTTTTGACAAAAAGTTGCAGTTGATTATGTCTAAATACACAAATGCAAACCTCATATGAGTAATTATGTCTGAAAACACTGTTCTGAGTAACTAGACATTACACAACCTTGTTAATATATTTATATATAGGGCTACACAGATATCTTGCGGTTACAGCCAACAATGTATTAAATAATTATATTAAATATTAATGATAAACATTCAATAACAAATGCAAAAAGCAATGTTTATCCTCAGTATTTCCATCTAGTTTTCCAGTACAAATTTCAAGATGTACTTACTTGAGACACAAAATATCATATCAAGTCTTGTTTTATGAGAAATTTATCAGAATTAAGAGCATAAAAAACCTAATTCTTTAGTGAAAAGTTTATTTTTCTAACCCCATTGGTGGATATTTGTTCTTGATTTAAGCATACATTTATTTTATCAATTTCTCATAAGAAAATGAATAAGTAATTTTGCATGTCAAGTAAATGTATCTTTATTTAAGTATGTTTAGATGTTTGTAATGGAAAACAAGACTAAAACACTGAGGCACTTTTTTTTTTTTTAAATAGTGAAAAATTCTGCAATGAAGGACTTTTATTATATATGAAAAAAAATAAGGAAGTTTCCATCCTCATTACAAATTAAGATTCCTCTATTATGTTATCTGGAATACATTCAGCGTCCAAATGATGCTAATTTCAAACATGTTTCTCATGGAAATCAGAAAGATCTGATTTATTAACACTCCTTTCCCCAATATCTTTAGTCTTGTTTTCCAGTACAAATATCTAAACATTCTTAAATCGATATGCATTTACTTGAGATGCAAAATGTCATATTAAAGGTCCCATATTGTCAAAACTGAAATTTCCTGGTTGTTTTCATGATAACTGAGGTCTAGGCTCTATGAAACTACCATATAAGTTTCTAAACAGACAAATGCACACAGCCTGTATAAAGTAGCTGTGCCTTTTCATGAGCTGTTGTGACTTCCGTATAAATATGATGTCAGAACTACTCAGTCTCCTCCCCCACCAATGGTGGGTCACTCAGAAAACAACAGGCCAATCAGAAGAGATGCTCATGAATATTAAGTAGACAGGTCAAAATCGACCTGTTCCTGGCAGAGCTCCTGAGAAAGGAGCTGTAAACATATATTGAGATGGTTTTTGGGACTTATACGGTGCAGTGTGTGATTTTTAGCGGCATCTAGTGGTGAGGTTACGAATTGCAACCAACAGAAGTTACGGTGGCCGACAGGAAGTGATGTTGTCGTCTGAGACAGCAGAGAGTAGCCAGTTCAGCAATGAGGTTTCTTTACAAGGATAAATTAAGAAATTATGTTTACTTAATTATTCAGTAAAACTATATGTTATTGCGAATATTACTGTTACTTGTTCATCATCGTGTCAGTGTTTTATTCGCTGAACTAAGGTTACTTCCTTGCACGAAGAGCAACATAGTAACGAAGCACGTTTGTCCATTTAGGGCCACCGTAGAAACATGTCGGCGCATTTCAATGTAAGGGGATCCGCGGTGTGTGTAGACAGAAACTGCTCATTCTAAGGTAATACAAATATAGCGGTTCATTAAGTAAGATCTTTATACACCACTGAAAACGTCTTGTTCAAGGTAGTGAGGAAACGCGCTCTGTAGCGCTGTGTGTTCGCTGTCGGCTACGCAAGAAACATGACCACACAATATGTCAACGTCCATAGAAGGGGGCGCCCGCGGTTATGGAGATATAAATGTCTCATTCTAAGGTAATAAAAACATAACCGGTCTTTATGCACCACTGAAAACATGGATCTTATATTGCATTTCTGTCAATAGATCCTTTAGAAATATTACACAATGCACCTTTAAGGACATCAAAACCTAAAATAAAACTTCAGAAAGTTGGGACCTTTAAATCTTGTTTTATGATAAATTGATCAAAATGAAGTGAGTGTGTGCTTAAAACAAGAACAAATATCTGCCAGTGGGGTCAGAAAAATTTGTTTTCCCTTTAAATTAAGTTTATTTTTCTGACCCCACTGACAGATATTTTTTCTTGCTTTAAGCATAAACTCACTTAATATGGATACATTTTTCAGAAATTCAAGACTTAATATCTGAAGTAATTTTGCTTATCATTTAAGATTTAAGAACGTTTAGATATTTGTACTGGAAAACAAGACTAAAATAGCAAGAAAGCACACATATTTATCAGTTTATGATCCAGGAGGAAACGTTTGCCATTTACTAGTGAAGGAAGTGCCACTTTATTCAGTTTGAAGAAGAAGCTTGAACTCTTCTAAAAGGCATTGTGTGGATGGATGAACAGGCAGACGTGCTTGAGATGAGAGGCTATAGAAGAAGAAGAAGAAGAAGAAGAGGAGATCATGAGAGTCTCTCACCGTCAGGAAAGGGTGTCTGGAGTTCTGAAGCACACGGTTCTCTGTGAGTGTGTGAGCCACTTCATCCTGAAACACACGCCATTCTTCAACACGTTACAATAATAGTAGTGTTGAAATCACACACATGCAAGTATGGGAATGACTAAACATGTGACAAATCAAACAACTCACTGGAAAAAAATGATGTTTAAATACTATAACCAAACTAACAGATTTTACTTTATTTATACATACACTGTAAAAAATTAATTTCATGATTTATCATCACAACATTTTTTTCTTTTGTCAAAATTAATATTTAGATATTGGACTATATAAAGGAATGACTATTTTTTTCTTCTCCTCCTTTTTATATTGTTAAATTATTGGTGATATGTCTGTTGTTCCCCCTTCCCTGTCTGTTTGTTTGAGTGGATGTTATTTTATTTCTAAAGACAATAAAGAGTTGATCACAAAAAAAAACTTTTATTATATATGATATTTTGAGTTTCTGTTGAATAAACCAATCTCCTTCATTGTATTAACTCATTTTTTTATTTCATTGAACGTAAAATTTTAAGGTAATTTCACTTTTTTAAGTTAAACCAACTATATTTTTTAACAGTGTAGTTTTACAAACTAACTAAAGGAGGCTTTGTCAGAATTGGCTAACACACTCCAGAAACACACTCAGAAGTCAAATATTTCTCAGTTGTGTTATATTTTACTCACTTTGGCTACAATCACTTCTTTCTTGAGGATTTTCATGGCGTAATATTTTCCCGTTGCTTTTTCCTTCACCAGAATCACCTTCCCAAAAGTGCCTTTTCCCAGGAGTTTGAGGTATTCAAAGTCATGCATAGTCTGAAAAACACACCAGCTGTCAGCAGACACACACCTGCACGAGTTCAACACAAAAATACTGACACGACATCTGTGTTTGACCTTTGAACTGCTGCAAATGCCACGAATGCCAGAAATGTGAGCGTGGGAACTGGTGTTTAATACAGAGCAAGTGCACAACGGTCCTCATGCTGACATTTTACATACAAACTAATGAGGTTCTTTTGCTCAAGACAAATCAGTTTGGACTCATTAAGCGCATAAGTTTAAAACACGTTAACACTATTGTAGTCTTTGGTCATTTAAAGTCCCCCTGTTAATATGTGATGTTTTTAATATGCTTTAAGACAAACCGTGATTTTAAGATATTAAAGATTTGTGAACACACGCACAGGTTACATCATCATGATATTACATTAGATTTTCATAACTGTTTTCCATCAGATGACCATAATTGCCTTAAAACATTGGATTCTAAATACATTTGTTCTATTTGTAACTTGAATATTGCATTCATTTAAAAATAATATAAAATGTGTTTTTTTCTCATATTTTATTTTTTCAAAAACAAATAAATGGTGTATATTGGAGAGGTGAATATAAAGTATCATGAAAGACAAAGAAAAAATATGAGTGGGTTCAAATATAGTATGTTAATTTCATATTTAAAAAAAATTACATTGCACTTATTGTCTTAAATAAAAAATATTTTATTATTTTAATAATAAAAAAATGTCAGACAATAATAAAAGAATTTTTTCTAACATTTTATTATTTAATATTGAAATAAATGGGGTATATTGTAGAGGTGAATTTTATTAAGTATCATGCAAGATAAAGAAAAAAATATTATTTAATTAAAATATATTTTATTTATTTCATATTTGAAAAAAAATACATTGCACTTATTGTCTTAAATAAAAAATATTTTATTATTTTAATGAAAAAAGTTTAATAATAATAATAAAAAGTTTTTTTCTAATATTTTATTATTTAATATAGAAATAAATGGTGCATATTGTAGACGTGAATATTAATAAGTATCATGAAAGATAAAGAAAAAATAATAGTGAACTAAAATATAGTGCATAAAATTTATATTTCTAAAAAATGTTGCGCTTATTGTCCTAAATAATAAAAATATATTTTTATTATATATATTTTTTTAAACAAAATAGTTTTTTAAATATATTTTTCTGTTATAGAAATAAATGGTGAATATTGATAAGTATTATAAAAGATAAAGAAAAAATATCAGTGAACTAAAATATATTTAAAATATAAAATACAATTAATTTCATAATTTAAAAAAAATATTGCACTTGTTAACTTCAGTCTGCTTGATCAAGTTTAAAACAAAATCGTTTTTTAAATATATTTTTTTCTGTGTTATTGAAATAAATGGTGAATATTGATAAGTATCATGAAAAAATATCAGTGAACTAAAATATATTTACAATATAAAATGAATCTGAATACTCATAATATGAGCTACGAAACACTTTCATTTTTGGCGTGGACAATCTCTTTAAGTCACATTAATATTTTATCAACCTTAATATGTAATAAGCAAAAGTGTGTGTGTACTGTACCACTTTGTGTGGCGGTTTGGTCTCCGTGTGCGTGTTCATCTCCTCCTCTTGTTTCTGCAGACGCTCGGCCACAGTCTGAATGGCTTTGGTCCATTCCTCCCTACAACAACAGTCAACATGCAAAACAACTCGTCGTCTTTTATGCATTTTGTATTACAATTATTGTTGGTTCTTCTGACAAATAGCCTGTCATTATGGAAGTAAAATAATGTCAAATGTTTTTGAAATAAAAAGCCTGTTGAATTGCACTACTTGAAAAAAAATAGGCATTGCATTAACCATGCTTGCATTTTAATGCATTGTATTTTTGGGGCTTGCATTTTTATGGGCTGAAATTCAACATGGTTGAATATTTAAGCTGTGAATATTTCAATTAAAAACATTTCAAACACATATTTTCATTATTAAAAATTCAATAATCCATATTCACCATTCATATTTCACTTCCAAAATATTCTAACTGTTTAAAAATACAACCTATAATATTCAACAGGCAATTTTCGGTCCATTTTATTTCGATTTGCAAATTCGCTTCCACAAATTCAGTGGTTCAAATTCGACAGTAAATTCAACATTGACGTCCAGGAACTGCAGGAAAAGCAGTAGATTGCCGAGCATACTCTCCATCTGCTGTTAGTCGATCTCACCAGCAGGGGGTGCAAAAGCGCGTGTTGTTGACGAAGACCAGAAAAATTAGAGCAAGTCATTCATTCATAAAACTCATTTACAGCAATGTAAGTTTATTTGTGATTATTATGACGGCTGTTTTTGTTAAATTCGGTGCCTTCACGGTTACTTTTCCTGTGTAGCCTACATGCATATTTCTCTACCGTGAACGAGATCATAATGTTATTCCCCGATGCGGATATACAGATCCAATGTTACATTTTTGAGGTTGACATATATTTCTCTTGGTTGTTTAGTTGCCTTAACTTTATATTGTGGCGATGTGCTGCATGCAGGCTATTAGGGTTTCCCTCAATACTTCAGGATTCCCCTGCTGGACATATACAACGCTTAACGTAGCTTAATGGACTAGCAGAGGTGGGACCAAGTCATTGTTTTGCAAGTCACAAGTAAGTCTCGAGTCTTTGCATTCGAGTCCCAAGTCAAGACAGACAAGTCCCAAGTCAAGTCCCGAGTCAAGACAGACAAGTCCCAAGTCAAGTCCCAAGTCAAGTCCCGAGTCAAGACAGACAAGTCCCAAGTCAAGTCCCGAGTCAAGACAGACAAGTCCCAAGTCAAGTCCCAAGTCAAGTCCCGAGTCAAGACAGACAAGTCCCAAGTCAAGTCCCGAGTCAAGACAGACAAGTCCCAAGTCAAGTCCCAAGTCAAGTCCCGAGTCAAGACAGACAAGTCCCAAGTCAAGTCCCGAGTCAAGACAGACAAGTCCCAAGTCAAGTCCCAAGTCAAGTCCCGAGTCAAGACAGACAAGTCCCAAGTCAAGTCCCGAGTCAAGACAGACAAGTCCCAAGTCAAGTCCCAAGTCAAGTCCCGAGTCAAGACAGACAAGTCCCAAGTCAAGTCCCGAGTCAAGACAGACAAGTCCCAAGTCAAGTCCCAAGTCAAGTCCCGAGTCAAGACAGACAAGTCCCAAGTCAAGTCCCAAGTCAAGTCCCGAGTCAAGACAGACAAGTCCCAAGTCAAGTCCCAAGTCAAGTCCCGAGTCAAGACAGACAAGTCCCAAGTCAAGTCCCGAGTCAAGACAGACAAGTCCCAAGTCAAGTCCCAAGTCAAGTCCCGAGTCAAGACAGACAAGTCCCAAGTCAAGTCCCGAGTCAAGACAGACAAGTCCCAAGTCAAGTCCCAAGTCAAGTCCCGAGTCAAGACAGACAAGTCCCAAGTCAAGTCCCGAGTCAAGACAGACAAGTCCCAAGTCAAGTCCCGAGTCAAGACAGACAAGTCCCAAGTCAAGTCCCGAGTCAAGACAGACAAGTCCCAAGTCAAGTTGCAAGTCCTCGAGTTTAAGCTTCAAGTCTTAAACAAGTCATTAGTGCTTTTTGCACAAATTAGTGTCTCAGTGTTAATTACTATAGAAAAATTAAATGTATATAATTTATATCAGGAAGGCTTTTAAAATATGTTCATGACTTGTTTAATTTCATATTTATTGCGATAAAATTTTCACTAAGGGCACCCATCTATCTCAGTTCAATTTAGGGATTTTTCTTATGTGTGACAAAAAAAGGAAAAGGCAGTGAAAAAAATATATTTCATTGGTAACCCAGTAACAAAGGCAAAATCATTTAATAGAAATAACTGCTACACATTTTGAATGTGTGTGAGAGAGAATGTGGCAATGCAGATTTAAAAATAAAAGTAACTGTTCATTGGGAAAATTAATCGTGATTTGCTACACATTAAGTTTAAAATAATGAGTCCCTGGTTAAATTATTTTGTTAACACGACAGTAATTGTAGAACATTCCTATTTCCACGGCGACGTATCAAGCGTCACGTGACACTTTTTGGGGCTACGTGCCTGTCATTTAGCCTACAAAACATAAATCCACCCATTTCTCCCGAAAGACATGAAAGTGAGTGGCTGGTGAACAAGGAGAAGACTTTATAGTTACCTATAAGCTAAAATGTGCGTTTGTTGTGGGAAAAAAAAACATGTCTCAAAATTATATTTGAAAGGTTTAGTAGCCTATTTATTTCCGCTAACTTAGACATCAGTTTGTTTTCTTTTTCTCAAATTATAAATGATTCGCTAGTACTCGTGTATTTGAATGCCTGAAAAAGAAAAGAAAAAACATTATTTGGTTGAAAACTGTCTGAACGTGTGATAAATGACAACTGACAAGCCCTGCTGAACGCACTCTATCACGCGCTCTCTGGCTCAGTGCCAAACGTGCGAAAGCAGCGCTAATCAGCTGTGATCATGCGTCAATGATACAGTGATATACTACAGTGATTATTACAACTCTGATCTGTGGTTTTAGAAGGTAGGTCAAGTCTTTCCAAGTCACAGGGCTCAAGTCCGAGTCAAGTCGCGAGTCATTGTTGTCTAAGTCTAAGTCGAGTCGCAAGTCATCTTTGATTATGTCAAGTCGAGTCGCAAGTCATCTTTGATTATGTCAAGTCGAGTCGCAAGTCATCAAATTTGGGACTCGAGTCCAAGTCAAGTCCAAGTCATGTGACTCGAGTCCACAACCCTGTGGACTAGTGATGTAAAAGTCCAAACTGCAGATGGACTCAGAATAACGCGCACAGCTGAGCGTTTCCCAGTGATAGACAGGCATAAAGATGGCTTGATGTTGGACATTCGCACATTTAGGGACCGTCTCTAAAGTGTATACGACTTTGGTATACACGTTTCTAACTTCAATAGCATTTGAATAGAACGACTTACAGTCATAAAACCAACTGTAAAGTGTTCATGTAGTGTCAGGCATAATGCGCACCCTTTGGATTTTTTATATTTATTCAAATAAATTTAAGTTTGCTATTGAAGTTAGAAACGTACATGCCAATGTTGTATGCAACTTTAGAGACGGTCCCTAAATGTGCGAATGTCCAATGTCAAGCCAATTTTACATTTAGTCATTTACCAGACGCTTTTATCCAAAGCGATTTACAGTTAAACTAACAATAGGAGGACAACAATATGCAAGTGCTATGATCCCAGTTTAAGCTAATGCAATACACGTAGGCATTTTAGGACTTGGACTTATATATATATATATATATATATATATATATATATATATATATAGAGAGAGAGAGAGAAAGAGAGAGAGAGAGAGAGAGAGAGAGAGAGAGAGAGAGAATAGAACAGAATAGAAAGTGTTAGTATTAATTTATCAAGTGTTGATTTTATTCCAGTATATCATGAAACGCTCAGCATGAAACTTTACGCGTAAAGTTTATAATCTGAGTTCATCTTCTTGCCTGTAGCCTATATAGTAACCTACAGCCTACATCCCCAATAAGGTGCAAGATTGGTCTTTCATATCACTGTATGTGTTAAGCGTTTTGTCCCAACGGAAAGGGAATCCTTGAGTATGAGGTATTGAGGAAAACCGATTATAATCCTGTTCATGGTAGAGAAAGCTGATGACATGTAGAATACACAGGGAAAGTAACAATGAAGTTATTGAATGAAACATAAACACAGCTTTTGTGTGTTTATCATCTTTTCCGCATATACTGTCACAGATAATCATTTCCATTTTATGAATGAATGTCTTCGTCAACAACACGCGCTTTTGCACCCCCTGCTGGTGAGATCGACTAACAGCAGATGGAGAGTATGCTCGGCAATCTACTGCTTTTCCTGCAGTTCCTGGACGTCAATGTTGAATTTACTGTCGAATTTGAACCACTGAATTTGTGGAAGCGAATTTGCAAAGCGAAATAAAATGGACCGAAAATTGCCTGTTGAATATTATTGGTTGTATTTTTAAACAGTTTGAATATTTTGGAAATTAAATATGAATGGTGAATATGGATTATTGAATTTTTAATAATGAAAATGTGTTTGAAATGTTTTTAATTGAAATATTCACAGCTTAAATATTCAACCATGTTGAATTTCAGCCCATACAAATGCAAGCCCTAAAAAAACAATGCATTAAAATGCATTCATGGTTAATGCAATGCCTATTTTTTTTCAAGTAGTGCAATTCAACAGGCTTTTTATTTCAAAAACATTTGACATTATTTTACTTCCATATGTCATGTTCCTTTATAAGTAGCTCGTACACTACCAGTCAGAAGTTTTGGATCGGTAAGATTTTTAATGTTTTTAAAAGAAGTCTCTTCTGCTCACCAAGGCTGTGTTTATTTGAAGAAGAAAAAAAACAGTAATATTGTTAAATATTATGAGAATTTAAATCAGATTCAGATTTTCAAATAGTTGTAAATCGGCCAAATATGGTCATATCCTAAAAACCATACATCAATGGAAAGCTTATTTATATTTAGCTTTCATATTATGTATACATCTCAATTTAAAAAAAAAATTAAACCTTGTGACTGGCTCTGTGGTCCAGGGTTACATATACAGGTGTGTGTGTGTGTGTGTGTGTGTGTGTGTGTGTGTGTGTGTGTGTGTGTGTGTCTGACCGTTCCTCGGGCGTCTCCACATGGAAGGTGCGTTCAATGACAGTGGTCCACTGCAGGCAGCGTATGATGAATGTGTTGGGTTTGGGCCGCTCCGTCTTCATCAGCTGACACTCTGGACACATCCCGGGAAAACCACACCGGAGACACACGGACAGGGAGAGAAATGACCGTTGCAATCATCTATCTTTATCTGTGTGCTTCTGCTTACACACACTCAGTAGGGAGCAGGACAAGTGCACACACTCGCACTGCACACACTCACATACAAACTTTACACAAGGTTCAATATCTGATTCCACTTTAAAGGTTTTAGATAAAACAGAAGCTAAAAACTATTGATAGCATGCAGAAGAAAAACATTTCAGCTCAGCCATCAGAGAGAGTGAAACGGATAGAGGGTTTATTGAAAACTAAAGATATTTTGTCCTCTGCCTCACCGAAACCTGGCTTAAACCAAATGATTATTTCGGTCTGAATGAGTCCACTCATCAGACTACTGTTATAAGCACGAGCCTCGTCTGAGATATTCTTAAAGGGATAGTTCACCCAAAAATGAAAATTCTGTCAGTAATTACTCTCCCTCATGTTGTTCAACACCGTAAGACCTTCGTTCATCTTCGGAACACAAATTAAGATATTTGTGATTAAATCTGAGAGCTGGATCACTCCTCCATAGGCTTCTAAGGGATTGAAACTTGTTCCCCGAAAAGTTATTAAAGACATCGTTAAAATAGTCCAAGTGACTACAGTGTCTCAATCTTAAGTTTATCAAACGACGAGAATACTTTTTGTGTGCAAAAACAAACAAAAATAACGACTTTATTTCAACTATACATTTCCTTCTCTGTGGGCCTCGAGTCAGTTAGCATAGTGTGATTGCGTAGAGCTACGTCACACGTAGGCTCACTATTGGCTAGGGCTAGACCCGAATATTCGTTCGGTGGGTTGGTATTCGATTTGAAAATGTGACATTCGAATATTCGGGGGGGGGGGGGGTTTGCACACCTGGCATCCCCCTCGAAACGGTTCTCATTCGCGCTTGAATATGTTTTACACTATAAAATCTGGTGAAATATAATACTTAACATATAACTTCGTTATAGCTACTTAATAAATATATTTGCTTCTTCTTGGACTACTAAAAGTGTTCCTGTAACGGGAGTATTCTCTGGCTAGAGCGCAGAACAGTGGAGTTTGTATGGACAGAAGTGCATGCCTGAGCTTGTATTTTGGGTGCGTTGCTTTGACATTGTGGAAAATATAATAATAAAAAGTATTATCCCTTTTACCCGTTATTATCAATCTAATAACGAAATATAGGAGAAATATAGGAGAAATTTATTTAAATTTTGTTTTTATTTATTTAAATTACCCTATTTTGTCAGTGAGAAAAATATTATAAGACTACCTTATTAAAAATATTGCTTAAGTTAAAAGACCTGTACGTGTGTGTGTGTGTGTGTGTGTGTGTGTGTGTTTTATATCACTAGTGCAGTGTCCATTCTCGGAGCATATAAGCCCTGCTCGCGTCAGGCGCGCCGCTTCTTTATTTAAATCTACCCTACTTTGTCAGTAATTTGTTAGAAAAATATTAGACTACCTTATTAAAAATATTGCTTAAGTTAACAGACCTGTGTGTGTATCACTAGTGCAGTGTGCGTTCTCGGAGCATATAAGCTCTGCTCGCCGCTTCCCGCTCGCGCTGTTCTGTAGTTTATTAAAAGTTTATTAATTCTGAACATGTCGCGTCTCGCCTGTCTCTCTATATTGCACCAAATACGACACTGCACTCCCTTGTGAAGTCGTTTGGATGAACGGTGACTGTTTGGTTTTGTTGACGTGGGGGGGGGGTCTTACATGCACTTCAAGAGGCACACACGCACATTTGCACACACACGCATATTTGCACACACACGCAAGGTCTCTCGCTCTCTCCCTCTCCGTCGTGTGCGCGCTACACGATGTTCATTACTACCGAATCTTCGAAGCCGACGCTGGTCATGTGATGCGTGTGACGTACAACACAGAAGCGCTGCGCTGTTACACTAGTGAACTCACTCGAGGCCCACAGAGAAGGAAATGAATAGTTGAAATAAAGTCGTTATTTTTGTTTTTTTTGCGCACAAAAAGTATTCTCGTCGCTTGATAAACTTAAGATTGAGCCACTGTAGTCACTTGGACTATTTTAACGATGTCTTTAATAACTTTTTTGGGGAACAAGTTTCAATCCCTTAGAAGCCTATGGAGGAGTGATCCAGCTCTCAGATTTAATCACAAATATCTTAATTCGTGTTCCGAAGATGAACGAAGGCCTTACGGGGTTGAACAACATGAGGGAGAGTAAATACTGACAGAATTCACATTTTTGGGTGAACTATCCCTTTAATTCTACTCAGAAAACAGGACACAGGTTTAACTCATTCGATTTAATTGTATCGCGTAGAACCAATCCTACTGATATAGATATTAAACTGCAAAGTGGTGATGACATCACTGATCACTACCTTGTAACTTACATACTGCTGAAATTTGCCATGTCGCGCCGCGTTATCGGCCAGGCAGAACAATTCTCCCAAATGTGACCCTGGGTCACAAACCCAGTCACGAGTCGCTCGGGTTTATTTGTGGCGATAGCCAACAATACATTGTATGGCTCAAAATTATTGATTTTTCTTTTATGCCAAAAATCATTAGGATATTAAGTAAAGATCATGTTCCATGCAGATATTTTGTAAATTTCCTACCGTAAATATATAAAACATTTATTTTTGTGAGTTAATGCTTCACAGTCACCTTTCGTAATAATCAAAATTAATATTGTGTGTAATACTATTAAATCCAAACGAATGTCAATGTATAGGTTTTCTTATTTTTTTTTGTTATATTTTAGTTAAAATATATTTTATGCATTTTTTATTTATCTATATAATTTTTATGCATTTTTATTTATTAGTTTTAGTTTATTTACTTAGACCGAGATCATCCTTGCTAGGTACTGTAGTTCCCTTTCGAGGTAACTCGCGATGCGTCGATGACGCTTTGGGAACGCATTTGCGTGACTGAGTCTGAAGCACTACTGTCAACTAGTCCAATGGAATGAATGAAGCGTCACGGGCGGGTGACGTCATGACCAGGAAGATATAAAAGCACATCCGGTGCAATGCACGCGTTAGCTTTTGTGCCTCAGCAAAGCGCTCTGTGTCAAAACTGTCTGTATATTTATTGTTGTCTGTCTCTCATTATATATATATTATGGCGAAACAACTATTCAAAGCCTGTGCTTCTCCTTGCCCTCGTTATATCACGGGTGGAGATACACATGAGCTTTGTGTAGTTTGTTTGGGAGTGGAGCATGCGATGTCAGCCTTCGAGGGGGCTGACTGTCAGCATTGTGAGCGTCTCCCGCTTCGCATGCTCCGCTCTCGTCTGTCCACATTTGAGGATGATGGACAGGCTCGCGAACCTCGGGGTTCTGGACCCGCGGCTGCCGAGGCAGCTCGGAGAAGGCTCACTTGGGGTTCGCAAATGGATCTTTCGGCAGGGTTGGGGACGGGCTCTGCCTTATCTCCTCCTTTACCCGAAGGATCCATTGCTCTCTTGCCGGTGTCGGAAGCCCGCGCTGCGGCTTCTTCCGCCCGGGAAGGGAGCCCGTTGCTTCAGTGCTCTAGTTCTGAGGAGGTAGAGTTACTGAGCATCGGTGAGAGTGACACAAACACAAACACTAACACAAATAAAGATTCAATAAGGGGAGAGGATTCGCCATCCCTCTCCCCAGCACATGAGGAGCTTATTGAGGTGATAACTCGTGCTGTAGAAAAGTTGAGTATTGACTGGCCAGCAGAAAAGAGAGATTCTCGTCCTAAAAGCAAACTAGATGAGCGTTTTCTCACTTCTAATGTTTCATCTCATTCACGGGCCCTTCCATTTTTTCCTGATCTACATAGTGAGCTATGTAGATCATGGGATAAACCATTTTCGTCACGTCTTTTTAGTCCCCACGTTCAAACTTATTCAAATATAATGGGGCTGAAAGATTTTGGTTATGGGTCGATGCCCCCAGCGGAACAGACGCTCGCGAGCTATCTGTCTCCTGGGTCAGCATCGTCCCTGAAGGAACCCGTGTTGCCGAATAAACCACTAAAGACCACATCTAATTTAGTGGGTAAGGCTTATACGGCAGCAGGTCAAGCTGGAGCCTGTCTGCACACGATGGCAGTGCTCCAAGCCTATCAGGCAGATCTGCTGGGGGATATAGACAGGAGTGAGGGAGTTAGTCCCGACGAAATTCGAGAACTTCGTCGGGCTACAGATCTTTCTCTCAGAGCTACGAAGGAGACCGCCCGTGCTATTGGGCGGTCTATGGCAGCCCTCGTAGCTACTGAGAGGCATCTTTGGTTAAATCTGACAGATATGAAAGATAAAGATCGGGCTTTTCTTTTAGATGCCCCTATTTCTCCCTCTGGTCTCTTTGGTGACTCGGTGAATTCGGTTGTTGAAAGATTTCAAGAAAATAAAAAACAATCTGAAGCTTTTAAAAAATTCCTTCCTCGCCGAGTCCATCCCCCTGGGGATGCTGGGCGTGAGCGTCCCCAGCCAAGCTCCTCACACCGTGTGCAACAAAAAGTAAGTGTTGCGTCTCGTGCTCCCCCGAATAAATCTTGGGGTCAGACCATCGAGGACAGCCCCAACCGGGAGGAGCGGGGTACACCTCAGAATACGGTGCCCGCTCCACTTCGGGGTCCTCATGGGACCGGTCTGCCAACCCCGCCACCCTTGGTGCTTCGGGGCGCAGTGGTATCCAGCGAAAGTTCGGCGCAATGTCGACTCGACATTGCGTCGGACGTGAGCCCTCTGAGGGGGGTTCAAAAACAGTCAGTTCGGTTGTTTCCTGCCAATATGCTTCAGGTCGCCGAAGTGGCTGTTCCTTTAACACCAGAGGCCAGTCTCGAGAGACTGGTACCCTTAGTAGATTTTCTAACAGAATGGAAGAATCTGTCGAATATATCTCCTTGGGTCCTGCAGATAATAGAGAAAGGTTACAGAATCCAATTCGGTTCTCCTCCGCCTCGTTACAACGGGGTGTTACTCACGGTAGTGCATCCCGAGCAGGCTCTGGTAATGGAGCAAGAAGTTCATTCTCTCTTAGCAAAGGGAGCTATAGAACAGGTGTACTCCCCCGACAGAGAATCGGGGTTTTACAGCCGATACTTCATTGTTCCAAAAAAGGATGGGGGGTTGCGTCCAATTTTAGATCTTCGTTTGCTGAATCGTGCGGTCATGAAATTAAAATTCAAGATGCTCACACTCAAACAGATAGTGACTCAAATCAGATCCGAGGACTGGTTTGTCACGATAGATCTGAAGGACGCTTACTTCCATATCTCCATCCTCCCTCAACACAGGAAGTTCCTGAGGTTTTCTTTCGGGGGCAAAGAATACCAATATCGGGTGCTTCCATTCGGTCTAGCTCTGTCACCCCGCACGTTCACGAAGTGCGTAGATGCAGCTCTGGCCCCGCTCAGGCTGCAGGGCATACGCATTCTGAACTACATCGACGACTGGCTGATTCTGGCGGAATCAGAACAGTCAGCGGTTCGGCATCGAGATGTCGTTCTCGCTCATATGAGGAAATTGGGGTTGAGACTCAATGCCAAGAAGAGTGTGCTTTCTCCACTTCAGAGAACCACTTTCCTTGGTGTGGTATGGGATTCAGTCACGATGCGGGCCACTCTATCGCCCGTTCGTGTAGCTGCTATCATCACAGCCACAAAAGAGTTGAAGCTAGGCCAGTCACGTACTGCAAAACAGTTCGAAAGACTGTTAGGCCTCATGGCAGCGGCGTCCAATGTGATCCCCTTCGGCCTGCTGTACATGAGACCTTTGCAGTGGTGGCTCAGGACCAGAGGGTTCTCCCCGAGGGGAAACCCGCTTCGTATGATCAAGATCACGCGGCGGTGCATCCGCGCCTTGATTATATGGAGGAAACATTGGTTCTTGTCCCAAGGTCCGGTGTTGGGAGCTCTTTGCCATCGAGTTGCTATCTCGACAGACGCTTCTCTCACCGGCTGGGGAGCGGTAATGGAAGGCCGCTCAGCTCAGGGTCTGTGGGGGAACCATCATCTTTCTTGGCACATAAATTGCCTGGAGATGATGGCCGTCTTCAATGCGTTGAGACATTTCCTCCCAGACCTGAGGGGCCATCATGTGCTCGTCCGTACAGACAACACTTCGGTGGTCTATTATTTAAATCGACAGGGGGGTCTGCGTTCGCGTCCACTCTGCAAACTGGCGCATCAGATCCTCTTGTGGTCCCTAGGGAAGATTCTCTCCTTGAGGGCAATGTTTATCCCAGGGTACCAGAATATAGGAGCAGACACCCTGTCGAGGCAGGGGCTGAGGCCAGGGGAATGGAGACTCCACCCCGAGGCGGTGGAGCTCATTTGGGAATTTTACGGCCAAGCAGAAGTGGATCTGTTTGCGTCTCAGCTTACGACGCACTGTCCACTTTGGTTCTCCCTCACGCACCCAGCCCCCTTGGGGCTGGACGCTATGGTACAGACGTGGCCGAGGCTACGTCTGTACGCTTTTCCCCCTGTTGCTCTGCTCCCAGGAGTTCTGGAGAGAGTCCGCCAGGACGGAGTAAGTCTATTATTAGTAGCTCCACGCTGGCCGAGTCGTTTTTGGTTTGCGGACCTAATTCATCTCCTAGATGGCCCTCCTTTCGAGATCCCTGTCAGGAGAGACCTTCTGTCTCAGGCAGGGGGCACAATATTTCACCCCCGACCGGAGATTTGGAACCTATGGGTTTGGCCTCTGAGGGGGCCCAACTTTTAGAGAGTGGTCTCTCGACTGAGGTCGTTGAGACTATTCTTAGCTCCAGAGCTCCAGCCACGAGGAAATTCTATATACTTAAGTGGAAAGTTTTCACTTCTTGGTGTCACCAACATCAGCGAGATCCAGTTAACTGTTCAGTCAACACAGTACTTGAGTTTCTCCAGTCTCGTTTCACATCAGGTTCATGTCATTCTACCTTAAAGGTTTACGTGGCGGCCATTGCGGCTTTCCACGCCCCTGTGGGTATTGCATCTTTGGGTCGAGACCCCCTGATTATTCGTTTCCTTCGTGGCACCTTGAGGTTGAGGCCTGCAGTTCGAACTAGGGTGCCAGCGTGGGATCTGGCCATAGTTTTGGAAGGCTTGTCTGGCGCTCCCTTCGAGCCCCTAGATTCAGTTTCAGAAAATTTTCTTACTTTCAAGACTATCTTTCTGTTAGCCATTTCTTCCCTAAAAAGAGTCGGAGACCTTCAGGCTCTTTCTGTGTCTCCCACCTGTTTGGAATTTGCACCGGGTATGGTTAAGGCGTTCTTATACCCTAAGCAGGGTTACGTCCCTAAGGTGCCAACCAATATTCCAAGACCTATTGTACTGCAGGCATTCTGTCCTCCTCCGTTTACTTCTTCGGACCAGGAAAAACTGAATCTCTTGTGTCCAGTGCGAGCACTGGACACTTATGTTCACAGGGCTGCCCCGTGGAGGAGATCTGATCAGTTGTTCGTCTGTTTTGGTTCACCTAAGAAAGGTCTTCCTGCTTCTAAACAGACGATCAGTAAGTGGATAGTCGAGGCTATTTCTCTTGCATATGAGTCCTCTGGCCAGCCATGCCCTTTGGTGGTCAGAGCTCACTCTACCCGAAGTATGGCGGCCTCTAAAGCCCTCTTATCAGGAGTTTCCCTTCAGGAGGTTTGTGACGCGGCCGGTTGGTCCTCGCCGCTAACATTTGTGAGGTTCTATAGCCTGGACCTGGAAGCTGCCCCAGGATCCCAGGTGCTTTCTACTTAATTTGCCGACAGTTTTTATCATCTGGCATTTTGTAATTATGGCGTATTGGGTATTATCGTTCCCAAAGCGTCATCGACGCATCGCGAGTTACCTCGAAAGGGAACGTCTCGGGTTACTACTGTAACCCTAGTTCCCTGAGAAGGGAACGAGACGATGCGTCTCCCTGCCATACTTCCTGCATCCCTGCGATCGACTTTGCTTCGGCTCTATAAGCTAACGCGAGCATTGCACCGGATGTGCTTTTATATCTTCCTGGTCATGACGTCACCCGCCCGTGACGCTTCATTCATTCCATTGGACTAGTTGACAGTAGTGCTTCAGACTCAGTCACGCAAATGCGTTCCCAAAGCGTCATCGACGCATCGTCTCGTTCCCTTCTCAGGGAACTAGGGTTACAGTAGTAACCCGAGACGTTTTTTAGTTAAAGATCTCGCTATTTATTTCAGATCTATAAATCAAGCAGTTTAGTTTATTTACTCAGTTATTTTAGTACTTTATTAAACTAAACAAAAATTAGAAATGTTTTAATATTATATTTTATTTTAGTAACGAGAATGTTTTTTTATGGTTTTAGTTGTAATTAACGATAATAACCCTGCATCATAGAGACCATTATGCAGGGTTTTCTAGAAGCATTAAACAATTTCTATCTTTAATTATTTTAAACTATATTTAACTTAACATGGCATCTTAAAAACACAGAGCTCATGGCGTAAGACGTAAAAAAACACACAGCGAGACGTCTAATACTGCACATATTCTCATTTTGTGTCACTTTACATAATAATCAACACTAATATTTTGTATAACAGTGTTGTTTACTCTTAAAACTTGCTCTTAACACCTGAACAAGTTTTACATCTAAAAAGTAGTTGCAAAGAGATTCAAATGCGATGACGGCAATCTGATGTCAATATAACCTGTGTTTTCCTTTCCCACACGGACGCTTCTGCAATTCAAACTATGAATGCGCAACTGTGTCTGAGGAAAACAGGAATGTCATCAGTTGTTAAAAACTCAAACTCACGTCTTTTTCCGAGAGAAGCCGAAATAAGCTGTGTCTGTGTTCTCCGCCCTCAAAAATGCTCACTCAAAGAGTAAAACTTATGGTTTCAGCGCGACAAAGCACAATATCCAGCAGTGACTCTGCCAGCGCTTTCCCACAAACATATGTCGAGGAGAGAGCGTGGAGGAGACATGTGTCACGTAAGAGACCTGTCGTGGAGATGGAGGATCGGGACGAGACCACCACTGAGATCCAACCGGGCTTCATCCACAGCCTCCATCAGCCGAGAGATAAATAATGAGGATCAGACACTTAATAACCACTATATTTCACAAGTGTCAGCGAGGAAGCGTTCTCTTGAACAAACATTATGGCTGTCTAATTAGTCTGTTCAATCATTTCAACAGTTTTCTCAGGGACGGCGGGGCTTGTTGGGAAAATTCTGCTGAGGTACGACTCCAGAAGAGGCCCAAAATATGCTTAATATGTTCTGCACGTCCCTCGAGGAAACATAAAACTGTTCGTGTTGATGGAGGTCAGATGGAAGCTCGCATGACCTCGTGTCGAACGAGCAGAAGAATGAAGTCACGTCCACTCATGCATATTATATTAAATTAAGCATGCACGAAATATAGGTTTGGATGATCGTTTGCGTCAGTTGAAGATGTTTTGAAAGTTTTACGCAACATTAGTCTAATATCCAAATAATCCATTGTGTTCATTGCTTTTTCAGTGCTATTTATCAAACATTATGTGTCAATCGAGTTAACAAAATAAAAAAGGTGCAAAAAAATTACTTAGGACCGTGCAAATAAACCTGAACTTATGTTAAATGCAATTTTAAACATCTCTGTTTTGTATGTCAAAAATTAAGACTTTTTTTTAACACAAAATGTTAAAAAATGCTAAATCTGTCAATCGATTTTTACAAAAATACAAACTAAGAAGGGCTAAAAAATTACTTATAATGTTGCAAATTAACCTGAAATTATTTTAGATGCAATTTTAAACATATCTGTTTTGTCTGTCAAAAAATAAGACTTTTTTAACACAAAATTTTGTTAAATAATCTAAATGTCAAACTATTTTTTACAAAAAAAAAACATACTTAGGAGAATTAAAAATGACTTATAACATTGCAAATAAACCTGAAATTACATTAAATGCTATTTTAAACATTTCTGTTTTGACTGTGAAACTTTAACAAAAATAAATACTTAGGTGCAAAAAATTACTTATGTTGCAAATTAACCTACAAATTTTATTAAATACTATTTTAAACATCTTTGTTTTGTCTATCAAAAATGAACTTTTTTTGCACAATTTTGTTTTGTAAAAAAAAAAAAGGATTTTACTAAAATAAATACGTTTAATATTTAAACATTAAAAAATAACTTTTTTACACAAAAGTTAGGAAACAAATTAAAAAGGTGCTACTGATTGTACAAATATAAACACTAAGAAGGTGCAAAAAACTATGTATAATGTTGCAAATTAACCTGAAATTATACTCCATGCAATTTTTTATCATCTCTGTCTGGTCTGTCAAAAATTAAGACTATTTTTACACACAATTTTGTTTACAAAAATGCAAAATAACTGTTTATTTAAAAAAATACTGCACTCAAGTAAGCATGCAATGTGACAAGATGATGTGACAATGGTAGACTACTACACAGTGCATATCATAAAATAGTCCCATATTGCCCCTATTTATTGTTTTTGTTCACATAGCGATATAGATATAGAAATAACTCTAGTAGTCCGTTTCCACAGACACGTCTGCACATCTCCGTCACCGTCTCCGGCTCTATTAAAGACTGCAGTGTAAGTTAAGGTGAGACTCACGAGCCACTGAGAAGTTGTTTAACGGCGTCTCCAGCTGATCGGCGTCCTGCGGTCGCTCCTTATATCCCGTAAACGTACCGTCGTTCTTCAGCAAGAAATACCGCGGCCTCCACGTCTTTATGTACTCTCCTGAAGAGACAGAAGACAGAAAACATAATAAACACTCAGGAAAGCATACGGCCAATGCCTGAAGATAAACAACTCTGAGGTCATATTAACCCCATTTATTGTATCAGATTTGACACATGAATTAATAAATGATCAACATGATCTCAAAACTCAATGTCCTCCAGTCCTTCAGTCGTCTGATTGAGAGTTTAGACTTATAGAAAGTAAAAGTCTTTTAGTGTAATTGTACAAACGTCCTTCAGCTCGTGCTTCACTGTCTTTCTGCTGTCAAATTAGATTTTTATCAAGTAAAAGTAAGAATAACTTTGATATTGCTAGCAATATTTCAACTGGACATAATTATCCAGACATCATTTAATAGAAAAATAATGAGTATCAAATATGATCATCTCTCAATCATGCATTGCATTGCATTATGTTTTAAACCTACAGAGCTTTGATCAAAAAACTAAGCTTTTAAATATCATTTTACTAAGACATATTATTGGCAGATATTGAGAGCCGACCATATAAATATCAGCATCTGCACCAAATAACATTATTGCTCAGTTTGAGCCTCAGAATAAAACTGACCTCCATATTCTCACTATATCAGATTACGTCATCCATAAAGCCTGATGTATTAGATAAGAAAACATATATATAAAAATTCGTCTTGTCAGGCTTTACAGGGTTAAGATCATTGATTGAATGGAAAGCTAAGCCTATTTTAAAGGCATAGTGAACGCATGCATCTAAACTTAGATTTAAAACCCGGTTTGAACTTAAAACAACAGCATGACACAAAACACCTCAGTTTCCTAAGAGAAAGCGCGCACAAAAACTGCTGCCGTTTTCTGCATCCAAAATCAATTTGTGCTGAGGAACGTGCAGAAATCACTGCACCAGATGTTGCGGAATTGGAAATGAAAAAAAACCCAAAAAACAGAGAGAGACACGCAGCCGTGGAGTCTGTGCACGTCAAAAACACAGAGGCAGTTTGAATAGTTATCCAGGAAAAGTGTAATTTATTTTTAATTACGGGAGTGGAATATTAACCCCATGCAGGGTCTGAGCAAGCTGTCCTTAATTGGCCCATTTCCTCCGTCACTAAAGTGTGGATGTGTCACGGCAAACGTCTGTCTCGCTGATATTCAGACGCTTTTTGGCTCATTTCAACTGTGACAGGCCAGAGGAGCAGCGATTGGCCCATAACAGAGCAACTATACATGCATTTATCATTTAAACTCATAATCCTGCTTCCTAACATGAGGATTTCACAGCCGTTTTATGGAAAGTTCATATCATATCACATCTTTATTAAAAGAATAGCCATTTTATGATGTTTCAAACTATTTCAGCTTGTAACTTTATTGAAAAAAAAAAAGGAATTCAATTAAACACCTACTAAAAATTTTATGTAAAATTATAATACATAAAAAGGGTAAAAATACGACACTAAAAAGTATTAATATAATAATATAAAACTGAAATAAACAATGTATTTGTTAAATAACAAATTATTTAAACTATAAAAATATAAAGTACAATAATAACAGTCAAAATGCAACACTAACATTTAAATAAATAAATTTCAAATAAACGCAACATAAAAGTTACTAAAATGATTAATATCATAATGTAACCTTTAAATGAATAAATAGCCCCCCCCCCCCCAAAAAAAAAAAATATTGAAATAAAAATGTACAAAAAATTGAATCATAAATGAAATCATAAACAAAATATTGCAAAAAAAGCAATCAAAATAAATCACTAACTAAAAAGATTAAATATTTTTTTATGTGCGTGTCACGTGATCATTAACCACATGAGAGAACCATGAACAAGCGAGTACATATTTTAGCTCACGAGGGTTCAGCAGACAAAAAAGTTTGTGAATCCCTGGTCAAATAAGACAATCTGGAACAGTCTAGTAACAAAAGATAAACTACCAAGCCGCATAATGCATCCAGTAGGTGGTGGCTCTTGAAACTAGAGCAGCACAACATCTCTGAGGAGCTTCAGCACTTCAATAAACCTAAAGCATTACAAATGAGTCCACCTGATTCACAACAACTGGGGAGGAGGAAGAGCAAAGCCCACAGCCGCGGGAACATCTGTCCTTGAGCCCTGTGTACTTAAGACTCTCATTCACACCAGATGCCCAATATGTTATTACGGCTGTTGCCATTTTTCATCGTGGCAAGATGTGACGGCATCTCGCTCAAACTTGTTCTGCAGGCTAAGAGGTTTTGGCAATCAAAAACACACTTCCTACAGGAAGTAATTCGTCTGTTGTTTGATGAATCACTTACTGTATTCCTCTTTTTCAAGTGATATAAAAATTTGGAAAATGAGTAAATGTAGATATACAGTACACTACCGTTCAAAGTTTGGGCTCAGTACATTTTTTTTTTTAAATGAATTAATAATTTTATTTAGCAAGGACACATTCAATTTGACTGAAAGTGACAGTTAAGACATTTATAATGTTATAAAAGTTTCTATTTCAAATAAATGCTGTCTATTCCACAAAAAAAACATAAATACAATCCCTTTCGATGAGACATAATTGCTTATTACTTTTGACCAAAAGGTGGCGCTGACACCAAATTTGCGTGGTGTGGTCAGTGTTGGTTGGCAATGATACGCACCAATTTTGGTGTCAATATGCCAAAGCCTTGCAGAGATACAGTCTCAGATGCAGCTTGGCATCATGCTATCAAATTCGTTGATGTAGAAAACGAAAAGAGTTGTGTCCATCGACATGAAATCCATAACTTTATGCCAGCATAGTCTGAAGATGATCCGAGCCAAATTTGGTGAGAATCAGACCAAGGGTCTAGAAAGAGTTTGAAAAAGCGTGTCAAAATAGTCCACAGGAAGACATGGCATAATTGATAACTAATCAAAAGCTATAAGTGTTTTTTGAGATTTCATTATAGTTTTTGACCACAATACCTTTTGAGTACTATCACATACTGAATTTTGTAACGCTACTACACCAATGCATTCGTAAAATAGAGCATTTTACGACAATTCAAAATGGTCAACGTCCAAAATGGCTGAAATGGGAAAATTGGGTATTGTTCGATTGTTCAGTATAACGCACCGAATCTAAAGACCAATTATAAGCAAAAATAGCAATCTTTCATATCTCCTATAATTAAAAATTATAATAATAGTTGTTTTTTTATATACTAAATGAGCCAAGGGTGTCGAGTTACATTCAAACTTTTTTAAGGCATGAATACATTCTTTTCAAGGAAAAAACTTTAAATATGTAATATTAGTGATCAAAAATGAGTTTTAAGGGATAAAAATATTGACTACAGGGGGACTTTAAGGTAATGATATAATTTACATGAACAGATTCTTGTATCTGGTTTGTGTGATCTCAAAAGCACTAGACCAAGATCAGACGTGACCCTTTCCCAACCACATCCATTCAAAAGAAACCCAGACCAGATCTGGCCGGACGCCTGTCTACCCATCTGTCTCTATGCCAAGTGAGTCCTGGGACAGTATGTCCACCATGCAGCACACCATATATCACGACACACGTTCATGAGCGTGACATCGGGACCTTTTAAAGAAACACACAAAACAAACTGATTAAGTTTCATCATTAATTTGTGAATGATGCATCTATCACAGCAGGTTTGCTGATGTGGAAGTGTCTCAGACGGACAGACGACTCATGTTTAAACGGGAAGCTGCTTTACAACTCAGGCCTGAAGAGCACTGACAGATGTGTTTGTAGTTATGATGCCAAAGTTGTAATTGTGTAGGGTGTGAGATTAATCCACCACAGGGACACACTGAGTCCAGGGTTTTCATGCCAGAATCTCTGACGCACGCGGGTCATTCACTGCCGCCCATTTGATGACGGGCAAAACATGCTGAGGATCACATGCACACCGAATCCATGCAAAAACGATAGGGGTGTAACAATATATCGTGTCACAATACAAAAATGCAACAATATGTATCGTGGATAGTGACAATATATATATTGTGTATAATGCACCCAAAATAAGAATTATTTTATATAGGAAAAAATTCAGGTTTTCAGAGCTTTGGTGTCAGTACTACATTAAATTACTATATAATGTTGTATATAATGTATAATAATGCAATGGGGGAATGATAATGCCAAATGTCTGATGTTACCTGTAAAAATTGGCCTATATAAATATATTAGTCAGTGACAGAGTGCAAACATATTTATCTAAAATAATTCTGTTTTCAGCTTCAGAATCATGAATATGTTTATTCTGGTGTCTCTATTGTCCTGTGAATTGGGTTTCCAGCATCAAGTCCAAGAATATTCATTTACACACACAAGTAATGCAAACTTAGCATTTTATCAACAGTACATTTTTTGTTAACCTTTTATCAAATGTCTCTGAGTATCGCAATAATATTGTATCGTGATATGTATCGAATCGTTACATGAGGGTATGCGTTACACCCCTAAAAAATGGCCTTGAATAGTGTGCAAAAGACAGACGCACACGTGATGATTTACACCTCTGGCTGTATCCATAAACAAACACTTCTTCACCAGAACTGAACACTAAAGAGAAGTCTGATCTTACACAATGTTTTGTTGTCATGGCCTTTGACAAGTTCCTGTATTTTGGTCAAACAGTTAATCCTTGCAGCTCAATATAACTAAAATCTAAAAACTCAAGTGTACAGCGGTTTCCACAAAGCATATCGATTACAGAAAATCCATGTTTTAATTATATAAAAATAAGTTGATTTCAATAAATCTAGATAGTAAAACTAGGGCTGTCGATTTAACATGTTAATTTAATTAATTAGTTATGGAAAATTCATATTTAGTACTAAATATTATATACTAAAATTAGTAATGGCAAATTAAATGATTTAATGCACCCGTACTAAACTTAAAAATATTAGGGGAAAAATACCCTGTATGAGTTTTCGTCTCATATTTATATGATATAGTTAAGCAGCATCACACGAGTGCTGTTTTTATCCTGAATAACACGAATTCAAATGTGATATTGATTATATACAACATTTCAATAAATAAGGAGTTCATTTTTTTTATATTAGACACAATATTGTTTTGTTAATGTCTCAATTTTGCCAAGGAAAATATTACCTATAAAGCCAGAGCAACACACAGCGGTGTTTTGTTTCTGAATGAATCCTCGTTTTGAGTGAATCAATCAAACCAATGATTCATTCATAAAGAGAGCCATTTCCTTAATTCCTGAATGAATCAACCGTTTGAATTAATTGAATGAATGAATGAATGATTCAATGACTTACTCATTTAGACATTTACTGCCACTGACAGTTTTAGTTTCCTATTTAGAGTATAATTTCATAAATAATACACTGAGATCCATCTTTTCACACTGATGACCTTTGAGGGAGTCTTAAAAAAAGGTTCAAACATTCACAGAAGGAAAAACCATGCATTAAGAGCCGGGGGTGAAAACTTTTGCACAAAAAAAAAGTAATTTAGTACTGCCCTTCGAAAGCAACTGAAGATACTTACATGTTTCCCAGAAGACAAATTAAGTACAAATTACCTTGATCTTTAAATTAAAAAAATGCATTGTGTTTCCTTCTGGAGCATTAGTGAATATTTGAACCTTTTTTAATAGTTGTGTTCGAGTCCCTCAATGGTCCTTAGTGTGAAAAGATGGATCTCAAAATCATACAATCGCTGCTGGAAAGGGTTCAAATATGCAAAAGATGCTGGAGAACTTAAGAAATTTTGGGACCTGGAGGATTTTTAACTGATCAGCACAAACAAGGGACTAAGAATCAAGGGTATGTAAACTTATAAACAGGGTCATTTTTATAAATTCAGCAATTTTTTTGTCTTGTGGACTATATGTAAACATCTTTTATGTAAAATATCTTAGTTCTAAATAAAAAAATAACATGCATTTTGTATGATCCCTCTTATTTTGTAAATATTATTCACATTTTCACAGATTCTTTAAAGGGTTCACAAACTTTCAAGGACCATTGTATTATATATATGAGAACCGCTATAAAAGCATTGTGTTCCACATTCTATCACGGAACACACACACACACACAGTCATGTGACACCGAACACGACCACCACATCCGCCTGACCATCTCCTCATCTCTTTCACCTTCCTCTGTACATGTGCCACTTTCTCATCTAACCTTTTCCTGTCTCTGCGTTCCTTCCTCTTTCTCACACTCAACACTTCTACTTTTCTGACACGCTGCTCTTGTTTTCGGCTCAAAACTATGACACAGACGTAAACCAGGAACAATGAGACAGCTGTTCATGTAGTTTTGCATTTATTTGTGTTGTCACACACATCACCTGTATCAGACTGATGTTACTGCAGACGTGTGCGTGTGTGTGTTTCTATAAACAGAGAACATCTAAACAAATTAGACTCTGGAGAAACAGACCATTGTTTGCCAAACATCTCAGACATACTCACATTCATCTGTGAACATATGAGACAAAAGACATATTTCCATATACATTACATAAAAACATTAATAATTAATGTATAACATAAATATTATATATACATATATATGTGTGTATGTACTAGTTTTTATAATTTACATTACATTATATAGTATAATAATTATTTATATATAGATAATATTAAGAATGAACATAACATAAATATAATACATATATACATAATTACATATATAAATACATAATTCAATATGTACTTGTTCTATAATTTATAATCATATTTTATATGCAAGTATATATATATATACACATAAATATTAATAATTGATATATAATATAAATATAATGCATATACAATTTATATATGCATGATAAAATACTATATTCATATGTAATATATTGTTTATATAAAGAATTATAAATATATGTAATTAAATATTTAAATGAATATATTAAATACATACATATATATTTAATTAATATTCTAAATATATAATGTATTAATATTCTATATATAGAGAATTTATATATATATATATATATAGTATATATACACTGTACTATAATATATATATATATACACACACACACATTTATATATATATATATATATATATATATATATATATATATATATATATATATATATATATATATATAATTAAAGATATTTAATATTCTGCAATATTATACTAAAAATGAACAGAGAAGATTGCCAAAGACCATAAAAACCGAGTGAATTAAAGCAACAGTGTGAAAGCGTGTGAGAGCGCCGGCACTGCCTCCGCATCAAGTGGGAAGAGATCCTGCCACTCCCCGACACTTCCTGCCACTCACTGCCACTCCCCGACACTTCCTGAGACTCCCTGCCACTTCCTGCCACTCCCCGACACTTCCTGAGACTCCCTGCCACTCCCTGAGACTCCCTGCCACTCCCTGAGACTCTCTGCCACTCCCTGAGACTCCCTGCCACTCCCCGACACTTCCTGAGACTCCCTGCCACTCCCCGACACTTCCTGAGACTCCCTGCCACTCCCCGACACTTCCTGAGACTCCCTGCCACTCCCCGACACTCCCTGAGACTCCCTGCCACTCCCTGAGACTCTCTGCCACTCCCTGAGACTCCCTGCCACTCCCCGACACTTCCTGAGACTCCCTGCCACTCCCCGACACTTCCTGAGACTCCCTGCCACTCCCCGACACTTCCTGAGACTTCCTGAGACTCCCTGCCATTCCCCGACAATTCCTGGGACTCCCTGCCACTTCCTGCCACTCCCCGACACTTCCTGAGACTCCCTGCCACTTCCTACCACTCCCCGACACTTCCTGAGACTCCCTGCCACTTCCTGCCACTACCCGACACTTCCTGAGACTCCCTGGCACTCCCCGACACTTCCTGAGACTTCCTGAGACTCCCTGCCACTCCCTAAGACTCCCTGCCATTCCCCGACACTTCCTGGGACTCCCTGCCACTTCCTGCCACTCCCCGACACTTCCTGAGACTCCCTGCCACTTCCTGCCACTCCCCGACACTTCCTGAGACTCCCTGCCACTTCCTGCCACTCCCCGACACTTCCTGAGACTCCCTGCCACTCCCTGCCACTTCCCGACACTTCCTCCCACTCCCTGCCACTTCCTGCCACTCCCCGACACTTCCTGAGACTCCCTGCCACTTCCCGACACTTCCTGAAACTTCCTGCCACTCCCTGCCACTTCCTGAGACTCCCTGCCACTTCCCCACACTTCCTGATACTTCCTGCCACTCCCCAACACTTCCTGAGACTTCCTGCCACTCCCCGACACTTCCTGAGACTTCCCGACACTTCCTGAGACTTCCCGACACTTCCTGAGACTTCCCGACACTCCCCGACACTTCCTGACACGTCCCGAGACTTCCTGCCACTCCCTGCCACTTCCTGCCACTCCCTGCCCCTTCCCGAGACTTCCTGAGACTTCCCAATTCTTTCTGAGACTTTGTGACATTCCCCGACACTTCCTGACACGTCCCGGGACTTCCTGAGACTTCCTGCCACTCCCTGCCCCTTCCTGCCTCTTCCCGGGACTTCCTGAGACTTCGTGACACTCCCCGACACTTCCTGACATGTCCCGGGACTTCCTGAGACTTCCTGACACTCCCCAGCACTTCCTGACACGTCCCGGGACTTCCTGAGACTTCCTGACACTTCCTGAGACTTCCCACTGCCGCTACATTCATGGCTCAGGACGAGCGAGAGGATGGGAAACGCAGGTGACAGGCTGTGTGTGAGAAGAGAAAGGAGGCGTTTAAGAAAAGAGAGCTTCAGGATTTAGGGAATTAAAAATCTGAAAACCGGGAATGGGGGGGGCTCTTTTGTTGGTTTTTCCTGGGCCTCCCCCTCTCCCCCTGGAGCCCCTGTGAGCGGGTATCCTGCAGCTGTGCCGGACGAGCCCGCTCTCTGCATATCAATGAGCCAGAGGTCCAGCAGCGGGTCGTCCCTAACCGGCTCTCAGGGCTAAAAGGCCACCGACAGTGACAAACATGCTCTACAGCAGATATGTAAAACCTATAGGCATCTTTTTATCTGCTATGTAATATTTACAACTGATTTTGCTAAGTATATCAACATTTAAAAAACAATTGCAATGTATTAGTGGCCAGCCAGGCAATGTGTGTGTGTGTGCGCATATATATATTTATACATGTATACACACATACATAAATGCATATATATATATATATATATATATATATATATATACACACACACACACACACACATATACATACATACATATAACATTCTGCATATATATGTGCATATTTATTTAAATTTCTATATATTATTTATGCATATATTTTCTCAATTCACCCACCATAGGTGTCAAAATGTTTACCATATAAGCTACACAAAACACGTAACATTGGGCCAGACAGGCCTAAAATAAAACATTAAATATCTCATAATTATCTTTTCTTTGCATATCTAGTGAAGGACTTAATGTGCTTTGATAGTATGAAGTGGTTTCTTGTGCAAAAAAAAAATCACTCTAACATTAAAAGGCACTAAAATAAAATAAAAAAGCACTAAAATATTGCAAGGGGAAAATACTTTTGTATTCTCTGTATTCTCTGTACTCTCTATTGTCTTCACATTTAAGAATTTGGCATTAACTGTGTTTTTATATGAGCAGAATATGAATTTGACTTTATATTAGTAACAAACGCCCCTTTAAATCAAATCTGGGAGGCAAATATTCCCCCTCCAGATAAATAAAGTTAATTTCTGCCCGAGCATCCTGGCACTGCCAACCAGGAGCTTAAAGTCTTCCGCAGCTTCTCCATCTTCTTCTGCCTTTCTCCTTTTCTTCCCGTCTTTTGTTGGTCCCGTTTTTCATTGCAGCTGGATCAGAGGGAGCGTTTGGCAGCCACCACTGTTGCCGCTGGGGTGGGTTTTGCCACCGTACAAGAGAAAAGGGGTGAACGGAGGCGCGGGGGGGGAGGAGAGGGGTCGGACACTCTTTCTCACGCTCGTAAGAAAGGCTTCACTTCTTCTCGCCGGCCACAGGCACCTGCTGATTACCATAGAGACACTGTGGGAAGTTTTTCCCCCTCCGCTGCTTTTTGTGTTGTAGATTCTTTCCCCCCCTTTTCGTTCCGGTAAACAAGCGCTCCATGGATTAGTTTACTGGGATGGTGCAAAGAAAACAAACAAACAGGAGCGAAAAATTCCAGCAACCAGTACAGATGCTCGCATGAGCTCCGACAGAATGACGTTATTGTTGTGAGATTGTGTGAAGGGCTGTGAAAACATCAGCTTTTGTGACAAGTGACATACAGAAAACATTGAGTTTAAGTTTTGTTCTCATTTGATAGTGTCAGTGCAGGCAATTCTATAACATTAGTAAATACAGTCAAACCAAAAGTTATTTAGACACCAGATATAATTTATGATATTTTTTGTACAAGTGGTTGCAGGACACTATAGTTCATTTATGTAAGTGAGTATGGCAAAATAAAGTAAACTGTGACATATTATACCCAATAATTCTTCATACAGTGACTACCAGTAAAATTAAGAAAGATTTGGGACCAAAAATGATTGGGACACTTTGAGCTGATCATGTTTTGCTGAAGTGTTTTTTCTTTAATAACTAATGCACCTTTTTACACCACAGACTGAACAACATGAAGCATTGCTTGGTGATTGTTTGAGCTAAACTGGTATTATCTAATTGTGTAGTTAAATTTAACAGCTGACAGATATTCAACATAATTCATGTGAGACAGTCTAACAGAAGGACGGACAAAACCAGTGAAATATCCACTGAGTTCTTGTCATATTTTATTACAATTTTCTAAACTGTAGCAAATAAAGTGTGATAATGTGAGAAATGTTGAAGGTGTCTGAATATTATTTGGTTTGACTGTATATTAAGTGTCTTTTAAACCTTAACTAAGCAGGCCGATGTCATGTGTGATCCTGTCCACATTACCAGAAAAGTTTGGTATTGATGCTCTGTGTGAAAGAAGCCGGAAGATTAATGGTTTGAGCATATACAATGCAAATGTTCTAATGTAAGAAGTCTGTTGTCAAAGTAAGTCATGATTATGCAGTCAAATGAGACTGAATCATGTTTAAAGGTTATATTCAGCAAATGAAATTGCAGCATAGCAATACTAAAAATCTTGCAAGCTTTTCAGCATAACATCTGGAGTCTCGTATATTAATGTTTGTGTATATTTCCTCCTAAAAATGTGCGTATGCACAAAAGGCAGATTTTCCGTAAGCACAAAAAGACATATGCATGGTAAAACCAAAAAAAAATTGCCTTTAAAAATCCCAGTCTGTGGAAGACGTGCGTACATATGCATCCCGACCCCAAAATAACCATTTATAGAGCTTATTTCACTATACATAACATGATCTGCATTAGAGTAAGCCTGAAGCCTAAATCCGAATTCGGAAAGGCACGGAAAATGAATAACGCATTCTACGGAGGATCTTGTGTGCAGCAAATCCTGAGCGTCATTGATAAAAATCTTATCTTGCAAAAGGTGTGGTCAGGACCGCCACTAAATATAATTATCCAACTATATAATTGCGAGAGAACGCAAAAGCATTGAAATATATATTTTTCCATCAACATGTCCCTTTAGGGGCTCCGTAGAATGTGTCATTTCCTTTCCGGACATAGTATTAGGCTTCGGGTACATCCCTAATCTGCATATAACTTCCATTAGCATATTCACATCCATGTGCCTATACAAGATGAGATATGGACTAAATCTTAGTGTACTTCATTACTCCGCTCACACCAGTAAACCAGTGCACACATATTAATGCCAAATTTATTTTCTATAAATCCCAATATGTGCATGGAAAATTACACACGCACATCAGATCTTTTCAGGGTTATTTTTCACTTTTCAGCTTTTTCTGGTCAAGAATTGGTCAATAATAGAGGAAGAGACAGTTCGAGTCACTTTGATGTCACTAACCTCTCAAACTAGTGACTATATTCATTGGAAATGCTGTCTGGTCTCTTGTAAACAGCCCCAGATATGACTGATATAAACTCAAGCACTCCTGGAAACGACGTGAAGCCAATCATTTACATCTAGGCATTTAGCAGACGCTTTTATCCAAAGTAAACAAAATTAATTTGTCAAACATTATTATTATATTATGTCTGGTTTATTAGACTAAATAACTAGATAAGGATAATCTGTAGGTTCTAAAAATCTAATGTTCTAAAATCTAAGATTATAAAAAATTAAGATTCTAAAATCTAAGGTTCTGAAAATCTAATGTTCTAAAATCTAAGGTTCTAAAAATCTAATGTTCTAAAATTTAAGGTTCCTAAAAATCTAATGTTCTAAAAATGTAAGATTCTAAAAACTAAGATGCTAAAAATCTAAGGTTCTAAAATTTAAGGTTCTAAAATCTAAGGTTCTAAGAATCAAAAGTTCTAAAAAGCTAAGGTTCTAAAATCTAAGGTTCTAAAAATCTAAGATGTAACAGTAAAATGTATCCGTGACACTTCAATCAAATAACATTTGTACAAGTGTGTAGATTGTTGTGTAAGTTTACTCGTATATTTTTACTCATATTATCTAAATATAAAACAACAGCACTCTCACCCACTTGACAAACACATTCTGAAACAACAGCGACTCTAACAGCTGAAGATATGTTTATGATGGATGACAGAGACGGGCGAGACCACAGCGATCAGAAACACGGGGAACGCCAGCAGACGCGTGAAAGAGTGGAAAGAAAGTGGAGAGAATGAACAGAAGAAGAGGAAGGCAGAGAGAAAAATGGGCCGGACGAGCAGCACAATAGCAGAGCAGGAGGTTTCGGCACAGAAAAGTAAGCACACAGCGGGCAGATACGCAGACAGAAGCAGACCCTGCTGGCGCACACACACACACACACACACGCTGACAGCTGCACTCTGGTAATTTACATCTCTCCAGCACATTTAGCAGGAGCCTGTCTGCCATCACCCGCAGCACCGGGACCTGCTGGCCTCCAGACAGAGAGACAGTGAGATCCACCGGGGAACCGGGAACCGTGATCCGACGCGCGTCCAGCCAGAGACCCGGCGCTGACGTGCCTCAGCTGTCACCATCGACAGTGATGGAGAGAGTCCGAGGAGAGGAGATGCGTGTCGCGCTGGAAAGCTCAGCACAGGGGCATCAAACGTCTAATGAGAAATTATCTTTTATGTTTTAGGAGTATTTCGTGTATTGCAGTAATGGGGTACGGAGAGGAATTAGTGTGTTTGATTTCATGGTGGGCGAGCAAAATAAAAAAATAAAATAATCAAATGAGAAATAACTACATGGTTTTTTTTTTTAATAGTTTTTTTTTTCCAGCAAGGATGCATTAAAATGTTCAAGGATGCATTAAAATGTTCAAAAGTTATAGTAAATGCATTTATGATACAAAAAAGAAATCACAGTTTCCACAGAAATGTGAAGCAGCACAACTGTTTTCAGCATTGACAATAATCATAAATGTTTCTTGAGCATCAAATCATCATATTAGAATAATTTGTGAAGGATCATGTGACACTGAAGACGGCACGCCTCAGCTGTCATGTTCAGACCGTGATGGAGAGAGTCCGAGGAGAGGAGATTATCTTTTATGTTTCAGAGACCTTTACCTGGTCTGTTCTAATCTGCCCAACTCAACTCAAGCTGATTCCGTGGCCATTTTCAAGAAACGGCTGAAGACGCATCTTTTTCGGCAACACTTGATCCATTAAAGACATTAATACTTTTTTTCAGCAAGGATGCATTAAACTGATCCAAAGTTATACTATAGGCATTTATGTTACAAAAAAAAATCAACATATCAGTTTCCACAGAAATATGAAGCATCACGACTGTTTTCAGCAGTGATAATAATCATAAATGTTTCTTGAGCATCAAATCATCATATTACACTGATTTCTGAAGGATCATGTGACACTGAAGACTGGAGTAATGATGCTGAAAATTCAGCTTTGATCACAGGAATAAATAACACTTACTATATATTAACATAGAAAATAATATTATTATTATACTAATAATATTTCACAATTTTTGCTGCATTTTTTAACAATTAAAAGCAGCCTTGGTGAGCAGAAGAGACTTCGTTCAAAAACAATAAGAAATCTTACCGACTCCAAACTTTTGAATGGTATTGTACACATAAATATACAGTAAGAGTGAAATTAGATGGTATAATATTTTAGTCACACCCCTAGAAGTGCTCATTGTATAGTATAAACGTGACTAGGACTGATATAAACGTGTACACACTAATTCCAGATAATTGTGTAGAAGCAGGTCAATGAAATCTGTGCTCTCCGTTGGCTATATCTGTGTGCAATGACAGTGTGCCTGAAGCTGAACTGAGACAATTAGCGTTCAGCAGGTCCGTTTAGTGACAATGTGAGCGAAAAGACCTAGAACAGCTTGTTCTGTATCTCTGTGTTCAGAGATAAACACAGGCTATGAATCTCCCCATCATGGAAAATTAACTTCATACAAGAACTACATGAAACAGGACACAGGGTACAAAAAGAGTCTGTGCTCCGGACATGAATGAATCCTAAGATCAATTGTGTAGTAATCAGATGGACCAGTTTCACCTGCTGGACCAGAAAAGTCCCACAGAACACTTGCACACAGCAATGTGCTAAATCAGATCAAAATACCAATCATAAAACCTTAGCAACACCCTGGCAACCACTCACAACACTCTAGCATTACAGCAACACCCTGGATACCACTCAAAATGTTCTAGCATCATCTTAGAAACCACATAGCAACTGCATGCCAACCACTCACAACACTCTAGCTTCATAGCAACACCCTGGCAACCACTCAGAACACTCTAGCTTCATAGAAACACCCTGGCAACCAATCAGAACACTCTAGAATCATAGAAACACCCTGGCAACCAATCAGAACACTCTAGAATCATAGTAACACTCTAACAACAATATTCTAGCATCATACTAGAAACCCCTTCGCAACAGCCTGGCAACCACTCACAACAATTTAGCACCATAATTTAGAACAATTTCGCAACAGCTCGAGTTCTTACCAGAACCAGGAAGTATGACCATATTAGCCCGGTTCTGTCAACACTGCATTGGCTCCCTATTAAACATTGTATAAATTTTAAAATATTGCTGATGACTTACAAAGCACTAAATGGTTTAGCTCCCCTGTACTTGAGCGAGCTCTTAACGCATTATAGTCCTTCACGTCTATTGCGATCTCAAAATTCTGGCCAGTTGATAATACCTAGAATATCTAAATCGACTGCTGGCGGTAGATCCTTTTCCTATTTAGCACCAAAACTTTGGAACAATCTTCCTAACATTGTCCTGGAAGCAGACACAGTCTGTCAGTTCAAATCTAGACTAAAAACACATCTCTTTGACCTAGCATACACACAATACATTATCGACTATAATTCAATATTAGGCTGCATAGATTAGGTCAGCCGGAACTGGGAACACTTCCCTTAAATCCTTATGTACTCGTTACATCATAAGAAGAATGGCGTCTACGCTAATTTTAGTGTTTTTGTTTATCCTGAGGTTTTCCCGCAGCCTGCCGGATCCAGGCCGTATCCAGATCTGACGAAGGACCTTCGCCTGGACCCGATGACAATGCAGTGCTGAAGTGCCAACTAGCCTCTCCCTATGGAGGATCCCTATACCACTCTACAGATAAAGCCTTGTGGAATTTTCGGTTCGCGTACCTACCCGAAGTGATAAAATAAAATAAAATTCTGCATCAAAATTTATAGGCAGGACAAGTAGTTTGTTTAGGCATGGTTTGTAAGGAATTACAAACCTGCGCAAATATATATTCAAACGCACATAACTATAGAATCAATTCTTAATGCGCATGTGAACGCCATCAGCGTCTATCACAGGTTCACGTTTAAAGTCTGTTTAGAGAGAACGGTGTCATCTTAGCGGCCCCTAATTTAATAACAAATGACCATTTCGACGGAAGTGAATCAACCAAAACTAACTTTAGCTGGAAATAACATTATTCAAGGACCACTATAAAACCAAACAAATCTCTGTTGCCTTCAATTATAAGTTTATCTCTGTAAAAAGCAGCTTTGAAACAATCTACATTGTTAAAAGTGCTATATAAATGAGGATGACTTGACTCTAGTATCATAGCAACACCCTGGCAACCACTCAAAATATTCTAGCATCATAGAAACCACACAGCAACACCCAAGCATCAACACCTTGGCAACCACTCAGAACACTCTAGAATCATAGTAGCACTCTAACAATCAAATAGCAACACAGTGACAACGATTTACAACACACTAGCATCATAGTAGTAACACTCTGAAGCAACCACTCAAAACATTCTAGCATCATCCTAGAAACCACATGGCAACAGCCTGGCAACCACTCACAACACTCTAACATCATAGTAACACTCTAGCAACCACTCAAAACAGAGTATGTTAGAAACCATAAGGTAACACTAACATTCTATCAATCAAATAGCAACACCCTGACAACCACTCACAAGACTGTAGCATTATAGCTACACTCTGGTAACCATTCAAAACATTCTAGCATCATCCTAGAAACTCTAGTATCACAGTAACAATCTAGCAACTACTAAAAACATTATAGCATCATGGAATCACCCTAGTAACAAAATAGCACTCAAAAAGCCACACCCTGAAAAACACTCAGAACACTCCAGCATTACAGCAACACCCTAGCAACTACACACAACACTCTAACATCATAGCTACTACACCCAGGCAGCCACATAGCAACACACATGCAATCTCTCACAACACTCATGCATTCTCCTAGCAACCACACAGCAACACCCTGTCAACCACTCACAACACTCAAGCATTATCCTAGCAACCACATAGCAACACCCAGGCAACCACTCCCAACAATCAAGCATCATCCTAGCAACCAAATAGCAACACCCAAGCAACCACTAACAACACTCATGCATCACCCTAACAACCATGTAGCAACACCCAGGCAACCACTCACAACATTCATTCATCCTCCTAGTAATAACCACATAGCAACACCCAGGCAACCACTCACAACATTCATTCATCCTCCTAGTAACAACCACATAGCAACACCCAGGCAACCACTCACAGCATTCATTCATCCTCCTAGTAACAACCACATAGCAACACCCAGGCAACCACTCACAACATTCATTCATCCTCCTAGTAACAACCACATAGCAACACCCAGGTTACATTACTATGAAAATGCTATCTAGTTTTCAAAAAGTATCTTTGTCCAGTAAATAAATTCTAATTGATTTCCCTTCATTAGTCTAACGAGGGGCTGTTTCTTCACACTAGTTGCACAGCTCAGATAATAGAGTTTAACTGGTAAATCAGGCCTCAGTTTTACTGGCTTTCTCTGAGCTCTTGGCCTTGATGTTCTCATGCTTTGATGTTTCGTGATGTCCTCACTTGGCAGAAAAACAGTGCATTTTTGGCTTTATAAAACATAGCCTCTTTACGTTTGTTGGAATGAATTAGACGAAGTATGACGTCAATCCAGTCCAGATGCTGAAACTTCTGAGCTCTGACAGACAAAACAGACCTACAGAACGTCTGAAAAACATCTGACAGTTTCATTTGCACTTACAAACACAGTATGAAATAAAAAAATAACGTTTATTACTCTCTTAATACATGCTTTTTTGGTCTTAAGGAAGCAAGATATCTGTCATATCAAAATCATTTTGGTCAAAGATTATGAAGACAAACATGCATTGCTTTAGATTAATCCACAATAGGAACAGGAACATGAATTAACAAAGTACATTTAGATTTTATGCTGGTACAAAGAAAAGAAGGAACAAAGAAATGCCAGTTTCCTACACATGAACAACACATGACTAATTGATACAGAATCGAGAGGCTAATTAAGTTTCGCTAAAGGCAACAAAACCACCAGGTTGTCCTCAGATCAGAGAATCTAGAATGTGACCTTCTCCAGTACAGGGATTGTGAGGTTGATGCCATTTAAGGTTAAAACAGGAGTTTTTCAGTGGCTGGAGAACTGAATACAGACTAAAACAAATGAAAGAAATCCCTCGGCTGCAGCTGTTAAACTATATTTATAGACAAGTGCACAATGACCTGGATTCATAGAGGAATCATCGCTGAGATGAAGACGCCACGCTTCAGAAATCTGTCATTGTACTCAAACAACATGCAACAGAAATACATCTTCTCACATTGTCTTCTCTGTTTGCTTGCTCTAATGTCTCTCTACTAACATGCAAATGGCAGATGCTTTATCCAAAGTGACTTGCATTGCATTGAAAGTATATTTTTGCTAATTTGATCAGTTCATGCATTGCCTGGGAATCAAACCCATAACCTTGGTGTCGCTAGAGACTGATACTGTTTGAGGCTTTGAGCAATCAGGAATGTTATGAATTAAAGTTAATTTGAACAATAGTTCACTTTGTCCTTATTGAAAGCTCCTGTATTCACGGTTTTCTTTCAAAGCACATGAAAAGAGCATCTCTTCTTGTGTACGGGGCGAGTAAATGATAACAGAACGTTTCAGGGTAAATAGGGTGAACTTTAGATTAAGTTAATTAAACTGTGGACATGTTTAATCAAAATGGTCTTGAAGGAATCACAGAGGGTTTGGTTTAGCTAATTTAAAAATACTTTATAAGAACAACATTTGCATTTCTATGCAGCTGCCTTGATAGGACATGCAGAAAATTGTCTTGTTTTCCAGTACAATTATTTAAAGATTCTTAAATCAAGATATATTTACTGATTTGCGAGTTGCAACAAATACCCGGGCGTTTTGAGCGGTGAGTGGATTCTGACTAACTTAAACACCTCTGATTGGCCAATGAGTTCAAGAAATCAACAGATATGACTGTGATTGGCTAGATTGCTCAATGCTAAAAAAACACATTGTAAATAGAAACCTTTGACGGCCTTCAGAGCGCAAACACAGATACGCAATGAAACGTTTGCCAAGTATGTTTTGCCAGATCAGATGGACCACTAAACGACCACTAACCTCAAGTTTATGCTTAAAGTCTCCCTGTAGTCAATCATTTTATCCCTTAAAACTCATCTTTGATCATTAAAGTTACATATATGTAAATGTTTTTTTCCTTGAAGAAAATTTCTTAATGCCTTAAAATAGCTTGAATGTAACTCGACACCCTTGCCTCATTTAGTATATGCGGGTCTATGAATATGCAAATGAGCCCCGCCTCCACTCACTCACTCACTCAGAGATCCACTCGTTGACGATCACACGTTGATCTGATTGGTTACAAGGTAGTTTGTGACGTCAGAAACACCAGCGATTTCAAACCGTGTTTTTGAGACTGTCTTTGTTTCACTGCAGTTTTAAGGAGAAAATACTCAACAATGCTGTCGACTTATGAATTTACACATGGTTTGTCTTATTAAAAACACTACATAGACATATAAACAACATTAAAAGCTGGATTTTTCACCAAGAACAAATATCTGCCAATGGGCTCAGAAAAATAAACTTAATTCAAAGGGAAAAAAGTTGATTTGTCTGACCGCACTGACAGATATTTGTTCTTGTTTTAAGCATAAATCAGTTTCAAACAAGACTTCTTATATTGTGAGATTTTGCTTCTCCAGTAAATGTATCATGATTTAAGAATGTTTAGATATTTGTACTGGAAAACAAGACAAAAATACTGAGGAAGAATAACACTTTTTCATGAGACTAGAAGAGCTGAAATCTACAGACAAACCCTCACATTCTTCCAGCATCTCGAGCTGGACAGCCGCTGTCAGATTCCACACTGTTGTATTAAACTCTGAGAGTGTGTTGTCTCTGGACCGCGGGCATCGAGACTCGGGTCAAACGCACTAAACAACCCGTCTGTGTGATGGCAGACGGTGGCAAAGGTGAGCTGACAGTGACGTGACATCTTCACCCGTTCACCAGAAGCCTTTTGCTCTGGCCGAGGGGAACCAGCGCTGTCCAATCCAAACACACGGACAATCCCGGTGACATTTCACTGAACACAGATGCTGGCGCACTGACAGCCGACCTGACACACACTGCTGACGGGAGGGAGACGAAGAGAGAGGTGTGTGTGTCTGTGTACCTACATTCTCAGGAAAAAAGTTACAAAAGCTGTCACTGGGACAGTACCCTTCAAAAGGGTTCTAATGTACCTTTGAGGTACTAATATGCACTCTTTAGGTAGGCCTACAAAGGTGTACCTTTTGAAAAGGTACAGCCACAGTGACAGCTTTTGTACCTTTTTTTCTGAGAGTGTACTTAACTATATATTGGGGAGAAATTTGTACCCAGAAGTGACCAAAACCTGACAAAATCTAAAAAAAAAAAACTCCCTTTAGGATCATCCTCATTTGTAAATCTGGTATAAAAATAAAGTAGTTAAAGGTTTTTTGAAAATGTAAAAACACAAAGTTTTGTGTGAAGGGTAGGTTTAGGGGTTGCGTTAGAATATACAGTGTAAAAACCATTCCGTCTATGGAGAGTCCTCGTTTAAATAGCTACGTAAATATGTGTGCGCGTGTGTGTGTGTTTCAGAATGAAACTAAATCTGGAAATAAATGAAAAAAAATATATATTTCCAAAAGACCAATACTTAGTTACCAAATGTTTTTGAAAGAAGTCTCTTCTGCTCACTAATGCTGCATTTATTTGATCAAAAATACAGTAAAACAAATTTGAGATATTTTTAGAATTCAAAATAGCCGTTTTCTATTTTAATATACTTTAAAATATTATTTATTCCTGTGACCAAAGCTGAATTTTTAGGATCATTACTCCAATCTTCAGTGTCACATGATCCTTCAGAAATCAGTATAATATGATGATTTGATGCTCAAGAAACATTTATGATTATGTCAATGTTGAAAACAGTCGTTGCACTTTTTCAGGATTCTTTAAAGAATAGAAAGTTCAAAATATTTATTTGAAACTGAATCTTTTGTAACATTATAAATTTGTTTGTTCATAAAGTTTTTAATGCCATGTTAGGCTATTTACATGGCAAACACAAGGTCAATATCACAATCCATAAAATTTTTATTATTATATAAACCACTTCAACTTGACATGAGAACGAAAATACATTTGGGTTATCCATACTGAAACAAACATGTAACATTATAAAAGGCTTTTACTGTTACTTTTGATCAATTGAATGCATGTTGAATGATACGGTATATCTACGCAATATCTGAAAATCTCACCATGGAATCAAAAATTAAATTTCAGAATTAAAGGGTTTAAACATAATAGTTTTTAATGTCTGACCACTTAAAGTTTTGCAATATTTAAGGAATTCACAAGATTTAAGGAGTCAGACATAGTTTCTACTTAATTGAAAAGAGACACATCAAACAAACATCAAATGAATATACGAACAATTAGCTTTTGATTTCACCATATCATGATATGATCATGATATAATGATAACTGGGGGAAAAGATCAAAACGTCAGCCCAGGCATAATTTCTAGATCAATTTAATGCATCTATGCTGAATAAAAGTATTAATATCTTTTCTTAAAAAATTACGAGAATGCATAAGTAAATTTGAACTAAGTTACGTGCCATTCAGAAAGACTCCACCAACTACACCAAAATAATTCAGTGTTTTATTACAATATTGTTCTCTTTATAATGTTATGTAATATGACAGTCCCAATAGTCATTATTAGTCGTGCATTGCCGTTTGAGCTGCGTACGTAAGAGGATCACCGTACACTTTACTACATACATTTTTAACCAAATGCATCCTATATGACATTAATCAGATATAGATAGGCCTACACAAAATAAACACAATATTACAACTTACATTTACACAAAACAAAAGGCTGCGATTGCACACGCAAACTTACAGTCGTGATGGTGTAAAATGGTCCCAAAAATAACTCCGGTACGCTCGCTTTACATGTTTCGCAGTTGAGCAGCACGCACGTCCATGAGCCTGCTTAATCGATGATCGATAAATTGTATTGATTAAAAGTATTATCGACAATGAATCGATCGTCGATTAATCGTTAACATCCCTCCATATTTGACCCAAAATTGGGTTAAAACAACCCAGCATTTTATAGAGTGAAGGAATCAGACGTAGTTCCTACTTTATTTGAAAAGAGACACATCAACTGAATGCACAAACAATTAGCTTTGGATTTCACCACATCATGATATGACTATAACTGGGGGAAATTCGAGCATCAGCCCAGACATTATTTCTAGTAAGAGCCTGAGTGGAAAACACACTTCCCGTCCCTGCAGACCCTCCATTCACATATTTCAGTATCAGCCACTGAGATCTAAATAACGGTTCTTCCCCTTCACCACCTCCTCCCTGTATCCGGTTCTGGTTAACCAGACGCCCGTCTGACGTCACCGTCTCCTGCTAAAGCCATCACACGCGCACCACTGCTAGTGTCTAAACAGCAGCTCTGGTTAGCAGAGTGGAAGTGATGCGATTTTATTCGTCATGAAAGTCCATTATTGTGGTAACGTTCAGAAATGTTTCTAAAAGCACCTGAAAACCCAAAAGTAGACTAAACTAACCATATACTGTAGTAACACAAACCAGCAACCAGAGAGAAGCTTCAAGCTTTAACTGTTTAACTAGTCATTTGCACATTAATATTCCAACACATTCAAGTTCATATATTGCAATTCTTATTCTCATGTCTAGATGGAACGGAAGTTGTGACAGATATTTTTCTTCCTGTACATCTGAGAGAAATGGATTATTGAAAAAGAAACCTATGTAGGCGAGGCTTGTTTCTATCCATCGACTGCTGATTGGATGCTGAGATGTGGGCGTGGCACTCAGAAATGGAGGCGGATCTGAGAGAGGCGGGGTTTATGCAAACAAAATAATGAGATAAATAGTAGTAGCCTATTCACAAACCGTTTGCTCAAGCGTAACGTTTTCTCAGAGTTCACTGTGTATTCTGTTCCAAGAATCGTGTAGTTCAATATTCCATATTTATTGTATGTCATTATCAGTATTTGCTTTCTGCACAAATAAAAATGTCACTGAACTTCTGCTGTTTAATTGTAACAATGAGCACTCAAACACACCAAACCAACAATTACTAAAAACACACACAAACTGATTTTGCACAGGCACTTTGCACTAGTGTCACTAAAGGAAGATCGAGTTTTGATCATTTTATTAAAAAATCATTCACAATAAGATAATAATAGCATGCATTTATTGATACAGCAGGGTAATTATGACTGGTCGCATCTATCTTGGGGTTTTATTTTATTCTTTGTGCTGGGACTGTTGTATGTGGCTCTTAAGGGCATTTAAAAAAATAAATATGGTGAATTGTCATTTCATACTGACTTTAAATTGATGTGTTAATTCATATGATTTTCTTACAGATCATTGAATGAAGAATCAGATCATTTTCTCAGCAGCTTCTACGAGACACCGTACTGGACCAAAGCTAAGTGAACTGTGCAAGACAGACTGAAACTGATGCAGTCCATCACTCTCTCTATGCATTCGGGACAGTTTCCATCACAATACACACACAGCCCTAATCAAATCACCTCAGAAAGTAAGTTCAAACACACAATGGCAGAAGTACATTTTTCTCACCTAATGTGACGTATTTCTTAGTGAAACAGGATATTCAACGAAAAAAAGAACTACATTAGTTAAAGTGCCCAATTATGCTATTTTAAAGCTTCCTAATGTTGTTTTAGCATCTTTTACAACAGGTTAACATGTATCAAAGTTCAAAAACACTTTAATTTTCTCATAATATCCCCTGCAGCATCAGCTCTTTTCTCTGTGTCTGAAACGCTTCGATCAAGGATTCAATCTCTCTAAGCTCCGCCTCTCTGAGAGATGCTCTGCTCTGATTGGTCAGATGGCCCAGTCTGCTGTGATTGGTCAGAAACAAAACTAGGGCTGCAACAACGAATCGATAAAATCGATTAAATTCGATTATTAAAAGAGTTGGCAACGAATATCATTATCGATTCGTTGTGTCACGTGACTATTACGCCACTCGCGGAGATGCACCCTCCAGTAGCTCTTCTGGTGCGGGTGTTTACTCGTTATCCAGCATGACGAGTTAGCGTTCGCTCGCTAATAACAGTAGTAAAGCAGGGGTGGTATAGATTGCAAGACTAAAGACACATTTTTATTCACTCGCCTTTTTTGGCCCATTAATTTTCAATCTGTTGTCATGTATATATTCTGTGCTTTGTCCCATATCGGTTATTGTTGACAAATATATTTGTGTGTGTTGTACTTTTTAATTTAATTTTAAAGTTCTTTTATAGCACTTGGTCATCGTAAGCTGTGTTTAAATGTGGTGTATAAATGAACTTAACTTGCACTTACTACAATGATGGTAATAATTTAATGAATAAGCTTCAAGTGAACTTGGGTGTGGATAGGTGTATGTGTGTGTGTGTGTGTGTGTGTGTGTCTGTGAGTGTGAGTTTATGCATCTGTGAGTGTGTGAGTTTGTGAGTGTGTGCGTCTGTGAGTGTGAGAGTTTGTGAGTGTGAGAGTTTGTGAGTGTGTGCATCTGTGAGTGTGAGAGTTTGTGAGTGTGTGCGTCTGTGAGTGTGAGAGTTTGTGAGAGTGAGAGTTTGTGAGAGTGAGAGTTTGTGAGTGTGTGCGTCTGTGAGTGTGAGAGTTTGTGAGTCTGTGAGTGTGAGTTTGTGCATCTGTGTGTGTGTGTGTCTGTGAGTGTGAGAGTTTGTGAGTGCGTGAGTCTGTGAGTGTGAGGTTCTGCATCTGTGAGTGTGTTCGTCAGTGAGTGTGAGTTTGTGAGTGTGCGTCTGTGAGTGTGAGTTTGTGAGTGTGTGCGTCTGTGAGAGTTTGTAAGTGTGCGTCTGAGTGTGAGAGTTTGTGAGTGTGTGCGTCTGTGAGTGTGAGTTTGTGCATCTGTGAGTGTGCGTCTGAGTGTGAGAGTTTGTGAGTGTGTGCGTCTGTGAGTGTGAGTTTGTGCATCTGTGAGTGTGTGCGTCTGTGAGTGAGAGTTTGTAAGTGTGCGTCTGAGTGTGAGAGTTTGTGAGTGTGTGCGTCTGTGAGTGTGAGTTTATGCATCTGTGAGTGTGTGCGTCTGTGAGTGTGAGAGTTTGTGAGTGTGTGCGTCTGTGAGTGTGAGTTTGTGCATCTGTGAGTGTGCGTCTGAGTGTGAGAGTTTGTTTGTGTGTGCGCCTGTGAGTGTGAGTTTGTGCATCTGTGAGTGTGTGCGTCTGTGAGTGTGTGCATCAGTGAGTGTGTGCGTCTGTGAGTGTGTGCGTCTGTGAGTGTGAGTTTGTGCATCTGTGAGTGTGTGCGTCTGTGAGTGTGTGCGTCAGTGAGTGTGTGCGTCTGTGAGTGTGTGCGTCTGTGAGTGTTTGCGTCTGTGAGTGTGAGTTTGTGCATCTGTGAGTGTGTGCGTCTGTGAGTGTGAGTTTGTGCATCTGTGAGTGTGTGCGTCTGTGAGTGTATGCATCAGTGAGTGTGTGCGTCTGTGAGTGTGAGTTTGTGCATTTGTGAGTGTGTGCGTCTGAGTGTGAGTTTGTGCATCTGTGAGTGTGTGCGTCTGTGAGTGTGAGTTTGTGCGTCTGTGAGTGTGTGCGTCTGTGAGTGTGAGTTTGTGCATCTGTGAGTGTGTGCGTCTGTGAGTGTGAGTTTGTGCATCTGTGAGTGTGAGTTTGTGCATCTGTGAGTGTGTGCGTCTGTGAGTGTGAGCGTCTGTGAGTGTGAGTTTGTGCATCTGTGAGTGTGTGCGTCTGTGAGTGTGAGTTTGTGCATCTGTGAGTGTGTGCGTCTGTGAGTGTGAGTTTGTGCATCTGTGAGTGTGTGCGTCTGTGAGTGTGAGCGTCTGTGAGTGTGAGTTTGTGCATCTGTGAGTGTGTGCGTCTGTGAGTGTGTGCATCTGTGAGTGTGTGCGTCTGTGAGTGTGTGCATCTGTGAGTGTGAGTGTGTGCGTCTGTGAGTGTGAGTTTGTGCATCTGTGAGTGTGTGCATCTGTGAGTGTGAGTTTGTGCATCTGTGAGTGTGTGCGTCTGTGAGTGTGTGCGTCTGTGAGTGTGAGTTTGTGCATCTGTGAGTGTGAGTTTGTGCATCTGTGAGTGTGTGCGTCTGTGAGTGTGTGCGTCTGTGAGTGTGTGCGTCTGTGAGTGTGAGTTTGTGCATCTGTGAGTGTGTGCATCTGTGAGTGTGAGTGTGTGCGTCTGTGAGTTTGTGCATCTGTGAGTGTGTGCATCTGTGAGTGTGAGTTTGTGCATCTGTGAGTGTGTGCGTCTGTGAGTGTGAGTTTGTGCATCTGTGAGTGTGAGTGTGTGCGTCTGTGAGTGTGAGTTTGTGCATCTGTGAGTGTGTGCGTCTGTGAGTGTGAGTTTGTGCATCTGTGAGTGTGTGCGTCTGTGAGTGTGTGCGTCTGTGAGTGTGAGTTTGTGCATCTGTGAGTGTGAGTTTGTGCATCTGTGAGTGTGTGCGTCTGTGAGTGTGTGCGTCTGTGAGTGTGTGCGTCTGTGAGTGTGAGTTTGTGCATCTGTGAGTGTGTGCATCTGTGAGTGTGAGTGTGTGCGTCTGTGAGTTTGTGCATCTGTGAGTGTGTGCATCTGTGAGTGTGAGTTTGTGCATCTGTGAGTGTGTGCGTCTGTGAGTGTGAGTTTGTGCATCTGTGAGTGTGAGTGTGTGCGTCTGTGAGTGTGAGTTTGTGCATCTGTGAGTGTGTGCGTCTGTGAGTGTGAGTTTGTGCATCTGTGAGTGTGAGTGTGTGCGTCTGTGAGTGTGAGTTTGTGCATCTGTGAGTGTGAGTTTGTGCATCTGTGAGTGTGAGTTTGTGCATCTGTGAGTGTGAGTTTGTGCATCTGTGAGTGTGTGCGTCTGTGAGTGTGAGTTTGTGCATCTGTGAGTGTGAGTTTGTGCATCTGTGAGTGTGTGCGTCTGTGAGTGTGAGTTTGTGCATCGGTGAGTGTGAGTGTGTGCGTCTGTGAGTGTGAGTGTGTGCATCTGTGAGTGTGAGTGTGTGCATCTGTGAGTGTGAGTGTGTGCATCTGTGAGTGTGAGTGTGTGCGTCTGTGAGTGTGAGTGTGTGCATCTGTGAGTGTGAGTGTGTGCGTCTGTGAGTGTGAGTGTGTGCATCTGTGAGTGTGAGTGTGTGCATCTGTGAGTGTGAGTGTGTGCATCTGTGAGTGTGAGTTTGTGCATCTGTGAGTGTGAGTGTGTGCGTCTGTGAGTGTGAGTGTGTGCATCTGTGAGTGTGAGTGTGTGCGTCTGTGAGTGTGAGTGTGTGCATCTGTGAGTGTGAGCATCTGTGAGTGTGAGTGTGTGCGTCTGTGAGTGTGAGTTTGTGCATCTGTGAGTGTGAGTTTGTGCATCTGTGAGTGTGTGCGTCTGTGAGTGTGAGAGTTTGTGAGTGTGTGCGAGTGTAGTGTGTAGAGAACAAGTTCTGACGTTCAAACAAATCCTGTTAAGTTTTCTGATTTGTATTTATCTTTATTTTTTATAAATTATTTATTGTTCTGACAGCTCAGGTCCCTTTAAACAAAAATATACATCTTTTTGTGCACTTTATTTAAAAAAATGCTTTATATTTGGCAGATGTAAAGCATACATGTGTATGTTTTTTTGTGTTAGTCCTTTTTTTTATTATTACTTTAACAGCTCAGGGATGGTCAAGGAGCAACCTGATGTTTTGCACTGTGAATTTGCACTGTTAGTTCTGTTTTTGAATAAAGGGTTGGAAATTAATGCCCCCCCGGTTCATCGATTAATCCAAAAAAATAATCAACAGATTAATCGATTATTAAAATAATCGTTAGTTGCAGCCCTAAACCAAATGTCATTATCATATCTGAATCACAGCTCTTGATCACAGTGATGCGTACAGTAACGATGGCGTGGGTTTTACCGTATCAATCTCATCAGTGGATTTGCTTTGTCAGCAGAAAACAGGCGACATGAACAACACGAACCAAACTCTTCCAGTCTCAGATAAACTACAGTGTTTGAGGGCGGGGACAAGAGACGCTGTTCAGCCAATCGGGTGACATTATGCAAATCAGTTACAAACCTACGCAAGTTCAGCAGGAAGTGAGTCTGAATTACTGACGACTCGTTTCAGTTCAGAATCACTTCTTTCTTTTAGGCCGTTCCGACGGAGTTTAGGGGAAACTCCAGAGTCAGAGGTAATCAAACAAATCTTTGATTCTTTATAAACTTTGTCAGCTAAATGCTATGTGTGTGTGTGTGTGTGTGTGTGCGCGTGCGTGCATGTGTGTATGTGCGAGTGAGTGAGTGAGTGAGTGAGTGCGTGCGTTTTTGTGTGTGTGTGTGTGTGTGTGAGCTGCGTGTGCGTGTTAGTGAGTGAGAGTGTGTGTGTATGTGTGCGCGCGTGTGTGTGTGTGTAAAAAAACAGGCTGAAGGGAAACCTATTGAGCTGTTGTGATGCTCTGTTCTCTCTTCCACTCGCATGTTGTCAGTAATTTTTTGTTCCTCTTACTTTTGCCTCGAGGTGATGAAACCTACATGTTCTGTACGTTATCAAAGCAGATCAACTCCTGCTAGAAATCTCACACACACACACACACCTCGCTTGTGCAGCCATCCCTCCTTCACGATCACCCCGTCTGTCGTCATGCTCTCCGGCCCGTCAGTCTTTCCAGATCTGAGTCCTTCACTCCGGCCAGCGTAAACCTCTTCTCACGGTCTCCTGCGAGGAGAACAGATGAAGACACGTTTCACTCTTAAACCACTTCAAGAAGAGCTGTCTAAACCAGATCATCCCAGAATCATGGTGGCAATAAACACACAAACACTGTACAGACAAAAACATACACTTAAAGCAAAAGCCGAAAGACATTTACGCCCTGAAACATTGATTATATTTCTAAAACTCCACCTTGGTTGATGAAGAGCTTAAAAATTAACACACTTTTAGGCTTAACAGTTGATGAAATGTGTATAAACTTCAATTGAATCAGAAAGACTGATATTTATAATGGGAATTTTACACTTTTAGAAATATACACTAAATTTGTGGTCAGTTTGGGATCAGAAATTAATATTTTTATTCAGCAATATGATGCAATAAATGATTAAAGGTGACGGTAAAGACATTTATAATGTTACAAAGGGCCTATATTTCAAATAAATGCTTTTTAAAAACTTTTTTAGTGTTTTCAACTTTCATAATAATAAGTGAGCACCATTAACAATTGATACTAATTGAGCATCAAATCCTCATATTATAGTGATTTCTGAAGGATCATGTGACACTGAAGACTGGAGTAATGATGCTGAAAATTCAGCTTTGATCACAGGAATAAATTACATTTTACTATATATTCACATAGAAAACAGCTGGTTTGGATTCTAAACATATTTCTCAATTTTAACAGTATGTATTAAATGCATATGCAAATAGAAGCTAAACTTAAAGCAATTAAGGGATTTGTCTGTTTACTGTGGTAAAACCAGCACACGATTTACTGCTTTATAAAACTTCAGCAACAACAATATGATTAAAGGCAAGGCATTAATGCTCAATAAACATTTCAATGCATTATTAATAATATTCAGACCTCACTGCATTGCCAAGATCTAGAATACGGTCACACACTGAACGTAATCTGTCCTTTATAAAAGCTCCTTGTGACGTTCAATAAGTTGATCAGCCATTAAATTATTATTACCATCCACTATCCACAGCAATAAACGCTGCACGTCTGCAGGTCTCGACTGTCAGGCGTTCATCACAGAGATAAAGAGTCGCAGTATCAGACTCTCTGCAGAAGAAACCACTTCCTGTGTGACAGGAAGTCGAGTTTAAAGACTGGCAGCATCATAAATAAACACAATTGACCAGTGACTGCTTGCTTCATTTATTCAGGCAAAGGAACCAATAGAGACACAGTAAACGAGTCACCTGACTGGCCTAAAACCTAGTGTTGTGAATCACATACATATGCAGCTTCCTTTTAAGATATTGTATACAGCATATTTTCAGGCGACCAAAAATATCTGACCGGAAATGAATTTATGCTTTCGGCCGAAACAGTGACGGTTAATTAGCAGTTTTAACTGTAACCATCGATTTCTCATTGATAACCAAGATCTTTTAGTTTTTGCTGTCTTCAGTGATTGATTCATGAACAAAACTTCACTAAACATTATTTGTCGCACACCTGTTGTTCAGTAATAAGCTTTGAGTTTTGTTATTTTTGATGCGAAACAAAGCTTTCTTTCAATATGATAACAAAAGACAATCAATAGAAGTGTTTTTGCCGCTCTATAATGTGTTGTGACCGTTGAACCGATCATTTTCCTTTTTACTATTAGTTACAGCAGCAAATAAACATCAATGAACATCAGAAGGTGTTGAAAGATACAAGTAATCTATCAATCAGTGTTTCACCCGCGGAAAGACATCAATAAATTAGCTTGTGAAAAATAATGTCACATTTAAAGCTATTCAATGACCATAAACTCGAAAGTTAGCAAGAAAAATAACTCTACAGAGAAGCATTTTGATAAATGCATGCATTACACATTCATTGTATCTTTACTTAACTTGTCTTCATTATTTAAAGCATTGCAATAAATCTGTCATGAAAACAATTTATTACTGCCACCATGTTTATATTTCAACAACGAATTGGAGTAGAAACATAATTGTGTCATTAAAAAGTTGATGCCTTATGTGCAATTTAAATATTCTCATAAAACACATTAGGGATGGACAATATTTCAGCCATCATATCGGTATCGGCCGATATATGTTCATTTTTAATGTTATCGGCCCAATAAGAAAATTTGGCCGATATATTAAAGCCGATAAATAGTGTATTATTTCCTTCAACTGAGACACTTCAGATTCGCACTGTTCAACATGATGGTTTTGAATTGCTTGAAATATGATTGAAATTACCTCAAAAAAGGAAAATACAGTTCAGTGCAACATGTGCATCACAAGTCTGTCATATCGGCTACATGAAATTATAATGAGAACATTATAATTGTGTGCATGGGACATGGATTTTAATGGTGAGTTTTTTGTTTTTGTATCAGGCTCTTAAAAATTCTATGAAAATTTGGATTTAGATTTATCGGCCAATATATCGATTATCGGCTCTAAAATATAAAGAAATATTTTCATACCTGTGCATCCCTAGAATACATTAAACTGTCATATTAATGTTCTGTTCATATAATAAAGACAGATGGTTGTAGGCTGTGGCCGTGAGCTGCAAACCCATGTGCTTTTCAAGAAGACCAGAGTGTTTTCACTGCAGCGGTTCACACACACACACACACACACACAGCCGAGAGGATGGCATACCGCCAGAACCAGACGTCTGAATGAACTCAATAACCTGCTCAAGGGTCACATGATCTGCGGGGCCCGAGACCCTTCAAATCTCAGGCCCCGCCTTGTTTAAAGTCATTCACAATTCCAGAACTGTCTGTAAGATCAGGCCCTATTCAATGCAAATGAGAGGCACGTGGTCAAGTAGTTATGATGAGAATATAAACGAATAAGACATCATTTATAGACTCTTAAATTCCCCCTGTGGTGAAAATCCAGCTTTTAATGTTGTTTATGTGTCTATGTGGTGTTTGTAATATGCTTTAAGACAAACCATGTGTAAATTCATAAGTCGACAGCATTGCTGAGTATTTTCTCCTTAAAACTGCAGTGAAACAAAGACAGTCTCAAAAACACGCTTTGAAATCGCTGGTGTTTCTGACGTCACAAACTACCTTGTAACCAATCAGATCAACGTGTGATCGTCAACGAGTGGATCTCTGAGTGAGTGAGTGGAGGCGGGGCTCATTTGCATATTCATAGAACCGCATATACTAAATGAGAGAAGGGTGTCGAGTTACATTCAAGATATTTTAAGGCATGAAGACTTTTTATTCGAAGGAAAAACGTTTAAATTTGTAATTTAGGTGATCAAAGATGATTTTGACTACATGATTGACTACAGGGGGACTCCAAACCACTTGAGCTTGTGTCCCGAGTTTAATATTTTGTTTTAGGGGTTTGTTCAACTCAGTCACGCGTGACGTCTTGCTTTCTTGTTCCGTCTAGTTCACAGGATCTGGAGTAGAAGTGCAATCTCTCCAATCAGACTAAAACACGGAGGCAAGGACAGTCATATGATGCGAGTCTACAACCAGGCGATTCGGGACCACTAAAGCACAATACGCTCGACTGTGTCTGAGTTTCTGCATTCTTGACATTCTGCGTGTTACTGGTGGCAGATCTGCGTCAGCGGGACCCGAAGGAACTCAAAGTTGTCCCGCAGAAGAATGTAAAACATTCCTTCAGCATCTTCATCCCTCCTCCGCCCACACGTCACACGGCAGAGGATAGACAGTCGAGTCTAGCGCTCGCATGAGGTCTAGGCCTCAATTTCATGTGCTATATATGAATATTATATTCCTAAATATTGTATTTTTGTTGAAAAGTGAAGGAAAAGTGCAAAGCATCCTCATGAAGCTCAAAAATAAGAGTTTTCATTTGTGTCTCATCATTTTCAATACGTTCATTTGTGTGATTTTATAGCTTAAGTTTAGGGATGCACGATATATCGGCCACCATATCGGTATCGGCCGATATATGTTCATTTTTAATGTTATTGTCCCAATAAGAAAATCTGTCCGATATATTAAAGCTGATAAATAATGTATTATTTCCTTCAGCTGAGACACTTCAGATGCGCACTGTTCAACATGATGATTTTGAATTGCTTGAAATATGATTGGAATCACTTCAAAAAAGAAAAAATACAGTAAAGTGCAAGTCTGTCATATCAGCTACATAAAATTATAATTACAATATTATAATTGTGTGTCTGTAATTAGGCTCTCAAAAATTATGTAAAAATTTGGATTAAGGTTTATCGGCCAATATATATGTTATCGGCTTTCAAATGTAACGAATTATTGGTTATATCGGTATCGGCCAAAATGTTCATATCGGCGCATCCCTACTTAAGTTAGTTCACTATAATTCTAAAATGTGAAAAGCATGTAGAAAGTAGAATGAGTAATTCGAGTGGTATTTAATAACCTATCATCATCATAAACAACCCAGAATCAAAGACTAAACAAGCCTGAAGTAAACCAGATCCATGGTGATTAGATGGAGTCACAAATCAGTGTTTACAGTGAATGATCCACTCATTTCCCTGACAACATCTTCCGTTTGAGTAAGTCACGTGACTTTCTGACAGTCCATCCAAACAACTTCTGACAGATATACTTAAATGAGAATATACATGTTGATTCCCCTATTGTGGCAGTACTTTGATTACTATATATTAATGGCAGACGATTTCATCAAATTCGTCCATTGTACATTTACATATCAAAACAACATGATACGTGTTTGTTACTGTAAACACTGTACGGGCTCTTACAGACACAAACACATTCACCTGAGATTACACTGATCAATTATTAACAGGAAGACAGAGACACACACACAGTCTGTTCAGCACATGTCGCTTGTAAACACAGCAGGACTGACACGTAGAAACATTGGAATGTATGGAGAATAAAGAGAAACGTAGTAACATTCGAATTTTAGAAACATTCGAATTTTTGCAACATTGTAACGGCTGGGCCTGGGCGTGCACGCGCTTAAAGTGACACAAAGTAAGAACTGACAGATGAATAATAAAAGCATTAACGAATAAAGACTAAAGGTTACAGTTTTAACCAGCAGCTAAACCAGTACTTTCATTCACCCCGCGTGGAGTCGTTTATTCTTAGAGTTAAAGTGTTTTATTTTAGGCCTCTGAAGAGAGAAATAACCGCATCCTATTCAGAGCTTCACTGTCCGATAATAACTTACACCGTTAAAGTGAATGAGAGAGACTTTACCGAGACTGATCTCACAGAGGGCTCCGGCGCATCGCTCGCTGCTTCGGCTGATACTTTAATCCCACAGAAAACAGGTAAAAGTGTTTAGATGAGCACGAGCGTGTCCTCTCCTCCTCCTGCCCACAGCGCGAGACTCCAGAGAGACTCCCTGAGAGACCAGCGCTGGGTCCTAGAGCCCGCCGGCTCAACACTACACAACAACTTTACAACACTACAGTACAACACTACACTACAACACTACACTACACTACACTACAACACTACACTATACCACAACACTACACCACAACACTACACCTCAACACTACACCACAGCACTACAACACTACACTGCAACACTACACTACAACACCACAACACTACAGCACTACACCACAACACTACAACACCTCAAAACTACACTACAACACTACACTACAACACTACACTACTACAACACTACACCACTACACTACAACACAACACTACACCACTACACTACAACACAACACTGCAACACTACACTACAACACTATAACACCTCAAAACTACACTACAACACTACACTACAACACTACACTACTACAACACTACACCACTACACTACAACACAACACTACACCACTACACTACAACACAACACTGCAACACTACACTACAACACTATAACACCTCAACAATACAACACTACACCACAACACTACACTACTACAACACTACACTACAACACCTCAACTCTACAACAACACACTACAACACTACACCACAACACTACACTACTACAACAACACTACACTACAACACCTCAACTCTACAACAACACACTACAACACTACACCACAACACTACACTACACCACAACACTACACTACACTACAACACTATAACACCTCAACAATACAACACTACACCACAACACTACACTACAACACAACACTGCAACACTACACTACAACACTATAACACCTCAACAATACAACACTACACCACAACACTACACTACTACAACACTACACTACAACGCCTCAACTCTACAACACACTACAATACTACACCACAACACTACACTGCAACACAACACTGCAACACTACACTACAACACTATAACACCTCAACAATACAACACTACACCACAACACTACACTACTACAACACTACACTACAACACCACAACACTACAACACTACACCACAACACTACAACACCTCAACACTACACTACAACACTACACTACAACACTACACTACTACAACACTACACTACAACACAACACTGCAACACTACACTACAACACTATAACACCTCAACAATACAACACTACACCACAACACTACAACACTACACTACAACACCTCAACTCTACAACAACACACTACAACACTACACCACAACACTACACTACAACACCTCAGCACTACAACACTACACTACACTACACTACACTACTACAACACTACACCACTACACTACAACACAACACTGCAACACTACACTACAACACTATAACACCTCAACAATACAACACTACACCACAACACTACAACACTACACTACAACACCTCAACTCTACAACAACACACTACAACACTACACCACAACACTACACTACAACACCTCAGCACTACAACACTACACTACACTACACTACTACAACACTACACTACAACACCACAACACTACAACACTACACTACAACACTACACTACTACAACACTACACCACAACACTAGACCACAACACTACAACACCACAACACTACACTACTACAAAACTACACCACAACACTACACTACTACAACACTACAACACAACACTACACTACTACAACACCTCAAAATTACAACACTACACCACAACACTAAAACACCTCAACAATACAACACTACACTACAACACCTCAACAATACAACACTTACACTACAACACCTCAACAATACAACACTACACCACAACACTACAACACAACACAACACTACACCACAACACTACACCCCAACACCACAACACTACACTACAACACCTCAACAATACAATACTACACCACAACACTACAACACTACACCCCAACACCACAACACTACAACACAACACTACACCCCAACACCACAACACTACAACACAACACTACACCACAACACTACAACACCCCAACACCACAACACTACACCCCAACACAACACTACACCCCAACACCACAACACTACACCCCAACACCACAACACTACAACACCACAACACTACACCACAACACTACACTGCAACACTACACTACAACACTATAACACCTCAACAATACAACACTACACCACAACACTACACTACTACAACACTACACTACAACACCACAACACTACAACACTACACCACAACACTACAACACCACACTACAACACTACACTACAACACTACACTACTACAACACTACACTACAACACAACACTGCAACACTACACTACAACACTATAACACCTCAACAATACAACACTACACCACAACACTACAACACTACACTACAACACCTCAACTCTACAACAACACACTACAACACCACAACACTACACTACAACACCTCAGCACTACAACACTACACTACACTACACTACTACAACACTACACTACAACACCACAACACCTCAACACTACACTACAACACTACACTACAACACTACACTACTACAACACTACACCACTACACTACAACACAACACTGCAACACTACACTACAACACTATAACACCTCAACAATACAACACTACACCACAACACTACAACACTACACTACAACACCTCAACTCTACAACAACACACTACAACACTACACCACAACACTACACTACAACACCTCAGCACTACAACACTACACTACACTACACTACTACAACACTACACTACAACACCACAACACTACAACACTACACTACAACACTACACTACTACAACACTACACCACAACACTAGACCACAACACTACAACACCACAACACTACACTACTACAAAACTACACCACAACACTACACTACTACAACACTACAACACAACACTACACTACTACAACACCTCAAAATTACAACACTACACCACAACACTAAAACACCTCAACAATACAACACTACACTACAACACCTCAACAATACAACACTTACACTACAACACCTCAACAATACAACACTACACCACAACACTACAACACAACACAACACAACACTACACCACAACACTACACCCCAACACCACAACACTACACTACAACACCTCAACAATACAATACTACACCACTACACCACAACACTACACCCCAACACCACAACACTACAACACAACACTACACCACAACACTACAACACCCCAACACCACAACACTACACCCCAACACAACACTACACCCCAACACCACAACACTACACCCCAACACCACAACACTACAACACCACAACACTACACCACAACACTACAACACCACACCACAACACCGCAACACTACACCACAACACTAGACCACAACACTACAACACCACAACACTACACTACTACAAAACTACACCACAACACTACACTACTACAACACTACAACACAACACTACACTACTACAACACCTCAAAATTACAACACTACACCACAACACTAAAACACCTCAACAATACAACACTACACTACAACACCTCAACAATACAACACTTACACTACAACACCTCAACAATACAACACTACACCACAACACTACAACACAACACAACACAACACAACACAACACAACACTACACCCCAACACCACAACACTACACTACAACACCTCAACAATACAATACTACACCACTACACCACAACACTACACCCCAACACCACAACACTACAACACAACACTACACCACAACACTACAACACCCCAACACCACAACACTACACCCCAACACTACACCCCAACACCACAACACTACAACACAACACTACACCACAACACTACAACACCCCAACACCACAACACTACACCCCAACACAACACACCACCCCAACACCACAACACTACACCCCAACACCACAACACTACAACACCACAACACTACACCACAACACTACACTGCAACACTACACTACAACACTATAACACCTCAACAATACAACACTACACCACAACACTACACTACTACAACACTACACTACAACACCACAACACTACAACACAACACTACACCCCAACACCACAACACTACAACACAACACTACACCACAACACTACAACACCCCAACACCACAACACTACACCCCAACACAACACTACACCCCAACACCACAACACAACACAACACTACACCACAACACTACACCCCAACACCACAACACTACACTACAACACCTCAACAATACAATACTACACCACAACACTACAACACTACACCCCAACACCACAACACTACAACACAACACTACACCCCAACACCACAACACTACAACACAACACTACACCACAACACTACAACACCCCAACACCACAACACTACACCCCAACACAACACTACACCCCAACACCACAACACTACACCCCAACACCACAACACTACAACACCACAACACTACACCACAACACTACACTGCAACACTACACTACAACACTATAACACCTCAACAATACAACACTACACCACAACACTACACTACTACAACACTACACTACAACACCACAACACTACAACACTACACCACAACACTACAACACCACACTACAACACTACACTACAACACTACACTACTACAACACTACACTACAACACAACACTGCAACACTACACTACAACACTATAACACCTCAACAATACAACACTACACCACAACACTACAACACTACACTACAACACCTCAACTCTACAACAACACACTACAACACCACAACACTACACTACAACACCTCAGCACTACAACACTACACTACACTACACTACTACAACACTACACTACAACACCACAACACTACAACACCTCAACACTACACTACAACACTACACTACAACACTACACTACTACAACACTACACCACTACACTACAACACAACACTGCAACACTACACTACAACACTATAACACCTCAACAATACAACACTACACCACAACACTACAACACTACACTACAACACCTCAACTCTACAACAACACACTACAACACTACACCACAACACTACACTACAACACCTCAGCACTACAACACTACACTACACTACACTACTACAACACTACACTACAACACCACAACACTACAACACTACACTACAACACTACACTACTACAACACTACACCACAACACTAGACCACAACACTACAACACCACAACACTACACTACTACAAAACTACACCACAACACTACACTACTACAACACTACAACACAACACTACACTACTACAACACCTCAAAATTACAACACTACACCACAACACTAAAACACCTCAACAATACAACACTACACTACAACACCTCAACAATACAACACTTACACTACAACACCTCAACAATACAACACTACACCACAACACTACAACACAACACAACACAACACTACACCACAACACTACACCCCAACACCACAACACTACACTACAACACCTCAACAATACAATACTACACCACTACACCACAACACTACACCCCAACACCACAACACTACAACACAACACTACACCACAACACTACAACACCCCAACACCACAACACTACACCCCAACACAACACTACACCCCAACACCACAACACTACACCCCAACACCACAACACTACAACACCACAACACTACACCACAACACTACAACACCACACCACAACACCGCAACACTACACCACAACACTAGACCACAACACTACAACACCACAACACTACACTACTACAAAACTACACCACAACACTACACTACTACAACACTACAACACAACACTACACTACTACAACACCTCAAAATTACAACACTACACCACAACACTAAAACACCTCAACAATACAACACTACACTACAACACCTCAACAATACAACACTTACACTACAACACCTCAACAATACAACACTACACCACAACACTACAACACAACACAACACAACACAACACAACACAACACTACACCCCAACACCACAACACTACACTACAACACCTCAACAATACAATACTACACCACTACACCACAACACTACACCCCAACACCACAACACTACAACACAACACTACACCACAACACTACAACACCCCAACACCACAACACTACACCCCAACACAACACTACACCCCAACACCACAACACTACAACACCACAACACCACACCACAACACCGCAACACTACACCACAACACTACACCACAACACTACACCCCAACACTACAACACTGAATAATATGAGAGACAGAGAGAGAGAGAGAGTTATACAGATGTAAAGAATATACACAAAATTACATGTACATTTTTATTAGGGCTAGGCAATGATTAATCATATCCAAAATAAAAGTTTGTGTGTGTGTGTGTGTATACTGTGTATAATTATTTTGTTATATAAATACACACACATGCAGGTTTATATTTAAGAAATATTTATTTATATATAAAATATTTATATTTATATATATTATATAAATTATGCATATGTATGTGTATTTATATATGCAAAATAATTATACACAGTATACACACATATATTATGTAAACACAAACTTTTATTTTGGATCGGATTAATCGTGATTAATCGTTGCCCAGCACTAATTTTTATATTAAATAAATAAATAAAATAGACATTTATCGAGACATTATGAATAATATATTTATATATTTTTTTTGCGTAAGTATGTACAGTACATGTGTGTGGGAGTGTGTGTGTGTGTGTGTGTGTATGTATATATATATATATATATATATATATATATATATATATATATATATATATATATATATATATATATATATAGTATTTTTTCTTATAAAGTTATAGATAAACTATAATGTTTTTATTGAATTCGATTTTTAATTTTTAATATTAAAGTATATTGTCTTCATAATTTCATAATGTTTTATTCACTACTTTATTGGAATACATTTATTATTATTACATGTTATTTTTTATATTGTATAAAAATTATATATACATATATTATATCTTATTTAATAAATATATAAAATAGACATTTATCGAGACATTATGAATAATTTTTTATGAAAAATAATGAATGTGTGTGTGTGTTCGTATATATATATATATATATATATATATAGAGAGAGAGAGAGAGAGAGAGAGAACATTTTTTCTCATAGTAATTGACAAACTATAATGTGTTTTTTATTCCTTTTTTTACTTACAGTATTTTTGTCCCAATAATGTCTTGATAAATCTATTTATTTTTATTCATTACCTATTACCTTATTGTTGTAGTTTGTTTTTCTTTTCATTAGTTGTTTTTGTGAATAAAGCTTTCGCAATATTGAAAACACAATCATGGCAATAAAGTGTGTGCGCGTCTGTGAGTGTGAGAGTTTGTGTGAGTGTGTGTGTATGTGTGTGTGAGTGTGTGTGTGTGTGTGTGTGTGTGTGTGTGTGTGTGTGTGTGTGTGTGTGTGTGCGCGTCTGTGAGTGTGAGAGTTTTTGTGAGTGTGTGTATGTGTGTGTGTTCGCGTCTGTGAGTGTTAGTGTGTGTGAGTGTGTGTGTGTGTGTGCGCGTCTGTGAGTGTGAGTGTGTGTGTGTGTGTGTGTGTGTTCGCGTCTGTGAGTGTGTCTGTGAGTGTGTGTGTGTGTGTTCGCGTCTGTGAGTGTGTGTGTGTGCGTGTGTGTGCACGTGTCTGTGAGTGTGAGAGTTTGTGTGAGTGTGTGTGTGTGTGTATGTGCGCGTGTCTGTGAGTGTGAGAGTTTGTGTGAGTGTGTATGTGTATGTGTGTGTGTTCGCGTCTGTGAGTGTTAGTGTGTGTGTGTGTGTGTGTGTGTGTGTGTGTGTGTGCGCGTCTGTGAGTGTTAGTGTGTGTGTGTGTGTGTGTGTGTGCGCGTCTGTGAGTGTGAGTGTGTGTTCGCGTCTGTGAGTGTGTGTGTGTGTGTGTGTGCGCGTGTGTGTGTGTCCGCGTGTCTGTGAGTGTGAGAGTTTGTGTGAGTGTGTGTGTGTGTGTGTGTATGTGCGCGTGTCTGTGAGTGTGAGAGTTTGTGTGAGTGTGTGTGTGTGTGTGTGTGTGTGTGTGTGTGTTCGCGTCTGTGAGTGTGAGTGTGTGTGTGTGTGTGTGTGTGTGTGTGTGTGCGCGTGTCTGTGAGTGTGAGAGTTTGTGTGAGTGTGTGTGTGTGTATGTGCGCGTGTCTGTGAGTGTGAGAGTTTGTGTGAGTGTGTGTGTGTGTGTGTGTGTGTATGTGCGCGTGTCTGAGTGTGAGAGTTTGTGTGAGTGTGTGTGTGTGTGTTCGCGTCTGTGAGTGTGTGTGTGTGTGTGTGCGCGTGTCTGTGAGTGTGAGAGTTTGTGTGAGTGTGTGTGTGTGTGTGTGTGTGTGTGTTTGTGTGTGTGTTCGCGTCTGTCTGTGTGTGTGTGTGTGTGTGTGCGCGTGTCTGTGAGTGTGAGAGTTTGTGTGAGTGTGTGTGTGTGTGTGTGTGTGTGTATGTGTGAGAGTTTGTGTGAGTGTGAGTGTGTGTGTGTATGTGCGCGTGTCTGTGAGTGTGAGAGTTTGTGTGAGTGTGTGTGTGTGTGTTCGCGTCTGTGAGTGTGTGTGTGTGTGTGTGTGTGTATGTGCGCGTGTCTGTGAGTGTGAGAGTTTGTGTGAGTGTGTGTGTGTGTGTGTGTATGTGCGCGTGTCTGTGAGTGTGAGTTTGTGTGAGTGTGAGTGTGTGTGTGTGTGTGTGTGTATGTGCGCGTGTCTGTGAGTGTGAGAGTTTGTGTGAGTGTGTGTGTGTGTGTGTGTATGTGCGCGTGTCTGTGAGTGTGAGAGTTTGTGTGAGTGTGTGTGTGTGTGTGTGTGTGTGTGTGTGTGTGTTCGCGTCTGTGAGTGTGTGTGTGTGTGTGTGTGTGTGTGTTTGTGCGCGTGTCTGTGAGTGTGAGAGTTTGTGTGAGTGTGTGTGTGTGTGTATGTGTATGTGTGTGTGTGTTTGTGTGTGTGTTCGCGTCTGTCTGTGTGTGTGTGTGTGTGTGTGTGTGTGCAGGGCCGGCCCTGGCCAATTTGCTGCCCTAGGCAAGATTTTACCTGGTGCCCCATGCATCACAGCCCATTTCACCCTGTCATTGTGTTCATGATTATTTATCCTATATATGTATATATATATATATATATATATATATATATATATATATATATACATTACAGCCTAAACACAAATAGCAAGAGCATTACATCTAGCATTCAAGTCAAGTCCCATTTATTTTTATAGCGCTTTTTACAATATAGATTATTTCAAGGCAGATTTACAGCTTTACAGTTTTGTTGCGTTTATAATTTTGTTCAGTATATATAGCCGCTGTGGATAAAACAGTGATGTCATCGTCCAAATGTCATTCATGCACAAACTATTCATTGAACGCTAGCAAAAGTGTTTGTTTTGCAGTTGATGGCAACAATCTTCCACTAAACTATGGCACGTTTCATGTTTTCATGAATGAAACTGCGAAATGTCTTCTTTAATGTTAATTTTACATAAAAACTTGCTACTTTTAATAAACCTGTAGCCTATATAAATATCATTAATAATTTTGGCAAATAAATTTTAAAAATGCCATACATCCCCCTCAAAACTGCACAACTGTAGAGTAAAACATTAATTAATAAAAGTGATAGTGAATGCGTCTAAAAAAACTGTCTGTGGCCTCTGGAGAACTCAGAACAACTGTTAGCATAAAGTTTAAGGTAAAAATAACTGCCATTAAATTATATATCTTACTACTATGCAATTAGATAAACTGTTCATTCATTACATTACCTCTGTCTTTATCCCGTTTTATCCTCTTCTCTTCCGTTTGGCACTGTATCTATTGCAGACTATAATGCTAATCTAAAATATGTCAATGTGGCCATCCGTCACAATCAGGTACCTTTCACCATGTCTAGACCTGGCGCGAGCTGCCAGGCCCGTTTCTACGGGGTGCTTGAGTGTGTAAAGTGCCCTCAAACGAAAGCAATGCTGTCTACATTGGATGCAGCGAGGGGCGACGCTACACAACAAATTACCAACAGTAAACTGATCGCGGGCGCTGTTTCTGACGCACTTCAAGCACTCGCTGGGCGGGGGAAGATTGATGCGCCGGACCGGAGTCGGGGGACTTAGTTAAGTTTTTGTGGAGTTTTTTTGCTTTATTTTGTAGTATTTTGAATTAATGTTTTTAAAATAGTATTAGTAAAAAAAATTCACTCGTTCACTCATTTTGGCGCCCCTATTGAGTGGCGCCCCTAGCATTAGCCTATTCCGCCTATGCCACGGGCCGGCCCTGTGTGTGTGTGTGTGTGTGTGTGTGTGTGTGTGTGTGTGTGTGTGTGTGTGTGAGACAGTGGACAGCAGAGGAATGTGATCTTTTGTCTGTCACAGAGGCTCGGGTCGGAATGCCATTGATGAGACGGACAGAAAGAAACGAGGAAAGTTTCTCTCTCTCTCTCTCTCTCTCACTCTCTCTCTCTCTCTCTCTCTCTCTCTCTCTCTCTCTCTCTCTCTCTCTCTCTCTCTCTCTCTCTCTCTCTCTCTCTCTCTCTCTCTGTCATGTGAGAAACTCTGACGCTCTCAGACGCTGGATCTCATGCTGCACAAACACTCATTGTCTCACCCGTAAACACTGCGTTCACAAACTACAGCAGCGCATGAATGAAACTCAGAGGCCCGACAGAAACGCTTCAGATCAAACACCGGACCAGACTCCTGCAGCTCCACTGTGGACTTGGTCTTAGGTCTTTTATATATATATATATATATATATATATATATATATATATATATATATATATATATATATATATATATATATATATATATATATATATATATATATATATATATATATACTTTAAATTTTATATTCATTTTTATTAATATGTTATTTATATATTGTTTTCAAGTTTAAATTAGAATATATCCTTTTTTTCTTCTTTTTTTAATTTTTAAATTATTTATTGATTAATATACTATTTTTAAGTTTAAATGGGGAAAAATATTATTTATTTTTATATATATTTATTTTTAAATTAATCATTAATATATTATTTATATATTGTTTTCGAGATTAAAAAAACAAATCCCAAATTTTCTTTTTTTTTCTTTTCTTTTCTTAACTTTTTTAATTATTTATTTATTAATACATTATTTTTAAGTTTAAGTAGGAAAAATAACAGATTTTCAACTTGGTCTCAGATTTTTAAAATATTTTTTAAATTTATTTTTACATTTATTATTAATATATTATTTATATATTATTTCCCCGTTTAAATGGGGGAAAATCAGTTGGTCTTAGATTTCTTTAAGTAATTTTTAATTTATTTTATTCAATGCAGCGCAAGTGCAAAAGCTCTGAGCATTTCATTAAACAAAATTATTTAGACACATTGTCCTGGAACAGAAATTACTCCTATTTTTTTGTCTAAAGTAAACAAAGTGATTTATTACAGAGATACCATTTGTGATGTTTTTTATTATATGAGCAGATAATAAATGAGTAACACTTTATAATAAGGTTTAATTTGTTAAAACTAAGAATGAACAATACGTCTACAGCATTTATTAATCTTATAGTTAATTGCAAACTTTACAAATGCATTATTAAAATCAAAAATTGTATTAACAGTGGTAACACTTTACAATAAGGTTCATTAGGTAACATTAGTTAACTGCATTAGTTAACATCTACTAATAATGAACAATACTTCTTCAGCATTAATTAATCTTAATATTAATTCTAACATTTACTATTAAAATCAAAGGTTGTATTAGTTAACATTAGTTAATGCACTGTGAACTAACATGAACAAACAATGAACAGCTGTATTTTTATTAACTAACATTAACAAAGATTAACAAATACTGTAACAAATGTATTGCTCATGTTAGTTAATACATTTACTAATGTTAACTAATGAACCTTATTGTAAAGTGTTACCAATATAGTTAATGCACAAACATAACATTAATAAAGAAAAATACATGTTTTAACTAATGCATTAACAAATGTGACCTATATACTGTAAATATGTGTAATGAGATCAAACTAGTCTCAGTGTGAAAGAGCGGCCGCTTCTATATCCAGATCTACACATTAACTAGAAGAGAAATAACCTCCGGAAATAAGATTATAAAGTCGCCTGTGAACAGAGATATTTCAATGAGATCTTTCTATCCCTCTATACTTAAGTCAAAACGAAAGATTTATTTATTTAATAATTGTGTGTATATTTGTTTAAATGTCAATACTCTATGTCCCGCGTACAAACTCAATTGTACTGTTTACACTATGTCAGTATAGGATTTATGTTAATGGAATGAATGTTAATTGTTGTTACTAGCAAAATGTTAATAAAAAAAAAATAAAAAAACCTATAGAAACTCAGTTGTACTCATTCACTGTAAAAAGTGATCATTTCACTTACATCAAAATTTTTTAGTAAACTCGTTGCCTTAAAATTATTAAGTAAATAAACTTAATGCTTAATTGAAACAATTAAGTTATGTGAACTTGACAATTCCACATTACTTAATTTTTTTGTTTGTTTAAGCATGAAGTTTATTTACTTGTAATCATTTTAAGGCAACAGGTTAACTCAATTTTCTTAAGTTAAGTCAGCTGATCACTTTGTTTACACTATGTCAGTATGGGATTTACGTTAATGGAATGAATGTTAATTGTTGTTACTTTTAAAATGTTAATAAAAAATTGAAATACCCCCCTCCCCCCTCCCCCAGAGGAGCCAGAAATGGTCTTTAAAGTGTTGGACAGCTGTTTGAGCAAAAGGTTGAACAGTTGCGGAGGCCAGAAGCTCAGCAGCTGCAGATCTCAGTGTTCACCATCAACTACACCTTCATACAGAGACACTAATAGCCTGACCTATGTGTTCTGGTGCATATGTGTGAATTACCAATTGCAATTGCATATTAGCTTTAAAGCATTAAAGCATGTTAATTGCATTTAGCATGTATTCAGATGCTTTAAATTGAATTGATTTTTATGCTGTGAAACAAACAGGCTGGAGATGCACAGGAGAGTTTACAGTTATTTGCATCGTTCCAAACTAATACAACGTCGTTTTCCATTACAAATGATGTGATCAGCTGTAGTTAAACAAGCATGGATTTGAGAATATCTCAGTGACATGAGCTAAACCTGATGATGATGATGATGATGATGATGAAGATGATGCTCTCTAAAGAACATCTTGAGCTTGAAAGAAAATCTGCCCGTTTGAACAGAGGCGAGTGATTAATGACACTCATTTACATTTCATTAGTCACAGAGATTTAAAAAAAAAAAATAGGAGGCTTTATTCATTTTTCAATTATTTTTTTATTATTTATTGATATATTATTTATATATTGTTTTTAATAATTAAATGAACAAAATCACAGATTTTTAACTTGGTCTTAGAATTTTTTTTTTTTTTTTTTTTACATTTAATTTTTTTTTTTTATTATTAATAAATTATTTATATATTGTTTTCAAGTTTTTTCATAAATATCTTTTCATCCCTGATATTCAACTTGGTCTAAATTTGTTTTAAGAAAAACTTTTAAATAATTTTTAATTAATTCTTAATGTAGCCTATTATTTATTTATTGTTTTCAGGTTTTCAGGTCTTGATTTTTTTTAATAATTAAAAAAAATATATTTTTATTATTTATTAATAAATTATTTATATATTGTTTGCAAATAAAAAAAAAACAGATTTTCAACTTGGTCTTAGATTTTTAATAATGGATTTTAATTTATTTTAAATTATTTATTAATATATTATTTGTACGTTATTTCCAAGTTTAAATGAAAAAAACCCTCAGATTTTCTACTTGGTCTTAGATTTTTATTTTTTATTTTACATTTTTGCTTTTAATTTCTTAATATATTATTTATATATTATTTGCCAGTTTAAATTGAGGGGGGGAATCCCATATTTTCAACTTGGTTTTAGATTTTTGGAGCCCATGTATGCGTGACTTATTAGTGGAACAATATAGCATGTGGCGATAGGAAAGCAATGAGTTCAGAAAGCACTGTTGTCATGTATTTACTGTAGTTTAGATGAAAGCTCAGAGTAACTTCAGGGAGACTCGAGGGAAAGTCGGTGCCAAGACATTCCAGCTCGGAGCAGGATTATCTTCCACTAGATCCCAGAAAACTCTCTCTCTGCACACAACAAACCTGTGCTCTCAACAATGAGGAGGAGGGCTTCTCAAACGCCTCTAATTATACACTTCCATGTAGTGAAAGAGAGGAATGCATTTAGGCTGCACGGGTTTATGAGGACAGCCACAACCTGAAATCTTAAAAATAACTTGTGCAGCTCACGAGCCCTCTCCAAAAACTCTTCATTTCCTAGAGAAAAGGGAAAAGTCTTATATTGATGCTCTTTAGATTCAGTTCCTCTTCACCTCACTTTGTTTGAAAATTTTCATTTGAAAAAACTCAAGATTTAAATGCATATATAGCTAAAACCTATAAAGATAAGTGAATATACAATTAATGCAGATATTGTAACTTGTGAATAATCCTCAAAATGTGTGTGTGTGTGTATATATATATATATATATATATATATATATATATATATATATATATATATATATATATATATATATATATATATATATATATATATATATATATAATCTCTACATTAAATTTTAATTATAGTTAAAAATCTTGGATTTTTCCATTTAAACTTGGAAATAATATATAAGTAATATATTAATAAATTGTATTACAAGATGTAACAAAAAAGTAAAAAAGCTAAGCCAAGATCATTTAAACTTTATATAGCGTAAATACTTTTTTATATAATATACTTTTATATGAAAAATTGTAAACAATGTATTAATAATATATTAATAATTCATTAAAAAATATGTAAAATTAAAAAAAAATAAACTTAAAAACAAATATAAAATCTGGGATTTTTTTCATGTAAACTTGAAATGAATATATAAACAACATCTTAATAAATAACTAAAAAATAATAACAAAATGTAAAAATTCTTTGGAAAAATTCTAAGACCAAGTTGAAAATTTCTGATTTTTAAAAAAAAAAAACTTGACAAAAATATATAAATAATACATTAATTAATCATTTTAAAAATAAATAAAAATCCACATTAATAATTCACATTAATAAAGCCTCCTATTTTTTATTATTTCAAATTTCTATCTAATATAGAGATTTGAATATATCTCTCTCTCTTTATATATATATATATATATATATATATATATATATATATATATATATATATATATATATATATATATAACTTGCATTATATCAAAAACATACACAAATGAGCTTTTATAATTGTATTGAGTGGCACAGCTGTCTTTTAAGTGATCACTGCTACTTACTGCCCCAGTGTGAGTTTGTCCTGAAGTACAGTACACTGGTGTTATCGCGAGACTGGACCATTAACAACCTGCCTGACACACACACACACGCACGCACGCGCGCGCGCAGCGCAGAGTGTTTCATGCGCACCACAGACTCGAGGAATAGACCCAGAGACTCCAACATCTGGACTCACACCATGAGCGCGCGCGGGTCCTTCTGATGACGCGACAGTGAGTATAAACATATATTTATATGACTATTAGTTTTAATATGGACTTTCATGCATTCAATGTGAAACACTGTATCTGCGCGCGCGCGTTTGATCCGCGAGTTCCGCTGCCGCGCTTCACATCGGACCTTTACTGTGTGTGTTTAGTGGACGATCTGCGTATAAAGTGTGAATTAAACGATTAAAGAAGGAGAAAAGACGCGTAAAAGTCGTTCCTCTAATGCGCAGCGCTCTTGTTCTAACGCTCGCTTTAAACAAAAGTGTCCCGTCATGAGCTTATGCGTGCGTCAGAAACTTTAATATCAGCGCGACGCGTCTGTATGTCTCTATCATGTTAATATTACAACGCGTTAAAGAACATAAAGTCAGAGAAGTTTGCGGATTCTCAGAGGAACATATGGCATAAAGACACAGCTGGAGATTTGAGGCTGATGTCAGAGCAGCTGACTCTACCAGATCACACACACACACACACACACACACACGCTCTTTCTCTCGATCGTCTGCGTTCATCTCTTCTGCTGCTCTGAAACTCTTCTTTTCTCGTATTTAATGTCGAGTTTGAGTTGTGGATCCGTGTTTTGCTGGTGTTTGGAGATGTGAGCGGTTGTTTGCGCATGACTGGAGGATTTATTCTCATTCTCTGCTGCTGTTTGATGGAAAGCTCAAACTGAAGATCAACTTGAGTGAGATCTGATATAAGAGGGTGAGCTGATGCTGTTTGTAATAGTTTAACAACAGGTTGTGTTTGTTCAACTGTTTTTGACAGCTGATATGCTGAAGCACAGCTTGTAATGTCTTCAGTGGATTTTCTTCGACTGGTCGCTTGACGTTGTAAACGCATTATGGCGGAAATATAATTCGATTTTTTATGTTGCATGTGAAGTGATTTTCTGTGCTTGAGATCAAAGTTTTTTGTAGACTGAAAATGCTTGGTTCGCAGCAGATTGGTCTCGACTTGTTTTTAATGCATTATGCCTGAATATTTAGAATTGTTATGTGTTGAATTATAAGTGATTTATTTTGAAGGGTGTTCGTCTGACATGCATTAAAAACAGCTTGTTTTTAATTTATTTTTAATGCATTATGACATTACTTCTGTCTGGCATCAGTGGCATGTGTGTGTGTGTGTGTGCGTGCGTGTGTGTGTGTGTGAGTGTGTTGCATTGAAAGTGATTTTCTGTGCTCTAGACAAAAGTTTTTTGTAGACTGAAAATGGCAGGTTGACTACTTTTGTTTGTTTAAACTTGTTTTTAATGCATTATGGCATTACTTCTATCTGTCATGAGTGTGTGTGTGTGTGTGTGTGTGTGTTGCATTAGAAGTGGTTTGTTAAATCATCTGGCTCAACTAACTGATAAACAGTCTCCAACTGATCCTTAGTGTGTGTGTGTGTGTGTGTGTGTGTGTGTGTGTGTGTGTGTGTGTGTGTGTGTGTCTTGCATTCGAAGTGATTTTCAGTGCTTCAGATAAAGTTTTCTGTCGACCGAAATGCTCGTGTCCACTATTGTTAGTCTCCAGCGGCCCGTCATTAAGTCTGCATGTTATGAATGGCTACCCAGCGTTTATTTAACATCCAGTTTTTCCTGTTTTCCGGCAGGTTCCCGGCATAAGAATGGAGTTTCCAGAGCATAGCCGGCAGTTGCTTGCGTGCCTGAGTCAGCAGAGACAGCAAGGCTTCCTCTGCGACTGCACTGTTCTGGTGGGACCGACCCGGTTTAAAGCGCACAGATCCGTTCTGGCCTCCTGTAGCATGTTCTTCCACCTCTTCTACCGGGATCAGCCGGAAAAACGGGAACTCGTGCATTTAAACAACGACATCGTGACGGCTCCGGCTTTCGGTCTGCTTCTTGAATTCATGTATGAAGGAAAGCTTGCGTTGGGAAATCTTCCCGTCGAGGACGTCCTAGCCGCTGCTAGCTATCTACACATGTACGACATCGTGAAGGTGTGTAAGGGAAAACTGAAGGATAAGGAGATGTGCGACGGGATCGGGCAGAAGGCGAACGGTCACCCGGATCTTGTAAGTGTCAATTATGTGTCAGCAGAGGCCGAGGTTTGTGTCCGAACAGCTGGAAAGACAAAAGCGGATGTCAGGAGTTCCCAAAGGTCGGATGACACGGATTGTGCGCTGGATTTGTCTTTCAAGCCTCTCCGAGACGATGCGTGTGTTTCGGGACAGCTGGCCCTCGACAGCCAGCAGCAGGACACCGAGACACTTGTTAAAGATGAACATGACTTGCTGTCAGAGCAGGAGGACGGTGATCCGGAGAGCCCGGAGACCCAGCGCTTTGGGAATAACGCCAGGAGTTCAGTGGTGACAGGGTTCGCTGAACTCTTCCCGGGAAACAAGTCCGGTTTGCTCCCTGCGGACGACGAGCTGATGGACGAGGGATTGCGTGTGCGTTCGGAGCGCCAACTTGGAGACAGCGAAGGCGAAGACGAGGACGATCTTGCGTCTTCGGATATCTCCACATCCAGCGGGATTCTTCTCCCGACGGGAGGCCAGCAAGTGTGTGTGTGTCCGTTATGCAGTAAGGTTTTCCCGAGCCCACACGTGCTCCAGATGCACCTCAGCGCTCACTTCCGGGAGAAAGACGGCGTTCGCTCTAAACTCTCTCCCGACGGATCCGTTCCCACGTGCGGTCAGTGCGGAAAGACCTTCTCCTGCATGTACACACTCAAACGACACGAGCGCACACACTCCGGGGAGAAGCCGTATACGTGCGGACAGTGTGGGAAGAGTTTCCAGTACTCACACAACCTGAGTCGGCACGCCGTTGTTCACACACGCGAGAAACCGCACGCGTGCAAGTGGTGTGAGAGACGCTTCACACAGTCCGGAGATCTGTACCGGCACATACGCAAGTTCCACTGCGGACTCGTCAAAACACTGGCCATCGGATAAATCAAGAGCAAGCTGAAATATAATAATAATAATAATAATAATAATATAACCTCCAGTGTTTTGCAATTGGCAGAAATTTGTTTATTGACACAATTGTGTCTCTTGCAATCAATTATTTGATGCACTTGGGACTTGACATCTCATATATAAATACACATGCATATGTGTGTGTGTGTGTGTATAAACATGCAACGCACTGATAAAATGGTTATGCAGCTCCGTCCTGAAGATTTGATTTCATATCTGCTGTAATTTATTATATATTACTTGACCATTATTGAGTTTTGAATATGTACTGTATGGTTGATGATTTCATTGATTTGTGCGTAATCACACACACACACACACACACACACACTCATTCACACCCTCATTCACACCCTCACACACACCCACGCACTCTTACACACACACACACAAACACAAAAAAACAAACACACACACACACACACACACACATTCTCACACACATGCACGTACACACTCTCACTCACACACACTCACGCGTACACACTCTCTCTCTCCCTCTCTCTCTCTCACTCAGACACACACACACACGTACACACTCTCACACACACACACACACACACACACACACAAACACAAAAAAACAAACACACACACACACATTCTCACACACATGCGCGTACACACTCTCACTCACACACACTCACGCGTACACACTCTCTCTCTCCCTCTCTCTCTCTCACTCAGACACACACACACACGTACACACTCTCACACACACACACAAACACAAAAAAACAAACACACACACACACATTCTCACACACATGCGCGTACACACTCTCACTCACACACACTCACGCGTACACACTCTCTCTCTCCCTCTCTCTCTCCCTCTCTCTCTCACTCAGACACACACACACACACACACACACACACGTACACGTACACACACACACACACACACGTACACGTACACACACACACTAACTGAAGTACAGGCAGATTTGATCTATATAAGCGGTTAGTTTGCTCTGCAGAAGTTTTGTCTCCTGAAGAGTTTCGTTACTGAAAGTTCTGCACTTGCCAACATTTAAAGAGAATTTCTTTGCCTTTTAAAGCCACTGTCAGTCATATTTCTCTGATAACTAGACATGTTTAGTTGTGTTTTCATATATAGAGAAGACGTGCACATTTGAATCATCCCTCATCAGATCGCAGAGTTTAGAAGGAACTGATTTATACTAATATCTGAAGAACACTGATTCTGTTTCACTAACATCTACTCTTCTTTGTTTTATATGTTATATGTCTATATCTTTCTGCAAACAGAGATATGGTGAACCACTGCTGACCGCCCGTGTTTTCCTGACTTTAAACGGTTCAACACGACAGAATGTTTATAACAATAACTAGCACTAAAAAATCCACGTTCTGCTGTCGGTCCTGATAAACTTGATTAGTTATTTATTAGTGTGTTTTTGGTTCAGGGTTTTGCTCTAGACTCGGGATTTAAAGCGTAGAAACGTGATTGTGCTGATATTTGCTCTCTAATATCGGGATAATCGATCAGAACCTGATTCGTCATCGCAAACGAAGCTTATCGAATGAAGTTTGACTATCAAGCACTTCTCTGATAGATACAACACTCATATACTGTAGGCTGCTATTTCTAACTGTATATTTATTGTACATATGTATTTTATTTATCACATTTCGTGATTGGAGTGTAGAATGACTGGACAGTCTTCCAGTTGTGGCCGAGATTAAAATCGCTGTCGTTTCTGTTGGTTCACAAGCACAAACATCCGAAACACCTGAAGAATAATAATAATCTACCTGAAAAACTCACAATAATGATTTATATGAAATAAAATCTTATTCTGTTGGGGGACTTGCTTCATTTCTTCACACTGGACCTGCATCTCTTATCATTTAACTGCACAAATCTATTTCTGTTTGTTTGTATTTTCAGTTGTGCAAAATAATATCATGTAAAATCAAGTTTGTGGGCAAGTAAATCCTTAACAGACGCTGGTTATTTATAGTTGATTTGTGGATTTCTGTTCTTTTCTTTATTGCAGGATTTTATTGGCAACTTTTTTGCCTGGTCAATTCTGTACTTTAGTGAAATTTTAATGTATTTACATGATCACAACTAAGACAAGATTCACTTTTCTAATGTTCAAAGCAACATTCAGCCAATATATGGATGCAATAATGAACTTGTCATCGTGGGCCGTAAGAAGAGAGAATGATTTTTGCTTGACTTTACTGTCAGATTTTCAGTGACGGTAATAATGATTGAATTACGGCTGTATATGTACATTAATACTGGATTATTGTCTTCTAAGGTTCAGACTGTGAAATTGTATAATCATAAGTAATATTTATTGGTTTGTTTCTTGTGCAAAATGTTACTGTATCTGAGAATTTTGACTTGTAAAATGAAAGATGATACTAAGTTGAGACTTTTTAATAGACTTTGTAGAAGTGCCATTAGATGTAATATAATTTTTTGATAAACAAAAACATATTTTATAGGAAACAAAAGCTTGATTGTAAGTCTTTTAGTGAATGTAGATGACAATCTGTTGGATTTGATTTTGCTTGGAATTCTTTGGTAATTTATTTTGATTCTTTGTTTGTTTGTTTGCGATGTTTTTTTTCTCTCTCTCTTTTTCTTTCCTTCTTTCTTTCTTCTTCAGACACATTTTACTTTTCTGCCCGTTTGTTTGTGCTGTGAAAATGTGACAATCTTTATCTAGATCCTTATTTAGATTAAGCGTAGATTAAACATAATTTTCTGTGGAATTATTGTGTTTGTCTTTTTTTTTTAAATGATGTTCAAGCAAGAAGAACCAGGAGAACAATGATTAACCAATAATAATAAAAAAAAATGAAGATTTTCTTTAAAAACACTTTAAAAAAGACATGAAAATGACTAAAATCTTGTAAATTTCTATAATTAATATAAATTCATAGCTTATGCATTTTTTGAGTGTAATCTTTATAAAAAATGATTTTTAAAAATCCCAGGTCACTCTTAGAAAAAAAGATAAAATGTTGTTTTATAGAAGTTCTTAAACTAATCCATAATACTTTCACATTTAATGCTTTTCAATTTTTTTCTAGTGAAAAGGGTATGTTTATGAGCTATTTAATAATAATAAAAAATGAATTCAAACAAAATTAAATCCATAAAGTATGGGAACCGGTTCTGCTAATATGAAGCCCCTGACGGAACCTTTAAAGTTCCATGTAGAACCTTTACTTGAAAAGTGTGGAAAGCCATCGGTCAAGTGCATGGGAATCAGGGATGAATGAATGACCTCAAATATATTTCCAAGGAGTTTCACGTCAGTCGGTGAGGATTTGTGTACAGAAAACACTGCGGCTTCTCCTGAATACCGATGATGTGGAAGGGGAGGGAATAACACACACACACACACACACACACACACACTACCAGATATGAAGCAGGTGCAGTGCAAAGTGAACCTGCAACTTTACTCAATTTTTCGTGTTTGACTTCCTCGTTCAGCGTTTCCTAAACGAAAGAACGCCTCCTTCACTGGACGCTCATTTGCATTCCGAGCAAACAAACAATTCACGCAGGAGCAGGACAAGAAATGCGTGGCTAATTCGGAATCTCAAAAGCCAATTCACTGGTCATTTTCTTAGCGAGTGAGACCCTAATTATTCTCCGAGCGCACATGTAAAGACACCCAGCTGCTCTGCGGTGTGATTCCCATGGCCTCCCCCATCGAGACCACACGCTCCGGGGGAACGACCCCCATCAAAGCCCGGATCTTTTGTTTGTGGTTTGTAGTTCAGTGTGTCTATTGTCCGGTTCCAGCTCTCGAGTTCTGGCCCGAAGCTCAGCGAACCGCTGTAGACCCGGTTAAAGGGAACGGCGTGTAAATAAGTGTGTGTGTGTGTGTGTGTGTGTGTGTGTGTGTGTGTGTGTGGCGCGTCTGGAAACTCTAGGATTTAAATTATTGGAGGGAGGATTGCGGTTTAATCTAATAACATTTCACCTGGAGATCGGTCTTACAATTAGAAAAGCAGTGGTTGTTTCTGATGGGGTCGGACAGCAATGAAAAAACTAGGCCTATATGGAAATAATAAAACATATCGTCTCCTTTGGCCCTTCTAACATGGTACAAAAATCAGGATAATGCCGTGCTTTAATTTTTTTTTAAATTAGTGACATATTTATGTACTAAATGAGCTAGTGTAAAAAATCTTAGTACCACTCAGAACACCCTAGCAACAGCCCAGCAACAGCTCACAATCACTCAGAACAGCTATGAAATGCATTCTTGTATTAACGAGCTAATAATGCTCACAACACATAGGCACCCACCTAGCAAAACCTTAGCAAACACTCTAAACACCCTAGCAACTCCTTAGCAACCACTCTGAACACCTTAGCAACCACCCAGCAATGACTTAAAAATCACTCAGAACAGCTGGAAAATGCATTCTAGCATCAACAAGCTAATAATGCTCAGAACACATGAACAGCAACCTAGCAACACCTTAGCAACCACTCAGAACACCCAAGAAACCACTCAGAACACCATAACAACCAGTCAGAAACGCCTTAACAATCACTCAGAACAGCTAGAAAATGCATTCTTGTATCAACAAGCTACTAATGCTCTGAACAGCAACTAGCAACACCTTAGCAACCACTCAGAACACCCTAGCTATGAACAGCTATGAAATGCATTCTCGTATCAACAGGCTAATAATGAGCACAACACATGTTGCCACCTGGCAACACCTTAGCAAACACTTAGAACACCCTATTAACCCCCTAGCAACACCCTAGCAATCACTCAGAACAGCAAAGAAATGCATTCTTGTATCAACACATCACAACACGTGGACAACCACCTAGCAACACCTTAGCGACCACTCAGAACACCCTAGCAAACCCCAGCAACTCAAATTAGCCTAGAATATGTTTCCAGTCAAATTCTGGCAAAACTAGATAAATATTTTATGTTTTGCCGAATTGCAAATCCGATATAGACAATATTAAATATCGGTACACTTGTGAGTTTGTGTGGGGAAATATATAAAATGAATGAATGTTCTAAAAATAAAATATTTAGTATGTCACATAATTTTGCATATTGTTTTAATTTCTGTTGATTATAAGGACATTTAATTTTCCGCCATAAATTGTGGTGTCCACTTAAAGTCTGCATCCTTGAGCATGAAACAGCTGAAGGACTGGACTAGACAACTAGCAAATGAGAAACAAGCACGCCATGACTAGTTGTACTATTTGATGAGCGCGCTGTCGTCTCTTTGACTTAATTAGATGTGTGTTTTGCCCTCGCTTATCAAAAAGCTTCATGTAATTTCCATTTCACCACAGCTAGCACATTTGCATGTATTCCCCAGACGACAGGAAGTCTTTGTAGGAGAAGTGAAGTTGAAACTTGGATGTCTTCACCTCGCAAGGCCAGCGGTGGGAGACCTTGACCTCTGAACGCACGGCCGGGGACATCTGGTGCCTGGCCATGTTTATTTATTTATTTACCTCATAACAAAAGACAGGTGGTCACACTTGAAAAGGAGCAATGCAGCCTCACACACACACACACACACACACACACACACACACACACGCACATAAAACAGGAAAACGAGCAATGCTCTGTCAGAGACGAGACCTTTGTGTCTTATATAATTAACTTCAAGTCGATATATCCTCAATGTCACCTTATTAGCACTGTGAGGTCATACAGTGACGGTATGAGATGCTCATACTATGATACTTTGATAAATCGGCTACCATGATATTGTATTCATGCACTAACGCATTTCCAAGGAATTTTACAAAATAGCACAATCAAAATATGGTACAGAAATCATGATAATACCATACATATTATTATGGCGCTTCTATGTGTTGAATGAACCACTGTAAAAAAAAAAAAAAAAACTCATAAAAACCTTAGTAACCAATCAGAACACCCTAGCAACACCATAACGACCACTCGGAACAGCTATAAAAACGTTTATTATATTCATGCAACATTGTACATACTATATTTCAAAGAACGGCATGTAGTCCATGCTTAAAAATCATGTTAATACCAATGTACCAAACCTTTATGTTGTGTCAAAAAGCTAAAAAGGCTCACAACACCTTAGCAACCACTCAGAACACCCTAGCAACCACTCGGATCCCCCAAGCAACCAGTAAGAACAGCTAGAAAACGCATGAATATTATATTCATGCACCATCATAAACAAAATATTAACTTATAGCAACTATAAAAAAATACTCAGAACAATAAAAGCAACCACCCAGCAACATCCTAGCGACCACCCAGAACAGCTAGAAAACACATCTGATTATTATGTTCATGCACAATCATACAAAATATTTCAAAGAACAGTATGTAGATCTAACATGGTACCATGCATAAAAATTATGTTAATACCACTGTAACTTTTGTTACTTTTTTGTTTGTATATCCTCCGTATCCAACAAAAACACCTTAACTCACAATCACCCTAGCAACCACTCAGAACAGCTAGATAATACATTCTTGTATCAACAATCTAATAACAACCACCTAGCAACACCTTATCAACTACTCAGAACACCTTAGGAATGACCCAGCCATGCCTTAACAATCACTCGGAACAGCTGGAAAATGCATTCTTGTATCAAAAAGCTAATAATGCTCAGAACACATAAACAGAAACCTAGCAACACCTTAGCAACCACTCAGAACACCCAAGTAACCACTCAGAACATCTTAGCAACCACCCAGCATATGACTTAACAATCACTCAGAACAGCTGGAAAATGCATTCTTGTATCAACAAGCTAATAATGCTCTGAACACATGAACATCAACCTAGAAACACCTTAGTAACCACTCAGAGCACCCTAACAACCACTCAGATCACCTTAGCAACCACTCAGAACAGAAAGAAAACACATTCTTATGTCAACAAGCTATAAACCCACACATTCTTTTTTAGCAACTAACCAGAACACCTTTGAATCATAGTGGATAATTACACATGGCAAACTTTGACTATTAAGACTCGTGAAAATGGTTTAAAGTTTATATTCTCAAGCCACAAAACACTGTTGTCATGCAAATGAACAGCCAGAATGCATTAAATGTTTTCTGTTTCCAGTTTAAACGGTGTCGTGTTAAATTAATAACTAATGATCTTTGCAATGGAAGTGAATCAATCAAAAACTAACTTTAGCTGGATAATAACTTTATTCTAGAGTTGCTGTAAAACCAAAACAATCTCTGTTACTGTAATTTCCTCTTATCACTGTAAAACTGCTTTGAAACAATCTATATTGTTAAAAGCGCAGTATAAATGAAGGTGACCTGACTAGAGCGCAAGACGATGGAGGAGCAGCCGAACACAGCTGTCACTCCTTCACCCCACACACACACACACACACACACACAGGAGTATTTATAGCGAGGCAGGCCTGTGTCTCCCCGTCTCTGAGCACAGCTGTTCCCGGACTCAGAGCCACACGCCTGGACTTAAGCCGGTCCAGGAGTCAGCAGGGCCCGTCAGGCCTCCGGGTCCCTGGCATGTGGCGCACAGAAAGAGGAGCCGCCTCGGAAGCCACGGCCCTGACCTTTTACAGTAAAACACTCCTGATGAAAGTCTGGACAGCTGCAGAGGAGCAGACAAAAGATCATGTAGAGGAACATCTGACTGCTTTCTGAACTCCACAATCATGATCTGTGTTACAAGATCATGCCATCATTTACACCTTCATGTCTAAAAAATTACCGTAGAATTTACTTACAAATAGGCCTGTATAAATGTTGTAATGGCTGTAAAATTACAGAATAATACTGTAAAGCAATTTACAGTTAATTGTTGTATGTGAAATTCAGTAATTTTTTTTTTTCACAGTAACTTTGAAATAAGCTTGTAGTTTTTTTTACAGCAATTTTTTTGTAATTTCACTAAAAGTACAGCATATACCTGGCAAAAAAAGTTGCCAATAAAATCCTGTAAATATATATTTAACATCTTACTGCTTTCTAAACTCCACAGCATGATCTCAATATCAGTATCTGTGTTAGAAGATCATGCCATCATTTACTCATCTTCATGTCTTTCGTCACTGATGGAGAAGCTCTGAAGACTCTTCCATACAATTATGAAGTAAAAGTTTTCAAGATTCAAAAAGGATGTAAAAGTATCATAAGAGTAGTCCATACCAACTATATTTCAGGTCTTCTGACATCAAATGATGCTTTCTGTAAGAAACCGACCATATTTGGATCATTATTCAGTGATCTCTTATGCATTACAGACAGTGTTTGATTTGGGTCAATCACTGATAGAAGAGCTGCACGTTTAATAGTGAGAGTATTTAAAGAAATACTTTATTTAAATATTCATAAAAATAAAATTTAAAGGAAACATTGTCATATAAGCCAAAAAGTTGTGTGCAGTATTAATCTGATAAAATGTACAAATTGTTTTTGGAAAGAAATTATTTTACTCCGCAAGGATGCATTAAATTGATCAAAAGTGACAGAAAAGACATTTGTTACAAGATACGATTTCAAATAATTGCTGTTCTTTTGATATAGGCCTATTAAAATAATCCTGAACAATAAAATGTGAAAAACAAGCAGCACAACTTTTTTCAACATTGATAATCATAAATGTTTCTTGAGCATCAAATCATATTATAGTGATTTCTGAAGGATCATGTGACACTGAAGACTGGAGTAATGATGCTGAAAATTCAGCTTTGATCACAGGAATAAATTACACTTTACTATATATTCACATAGAAAACAGCTGATTTAAAGTTTAGCATCTCACAATATTAGGGATGTCCCGATCCGATCCACAGCATCGGTATCGTGCCGATACTGGCCCAGAACGCTAGATCGGAGATCGGAGGGGAGAAAAAATATGATCCGATACCTATCCAACAATGCTTGAATATAGCATTTCCCTTGCTGCGACATTAAGCCGCGCATATTGGGCGATTTTGCCATCTATTTTGCGGGCAAAAAATGGGTTTGGGCGGGTGGATAAACATTGGGCTGGTTTCGGATCAGTTCGGCGGGTTTTTGTAGCCGAAACACCGGCACTTCAGATCCTTCTTCCGGCGACCCTCTGTTCAGGAGGCAGTCTGTCTCTCACTCACTCACTCACTCACACACACACACACACACACACACACTCACACATCTCTGGCTGACGTGCCCTCTAAACCAGGGACGTGCGGTCAGGGTAGGCAGTGCCTCACCAAAGGAAATGTTGACATTACATTTATTAATTCCAAGAGCTTTATTAATTCACCACATTATTAATTGCATTTATTTTATTCCAAATATGATTTTTTTGTAACAAAATTTTTCAGGAATACACATATAATATACTCCTTTTGCCACTGTTTGCTCCTAAAAATCATCGCCGTCACCTCTGCCACATTTGTACTGTAGGTCTATCTGTGCGATTATGGTGCATTTCGTAAGGGTTAAAATGCTGTTTTGTAGTTCTCTTTTTTTAATCCTGGTGCGCCGTCGCCAGACGCTCATTGCGTGTCGGTGTGTGCGCCTATAGCGCAGTTTGTAGGAGCGAATAAGCTGTTTTTGTACTTTAAAGCTGTACTGCTGACACAATGTTTTCGGACTGTAGCCTATTCAAATCCCGGTGCGTCGTCACCAGAGTGACCAGACCAATAGTGTGTGTGTGGCTGTCTGTGCGCGTTTGCGCATTTTGAAGGAGTATAGGCTGCTTGTCGGTTCGCTGACAACGCGCCGCCTCCCTCTATTACTGTGTCCCGCACAAAACATTTGTTTGTTGTATAAGTCATAAGATAGATGTGTCTATTAATTTGATTATTAGATTTGATTGTGCATTAGCCTCACATATGACTGACTTTGCTGTATGCAGGCAGCGATGTGATGATGCCTGATATGAACTTGGGTTGCTACATTAATTGAATGAATGAATATATTAACATATATGCCACATTGATAGGTCACAGCCTACCCATGACAAGATTTCACCGCACGTTACTGCTCTAAACTCACAACAGACACTCCATCCCACTACCTTCGGTGTACTATAAACACGGTTTTGCAATCTGTCTCCTCAGTTTATAAACCGTATGCTGTAAACTGCATTCTACACAGGATTTTGACGCATAGCGTGTGTGTGTGCAGAGTGTGGAGCGCGCACTGCATGGACGGAGCGCGGGCGCGAACACTTCCGGTTTCCTTTCAACAGTGGAAACAACTTAAAATACTCATTTCTGGTCATACAGAAAATAACTTATTTATATATAACTTACGTCAATATTTATTTTTTGCGCAGCTTTTGGTGTGCATACAGTTCAAATTAAAATGTTGTTCAACTTTGCGTTTTAAAAATACAACAACCGTTCATTTTTCGTTTTACGGGTAAAAAAGGAAAAACGAATGGACGCAAAAGGACACGGATCAATGGGTAATTTTAAAGCTTTTTAATTTTAAATGATTAACTTTAAACCTGTTGGTAGCTTTAAGTAGCCTGCCTGCCTGTATTTTGTCCTGTTTGAATAAAGGGTGGCAGTCTTTCATAATTAACTGTTGTTGTGGACTATATACTGGAGAAGTATTTGTTCTCCATTTGAGTGAGATGTTTTTAGGTTGCTAATTGGGCAAAGTGCTTCCATATATTTTATTAGGCTTAGTATTAGTTCAAGAATAAAATAAAAATATTGGATTAATATCGGTATGGCAAATAGCCAAAGCTGCGGCATTGGTATTGGAAGTGAAAAAGTGGTATCGGGACATCCCTACACAATATTACTGTATTTTTGATCATATAAAAATCAGCCTCGGTGAGAAGAGACTTTTCAAAATCTTTCTTGAACCAGAACACAAATATCTAAAGTATCATGGTTATTTCTCTCAGAAGAACCAAGTTGCTTCAACTCAAAATGACTTTGAACATAATGAAAGTATTCTTGATGGTTCAGGGTCCGATTGAGCTTAAAGTTTCCGCTTTAAATTATTTTTAAAGTTTCCAAAGGCAAATTAATCGTTACATGGAAACATTTTAAACAACTTTTAAAGACTCCAGTTTCATTCTGAAAGAAAAAGCATCACAATTAAAGCAGATTTAATGAAGTTTTGCTGGTGAATATTCCTGGCTCTTCAGAATCAGATGAACTATATTCAGCTGCTGCCCTCTAGTGACCGACACATGAAAGCGCCATTATAAATAATGTTCCTAATGAAACTAATGTACTCATTTCACTGCATATCAGAAAACATTTTACTTGGTAAAAAAAAAAAAAATTGACTCCACGCAACAATTAGGAAAGCATTAACATCAAGTATTTATTTCAATAAGTATATACACAAGTAAAGGGAAAGAGCAAGAAACAATGCAAGCACATAAAATAGTAAATCTCATTTACATTTAATTGATATTGCATTAAAAATAAAATCTCAGCATGCATCCATCAGGATGAACATCCAGCGCAGAGGACTCGCTCATAACGCTCGCTGTAACTGGGGAGAGAGAGAGAACGGATGAGACAAACCAGACCCGGATCATTCAGTGAACTAGAGCAGAATCAGGAGTGTTTCCCGTACAGTAACTCGCTGCTTCACTACTATAGCTAGACGCATCGTTGAAGAAATCTAGCTAGTCACGACTGTTTCCCGAAACCGTATTGTCGCAAATTGGTCGTTCAACCACGTTGGTTTATGATGTTACGCATATTGAGGAGTAATAACTACTTTTAATGATCGAATTAACGCTAGATGTTTTGCTATAAATTAATGACAAGGCATCTGAGAAAATATTTCAAATTTTTCTCAGTTATTTTACTTTATTTCCAGATTCAATCATAGACTCGTTCTTACGCACTAGATCACGTTCACACATGCACACTCTTCAAAAACGGTGCTTTAAATCTCTTGACAAACTAAAGACGTAAATGACATTAGTATGCATTCTAAATTAAAGATACAGATTGCACTGAATGTCAGCTTGCTTGTTTTGCTGAAGATAAGGATTTATTGAGTCGCAGGTCGAGATCAAAGACACACAACTCCGCGATGCTGTTTGCGAATGTTCGTTGGAACGATGGTTTCGGGAAACACTGATTTGTTGAACTGTGATAACGACGGAGCTTGCGCCCATCGTTAGCTAGCGATGCTTTGGGGAAGCGGCTGAAGCTGATCAGTGTTTATACTCACTCGGTGACGGAGCACAAGGAGCAGAAGCGCTCGGAGCAAACGCTGCACTGCTGAACACACACGGGACACGCCGGACGCTCACACTGAGAACACGGCCTCCTCGAGCCCGAGACCCGCTGACACACACAACACGCTGACGGAGCCGCTGCACAACCTGAACACACACACCACATCACGTTAGCTGTGACAACAAGTGCACAAAACTCACCAGTGTTGAATACAGGTCTGAAACAAACCAATCATTTACACATATGATTTTGTAAATTAATTAGATGCGGAAGAATCTTTTGGGTTTGAATGGAAGCTTGAACTCACCGGGAATTAATATTACCAAATTTATACCTCATAATTCTGTCTTTTAATGTTGTTTATATGTCGATGTGATGTTTTTAATATGCTTTAAGACAATGCATGTGTAAATTCATAAGTTGACAGCATTGCTGAGAAGGGGGTGGATTGGAATCCACTGCTGCTTCAATGTATCATTATATACTCAATATAATGAGTGATTATAATCATGGTATTAATCAATATTTTTCCCTCCAAATATCAAATGAGTTGAATGACTTCTCTGGAGATTTTACTTTGTTATAGAAGTTACCAGTGTGATTACTGAAATGTTCTTTTCATGTATTCTTTAATGTCTGTATTTGATAACTGAACGCAGTGCTTGCTTATTCAGCCCAGATTCCAGAAATAAAATAGGGACTCATTTTGTGATTGATAAAACATATAGGTGTCATTGAAGCCAATAGTTTAAGGGGCCATTTCTTTGTTAAAGCCTTACTTTCCAGTTAGACTAAAGTGTAGCTCTCTTTGAGAGAAAGAACACATTATCTTGATGTTTTGAGAGGACTCTCCTGCACTGAAAAAAATGTTATGTTGACTTTACTTCATTTTATTATGTCAAGGGGTTGCACGAAATAAAATGATCTAAATCCAGATATATTTTTTAAGTTGAATGTACTTATAAAATACAAGTACAACCAACTTATTCAAGTAATTTCAGATCAATTATATTCATAAGTTTTGCTAAATTATTATGAGTTGAATTTACGCAATTTTTTCAAGAATCAGCCTGTGAATCTCAACAATGGTGACAATTATAAAGCATGCTGCAGTTCAAATAAAATTCAGTAATTCAGGTCAAATGATTGTGAAATGATTATTAAATAACAACTAACACCATCAGATTACCTTTTCTATTTGTTCATCTGGCTGTTATGACTCAGTCAGGTACAGCAATCAAACAAAACTCTAAAGTTAAAGAGTTAAGGGTCAAGAGCCCAACTAAAACAAACACTAATCTCCATAATGGTGACACAAAATTACGGTTTTCTCCTTCAGCGATTCTGCTTGTTAACATCAGGTGTCTTCAATGTTGGCAATAAAAATAAAAACGTATTACTTCTTTGACGTCTGTGTTATTTTTGTTGAAAATGCATAGGGATTTTGTATTGAACATAGCTCTGGATCACAGTGTCAAGGGGGCGGGCTCATTTTACTCAGACGACCAATCAGTCTCTCTCAGTTTACTCATTTGAAAATGGTTAACTTAAGGAATTATTTTGATTAATTATTACTCAATTCTAATGTGTTAAATTTAATTAATAAAATTGCCTGTAATCTGTTGCCACAATTTTAAATTTAACATTTTTTTCTAATTACTTTTAATTTAATAAAATTAAATTGTTTTAAACAAGGGCAGTGAATTTGAAAATTACTAATAAAAAAATAAGTAGGATTAAATAACACATTAAAATCAGTCAAATTAACCAGATAAAAACATGTAACATTTACAAGGGGTCAATCATTTTTAGAGCCTGGCCATGGAAAAGCTGTGTGTCGGTGTGTGTGTGTGTTAGTCTTCTTGGTTACAGGTTAAGGAACCACTGGCATTATTGGAGATTGACTGAGTTGTTGTTCTGGACATGCTGGCGCCCAACAACCCAAATCTGAGACCTGGAAGGTCATGACGCGCCTAACTTCAGCTGCATAATCGATGGAGATATGCTTCAGTCTAGCTGTATATGTGTGGAAAATTACTGTGTTTATCTATTTCATAGCCAATGAGAATCATTCATCCTGTAAGCAATGACGTAGCTTAGACCTTGGAAATGGTATAACTGCTGTGATCTGTGTAACTGTAAGCGGGGCGGGCTACGAACTCCTGCGAGAGTCTTGAAGCTGACTTCTGCTGATGAAACTGCAAACCCCTTAAGCCTAGTTCACACTACATGATTTTAAGCCCGATTTGCAAATCGTTGAGCTCGCCGACAGGTCAGGGTGTTATCGCGTGCAAATCGATGAACGCTCGCCAATCCGTTAGTATGAAAGAGCCAACAACGCATCAAAGACGCTCGCAGACGCGTCGCCGAGCCTAGAAAAATATCTAGCATGCTAGATATCCAGAGCTGTCGCACGACTCACTCACTGATGTCATGAGCAACAGCCAATCAGAGCAAGTAAATAAATACGCGGTAAATACGTAGGGTAAATACGCGATTTTTGCCATCAGCCAAACATAAACATGCAGCTACATCTCCGATATAAACATGCTGTACTCACCTCCAACTCTCTCTGTAGCACAGACCTGCTGTTCGCGTATGCACATCCACTCTTTCGCCCATACTCTTATTTTGCATTTTTTCTCAGAGCAAATCATCGCGCAAACAGTTTGCAGCACTAGTTTCTGTCTGACGTCCATATTCGCGTGTTGTGTTCTTCTTCGCTGTGTATTGGCGCGCGTGCTGTTTCGCGTCAAGATAGACATTAGACAGATAGATTTGTAGACAAGATAGAATCGTTGGGTGACAGAGTTGTTAACTCGTGTAGTGCGTTACCTCCTGTTGCGGATCAATCACGTTGTGTCGTGTGGTGTGAACAGCTCAACAACTTGAACACTCCTGATTTCTCAGAGAGCAAGTCATGTAGTGTGAACCGCACAGTTCAGCCCGACGTTTTAAAATCATGTAGTGTGAACTAGGCTTTACAGCTGAGTATTTTCTCCTTAAAACTGCAGTGAACCAAAGACAGTCTCCAAAAAAAAAAAAAAAAGCTGGCGTTTCTGACGTCACAAACTACCTTGTAACCAATCAGGTCCACGAGTGGATCTCTGAGTGAGTGGAGGCGGAGCTCATTTGCATATTCATAGAACCACGTTACTAAATGATGCACGAGTTACATTCAAGATATCTTAAGTTTAAGGCAAGAAATTTAAGGGAAAAAAAACATTTAAATTACATTTTGGTGATCAAAGATGAGTTACGGGATAAAACTGACTTTAAACATTAATGAGATTGGATGTAAAACTTCCTGCATCAATTACAATCAATAACACTTCTAATTTGGTTTCTTTTGTGCCGGGTCAGAAGTGAACAGATTTTTAAATGTCACCAAAATGAATACAAATGCCTGAAAATTTAAGATATGAAAATGAAGAGATCTTTTTAATAACATACAATTAACCAGTCTCTCACATAGGGCTGTCGCGATAACCGCAATATTGCATTAGCGCGCTACTGACAGGCCAACCGCAGAGGAATGCAAGTAACCGCAGCAACCGCGTTTTCTTTTTTAATAAGGCCACCCTTCGTAGTTCGTACCATGTGTATTGAATGTTAAATAAGTTAATAATGATAACAGGACTGTTTATCATGGTGATTTGTACAGAGGATTCGTGGATTAGGACTTAAGCCTAAACAGACAGTGAATGTGATCGACCGAGCGCGTGCGATTACCTGCGTCTGTCTTTGAAGTCAAGTCATGTATATTCGTGAAAAGGTTGCCGTTTCCAAGGAAAGCGAAATATTTGTCGTAGGCTATCATCCTTTTAACGTGTAAGGGTATTTACCATGAATGGCGTCAGCGCTGGTCAGCATTACACAGCGCGAGGAAGCCGTGGGGGAAAGCAGCGAGTCACGCATTGAATCAATGCCATTGGTCTCTATTAAGTGAAGCATTGCTTCAGCTTTGCCCAAAAGTGAAGCATTGCTGGCCAGCTGAGCCTTGAAAAGTGGAGCTCAAAGTCAAAAAATAATTAACACCTTGTTTCATTACATCTATCATTTAAGGAATCAGCTTTTTTGAACGTTTTCGTTGAATGAACGGTTTAATGACTCACTCAAAGACAGTCCGTTGGCGTAACAACTGGGCGCTGAGTGATAGTCTTTCAATGCGCAGAGATGCTGTTTAGTTTCGGTTACATTGTTTTTGTGTATGCTGACCACATCATAACACGTATTTATATAGTAACAAATAAATATAAATAAATAAATGGCGGTAAAACCGCATATCGCGCTATTGAGGCACTCAAAATTACCGCAAGGGAAATTCCTTCACCGCGACAGCCCTACACTCACACACACAAAAAAAAAAAAAACCAAGGGAGCCGTTTTTACCAACATGATCATGATCGCAATTCACTTAACACGTTATTTTTAACATTAATTCTGTGCCTCAGCAGTGCAAACACAAATCTCTTTTGACTGGTAACAGCTCTATATAGCGTCTTATTCTAATTGTTTTTATTGATTACATAAAGACATTTTCAGGCAGTAAATGTGACAAAGCAAAAGCTAATTTTGGGCTCCTTACACCGTCTGACCAAAACAACTACTTTAAAAGGAAATCAAAGTCAAGCTCAAGTGAAGTTAGGAAGTTTGTCCAGTGAATGTCATGTTTCTCAACATTCGAATGGCTTCATTCACAGTAGAGGTGGGCAGAGTTATGAGGTTTGACTGACAGTTTGAGGATCCAATGGAACTACAAGATTTGGTCACAAGCTCTAATAATTCTCATTGGTTAAACATTCGCAAAACCCACAGACAAATGTAAAGGGTGACCAATAGTAATGATTTATGTTAAAAAGATGATATTTTAAGTTGAATTAATTTATAAAGTAATTGCCTTACATAGTTTTAGCATTAAAGTGAATAAGAATTAAAACAATACTTTACGTCTCCTCATTGTAATTGGGTCCCCCCTGGATGTGATTATAGGCACCAGCCCAGAACGCCTGCGCATTAACGCGGCCCTGAACACGTGACTCAGCGGATGACCTCATCACACTGAACCTCACCTGGAACAGCGTCTGCTTTCTTCAGTCTCCCGTCGAGCCCGATGATGGTCTGTCCCCTGAGGAGCGTCTGATGTCCCGGAACCGGATCCGGATCCGAGCGCTTCTCCTCCCCGTCCGGCTTCCAGATGCGGCCCATCACGGCTTTGGTCCCGTTGAACAGCAGGCTTTTAGTCTTTTCTAATTAAAACAAAGTTGATAGACAAATTAGGAAAAATCATAAAGACTAGGGATGCACAGATATGATTTTTTTCTTGGCCGATATCGATAATTATTTATATTTGAAAGCCGGTAACCGATATAGTGGTCGATAAATCTAAATTACATATTTTTTGGATTGCCTGATTACAAAAACAAGTCTACTATTAAAAGCCATGTCCCAAACACACTATTATAATGTTCTCATTATAATTTTATGTAGTCTATATGACAGACTTGCGATGCACATGTTGTACTTCACTATGTTTTCCTTTTTATGGAGTGATTACAATCATATTTCAAGCAATTTAAAAGCATCATGTTGAACAGCGCAAATCTGAAGTGTCTCAGCTGAAGGAAATACATTTATCGGCTTTAATACATCAGATAAATTCTTATCGGGCCGATAACTATAACATTAAAAATGAACATATCAGGCGACACCGATATGGTGGCCAATATGTCGTGCATCTCTAATAAAGATACTTTAAGTTAAGCACCAATGTTTAACAACCTGCTGGTAGGATTAATCACTTTATACAGTTTAGCAATATTCATATATATATATATATATATATATATATATATATATATATATATATATATATATATATATATATATATTATTGATTACAAATGTTATAACGTTACCTTTATAATAATCTGATTACCTCACCAGCAATAGATCATACTTAGAGAGCAGCCTTAAATTACACGCAATGAAAGTAAAAACTGACCAATAATAAATTATCATTGTTTAAACTGAAGACATTAACACCACCTGGTGATAATTATCATTATTAATTATCATTAACATGATCATCAATCACTACAAGCATTAGTTTTGATTATACCGATTATAAAAGATTCCTGTGACTTATACTGTTGACATTGTATTATTTTTCACTCTAATGGTGTTATAAGTTTAATAAATATGTTTATATCTCACCGTAAACCTCTTGTTTGTATTTGAGTCCAAAAACGCCACAGTTATTGATCTCCTTCAGGCCGACATGAACTTTATACTGCGAGGAGAAGCTTTCGCTGAAAGGATAGGATCTCTTAGGCATTTTAAAAACGATAAGTTATAAAACACAACGATTAAAGAGGATGAAAAGGAAAAAACAAACAATAAACAAACGTAACAACCGAACTAATCAACAGCGCGAGCGTGAAGAAAAACAACACGCGTTCGCGCTTTAAGGATTCTGGTTCTTCTTCTCGCGCTCCCAGTGGCGCACAGACGCGGGCACGCGCTTAGCGCCCCCTGCCGGAAATGGGTTTAATATGTTGTTGTCAATATGACCTCAATCATTAGAGAGAGATTGTATAAAAAACTATAAATTTTTAATAATACAAATGATATATAATTTGTTTCGTTTACTTCTCATCTATTTGGCTTGAAAAATGTGCTTATACTATAGTATCTTGTCTTGCACAATGAATGATACTTTGTAACTAATGCAATGACTTTAAAGCATTTCAATGTGATGCATGTAAAACTTTGGGACATATACTTTGGGGATGTAAACAATGTAAATTTAAAACGAGTTAATACATCATCAACCCTTTTTCCAAAACGTGTTTTCAGGGCTCTCAAGTTTTGAAAACAGACAAGAGTGACAAATCAAAGTGATGCTCGGAGCTCCAGTGGTTTCCTCTGTGGGGGAATGAAACTTTCGGAAGATGTTGTAGCAGAATCACGTGAACAATTCCAGGATATGCTTTTTCTTTTTTTATTTTTTTATTGGTTGTGTTAAAGGTGCAATGTGTAATTTTTCTGAGGATCTATTGACAGAAATGCAATATAAGATCCATAACTATATTCTCAGACGTGTATAAAGACCTTGCATAATGAAACGTTATGTTTTTATTAGCATAGAATGAGACATTTATATCTCCATAACCGCGGGCACCCCCTTCTATGGAGGTCGATATATTGTGACGTCATGTTTCTACTGTAGCCCTAAACGGACAAATGTGTTTCGTTACTATGTTGCTCTTTGTGCAATTTATCCTTGTAAAGAAACCTCATTGCTGAACTGACTACTCTCTGCTGTCTCAGACGATGACATTTTCCTGTCGGCTACCGTAACTTTTGTTGGTTGCAATTCGTAACCTCACCACTAGATGCCGCTAAAAATCACACACTGCCCCTTTATATCTTACCCAGGTATACTGTAATTGTGCTGTTTTCCAATTTCTTTTTTTGATTGGCTGATGAGTGGCGGGCGCGACTAAGAACTCCAGGGGAGACGCGCTTGATTCCTGCCGGGTCTACAGTGAGAGCGGCGCGGCCAGAGACATTTTGGGCGCTGCGGCATATTAAATATATTATTAGTTTTTCCGCGTGAGAAATACAATGTGTGGCAGGAGTGCGTGACAAAAGAGCGAAATGAGTGACTGTCACGTTCTTACCCTGATTCACTATGTTAAGCAGCCTGCTATATATGAAGTTTTTATATTTTTATATCCTGACTGGATGGTTTTCGCGGGATATTGTCGTCACTCGCACGTGTGTCTCGTCAAATCTGTAAATAGAGTAAAGTTACTCCTGCTGCAGAGGTTCGTTGAGTGTGAGTGTGGCAGAGGTTCGTTGAGTGTGTGTGTGTGTTGGAGTGGCAGAGGTTTGTTGAGTGTGAGTGTGGCAGAGGTTCGTTGAGTGTGTGTGTGTGTTGGAGTGGCAGAGGTTCGTTGAGTGTGTGTGTGTGTGTGTGTGTTGGAGTGGCAGAGGTTCGTTGAGTGTGAGTGTGGCAGAGGTTCGTTGAGTGTGTGTGTGTGTTGGAGTGGCAGAGGTTTGTTGAGTGTGTGTGTGTGTGTGTGTGTGTGTGTGTGTGTGTGATGACAGAGGTTAGTTGAGTGTGTGTGAAGCATTGGAAGAGATACAGCTCCCTAAGATCTATGTGGACATAATAAAAGATATATATTGTGATTCTTACCTACAAGGGATCTGTGGAAAAGACTAATACCACTGTAGGTAGGAATCAAAACTGGTTGTCCATGGAGTGTTGTAAACTTTATCATTGCAATAAATCAATGGCTAAAATGTCTCTGTGCACATGTCCTGTCACCGAACCCAGTCCAGGGCTGTGCTGATGATGTGGCCGTCGCATCCCGAGATGAAAGCGTGATTAAAACATGCTGTCATGCACTGACAGATTCCTGACATGGTCTGGCCTACAAGTAAAGCACAGTAAATGTGTAGTTTTCCATGAGAGGAGGAGCGGTGGCAACCGTTGGTATAGATCCAAGGCCGGATCTATATCAAGCGTGTTGTAGAATTGGCTTATCAAGCGACGAGAATACTTTTTGTGCGCAAAAACAAACAAAAATAACGACTTTATTTCAACTATTAATTTCCGTCTCTGTGGGCCTCTAGTCAGTTAGCGTAGTGTGATAGCGTAGAGCTACGTCACACGTAGGCTCACTATTGGCCGACGCTGGTCATGTGTGTGATGTGTGTGACGTACAACACAGAAGCGTACGCTATTACACTAGTGAACTCACTCGAGGCCCACAGAGAGGGAAATGAATAGTTGAAATAAAGTCGTTATTTTTGTTTGTTTTTGCGCACAAAGAGTATTCTCGTCGCTTGATAAACTTAAGATTGAGCCACTGTAGTCACTTGGACTATTTTAACAATGTCTTTAATAACTTTTCGGGGAACAAGTGTCAATCCCTTAGAAGCCTATGGAGGAGTGATCCAGCTCTCAGATTTAATCAGAAATATCTTAATTCGTGTTCCGAAGATGAACGAAGGTCTTACGGGGTTGAACAACATGAGGGAGAGTAAATACTGACAGAACTTACATTTTTTGGTGAACTATCCCTTTAAATGACCTATGCTGGAGAAACTGAAGTGGACCTCTCACTATTGCCCTGTAGAGGTCTCTGATGCAGTCGTAGAGACTCGTGGAAGCCAGGCTGCACCATAACAACACTGTTCACCTGCTCCAGCCTAGAACATCAAGGCAGACTCACGTTTATTCATAGAACCCAAAATATGGAGTACCGGTCCAGTCTGAGACTCCAGGGAGAGTTGGCAAACCTGCCCCGGACCACTCCGTATCACACACTGTCTACAGCAATGCCACCATCAGTGAGGAGATCCTCACCGTCTGTGTGAAAGCACGTCTGCAGGTTCTTCCTACAAAACATAACCTATCACTCTGGATTCCCTCAGCCCCTCTGCACGCTGCATCCCCCCCCCCCCCCCCAACACCTGCAGTCAGTAGCCCACATTATGAACAGTTGCTCATCACTTAAATATAACTATATATTGCCAGACATGACAGACTTGTGGACCTCATTGCTGCTCAGATTCCCTGCGTGGCTGAGGAGCAGATCTTTAAACACACTATAAAGTCCAAATGGTTTAACTCGCCTGCAAACACTTTTTTAGGAATTGCTAATACGCCCGATATTGTTAACATCTCTCAGAATGGCAAAAAAGTTACACTATTTGAGGTGTCGTGCATTTGACTTGTTTATGGAGGACTCAAAAATATCAGTCATTGATATCGACCATTGAGAACCTTGGGTACAGATGCCAACTTATTGTGCTAGTGTTTGGTAGTCTAGGTCGTGTACACAGGCTGGCAGTGTGTGTGTGTGTGTGTGTGTGTGTAGTGTTTGGTCATGTACACAGGCTGGCAGTGTGTGTGTGTGTGTGTGTGTGTGTAGTGTTTGGTCATGTACACAGGCTGGCGGTGTGTGTGTGTGTGTGTAGTGTTTGGTCATGTACACAGGCTGGCGGTGTGTGTGTGTGTGTGTAGTGTTTGGTCATGTACACAGGCTGGCGGTGTGTGTGTGTGTGTGTAGTGTTTGGTCATGTACACAGGCTGGCGGTGTGTGTGTGTGTGTGTGTGTAGTGTTTGGTCATGTACACAGGCTGGCGGTGTGTGTGTGTAGTGTTTGGTCATGTACACAGGCTGGCGGTGTGTGTGTGTGTGTGTGTGTGTGTGTGTGTGTAGTGTTTGGTCATGTACACAGGCTGGCGGTGTGTGTGTGTGTGTGTGTGTAGTGTTTGGTCATGTACACAGGCTGGCGGTGTGTGTGTGTGTGTGTGTAGTGTTTGGTCATGTACACAGGCTGGCGGTGTGTGTGTGTGTGTAGTGTTTGGTCATGTACACAGGCTGGCGGTGTGTGTGTGTGTAGTTTTTGGTCATGTACACAGGCTGGCGGTGTGTGTGTGTGTGTGTGTGTGTAGTGTTTGGTCATGTACACAGGCTGGCGGTGTGTGTGTGTGTGTGTGTGTGTGTGTGTGTGTAGTGTTTGGTCATGTACACAGGCTGGCGGTGTGTGTGTGTGTGTGTAGTGTTTGGTCATGTACACAGGCTGGCGGTGTGTGTGTGTGTGTGTGTGTGTAGTGTTTGGTCATGTACACAGGCTGGCGGTGTGTGTGTGTGTGTGTGTGTGTAGTGTTTGGTCATGTACACAGGCTGGCGGTGTGTGTGTGTGTAGTGTTTGGTCATGTACACAGGCTGGCGGTGTGTGTGTGTGTGTGTAGTGTTTGGTCATGTACACAGGCTGGCGGTGTGTGTGTGTGTGTGTGTGTGTGTGTAGTGTTTGGTCATGTACACAGGCTGGCGGTGTGTGTGTGTGTGTGTGTGTGTAGTGTTTGGTCATGTACACAGGCTGGCGGTGTGTGTGTGTGTGTGTGTAGTGTTTGGTCATGTACACAGGCTGGCGGTGTGTGTGTGTGTGTAGTGTTTGGTCATGTACACAGGCTGGCGGTGTGTGTGTGTGTGTGTGTGTAGTGTTTGGTCATGTACACAGGCTGGCGGTCCGTGGACTGTGCATTGGGGGGGATTTCTAAAAATAGGGCCAAACAGTTGGCAAAGTACTGTTCAATCTCAGCAACTATAGGACGCATGTTTATTTGGAAAAGACAATGTTTCCTGAACCCTTAGAACTCCAGTAATCCCTAACAATGTGCTGATTTGTTTTAATCTGTTGGATTATTCAAAAAATTTGATTCCAAATGAAATTGACTTGTAATGTGGAATCAAATAAAGTATATAAAATGTGAGTGGCAGAGGTTAGTTGTGTGTGTGTGTGTGTGTGTGTGGCAGAGGTTAGTTGAGTGAGTGTGTGTGTCTGCAGAAGAGTCTGATGGAGAAAAGAGAGAGACAGAGCTTGTAATGAAACAAGAATCAACATTAGCTTGACTTTTCAGAGATGGAGAACTGAAGGATTATAAATGTTGTAAAAGTGACGCTGAGATGATGTTGTTTTATTGAACAGATAAACTGTCATATGTATTTCTCTAACAGAGCTCACTGTAAAGCAGGATCTATTGTGAAAATCATATTCATCCGCAGAGCCGAAGCACAACCAACAACAATATTACTCCGCTAAATGCACGCGGTTCGTCTTTTAACCTCTCGAGGGCCGAAAGTTACAAAGAGTTCATCCACTGTCTGATCATTTCACTTGCTCTTTCTCTTATTCCTTAAGTGTTTTTGTAGTCCCGATTGGATCTTGACTAAAATCATTTCCACAGACAGTTGTTCTGAGATTGTAATGGCACTAGTTCGTCTGAGATCAGATCTTCTTGGCATCGATGAGAAGAACAGTTTGTTCTCCAGCCGATCTATTTCTGACGCAGCTAATCGTCTAACCTAATTATATCTGACATCAGACAAAACGCTGGGAATGTTTCATATGCCAGAAGCCTATGAATAAATCTGCTAAATCAATTTGCCACATCTGTTTTAATGGAAAGATTTTTTTTAAAAGAACAGCTTCATCTTATTCAGCAGCGCTTAAAGTGCAGAAAATCAAAAATTTTAATAAAATAACACAGATTATACAGACACTTCATATTTAATGGAATAACTCTCTCACACACACACACACACACACACACACACACACACACACACACACACACACATTTACACACTCTCACTCAGGTACGCACGCGCACACACACACACCCACTCTGTGCAGAAAATCAAATGCATGGATCAATAGACAACAAAAATGAAAAACAACAAATCTTTGCACATTTTCAGTTTATATGTCACACATGTGAACCCAGGAAACAATACAGTGCAATTCTACAACACAATGAAAAGCCACTTTGACAAACAGGGTCAATTGAATCCCAAAAAACTCAAAACTGCATTAGAGCCACTATCAAAGGGTGTAAACGTGTGGTTATGATCAATAATCAATCTGAGACCAACAGAAAGATCATTATAATGCCAGGACATGAAGAGTTGATCTATCAAATAAAACATCAGTTTTCTGAATAAATGAATGTGTGCTGATCGTCTTCAGGTGAATCTTCACGTCTAGAACATCTGGATCATGCATTCTCTGGATTTCCCAACACCAACCCACTTAACTGTGTTGAAGAGATTCAAACTAAGTATTAATCCACATAATGATGGTGTAATGCAGTTCATACAGTGTGGAATAAAAGACTTACTAGGAACACCGATGTGGTTCTCAATGAAGCGGATGTAGTTCTGAGCTTTAGGAGGAAGATCGTTCCACTTCCGGGCCGCTGAAGTATCCGATTTCCATCCGGGAAAAGTCTCATATTCAACCTCCACCTTCTGGAGAACCTCCATGTTGGCTTAAAGCGAACATGAGAGAGAGAGAGAGAGAGAGAGAGAGAGAGAGAGAGAGAGAGAGAGAGAGAGAGGGAGAGAGAGAGAGTGTGTGTGTGAGAGAGAATGAGAGAGAGTGAGAGAGAGAGAGATAGAGAGAGTGAGAGAGAGTGTGTGTGTGTGTGAGAGAGAGAGAGAGAGAGAGTGAGTGTGTGTGTGTGTGTGAGAGAGAGAGTGTGTGTGTGTGTGAGAGAGAGTGCGAGAGTGTGTGAGTGAGAGAGAGTGTGTGTGTGTGTGTGTGTGAGAGAGAGTGTGTGTGTGAGAGAGAGAGAGAGAGAGATGCACAAACACACAGCAGAGAGTCAGTAATAGTGTAAATGTGAAGCTTCGAAACCTTCGTGAATCATTTGTTTCGAACCAGTGAATCAAACTGTCAAATTTCAATGATCCGCCGCTAAAGGCCGATGATGATTTGTCAGTGCACTACAAACAAACTGGTTCTTGCTTTTATTTTGTCATTCAAACTTATAGAAAAAGACAAGGCCTAAGAGATTACCCACACACACACAAACTCAATCACACACACACACACACATACACACACACACACACACACACACACTCAATCACACACACACACACACACACACACACTCAATCACACACACACACACACACACACACATCGATGCTTGGACTCAAATAAATCAGTGAATAATTTTTCTGAACCAGTTGAATTACACAAACCATCTGAACAAACCAATGGACTTAAATGACTAAATGCGGATGCGTTACAGAAGTAGTGTCACTAGTTTACACTGCTCATAACACGTCTATGAAATATCAAACTAATTTTACCTGGGAAATACGGGACTCTTTTGCCGTTGATCTTATAAGCCACGCCCACTTTAATTTCATCCAAAACATCAAGGATGTCCAGTTTAGTCAAAGCAATGCTGAAGAAAGGCAGAAAACAACCATTGCTAAATCACTGAAATGCTTTACTTGATTTTTTTTAGCACATTTTATGCAAAATCCCTGTTTATTTCTGGTCTGCACAAGGTCATGTGACATCAAAGTGGCATGCTAACTGTTTCTTGTTACATACTATATCTCAAAATAGTATTCAGGATAGTTCAGTATGTTAGCGAACACACTCACACACAGGACTGAGATACTCACCCAGTGAATCCGTTGATCATGTGAGCGTATTTGAGAATAACCAAGTCCAGCCAACCACAGCGTCTCTTTCTGCCTGTGGTCACGCCCACCTCGTGACCTCGTGTCTGCAGAAGCTCCCCGACGGCCTGACACAAACACAGGTCAGAGGTCATGCAGAGGTCATCACAAAGCAGATCTGAGCTGTTGCTGAAGTCAGATGTTAATGTAGGAGAAGTTGATACTAAAAGTCACAATGAAATCAAAGTGGACAAATTTTTTTTAAGGGAATATTGCAGAATAAAAGTCATGTTCCTCATAATCTTGAATCAGAATAATTTCCTCTTGCAGTTTCTCTTCTCTGATGATGTGGGCGGGGCTATAACCTGTCACTCACATGAGATCAGCCAATAGCAAACCACAACCATCCAATCATCCAATCAATAGAGGGAATGTATTGACGTCAGTTTCGCGCTGGACTGAGTGTCAGAAGAGCTGCTGAGTGACTGGGTTTAATAGGGTAAACTGTGAAAACACGAGTAAAACAAACGATTATCAGTTTAAACTAAAGCTTGGACTCGATATAGTGTTTCTCACAACTTACCAAAGATTCAGTGATCCGTGAATATTAACATGCAGCAGGAATCATATTTCCAGACATTTAAATGAGCCTGATTTCAACGCCGGAGAAATAAATAAAGCAAATTTGCGAGTGAACACTTTATAAAAATACAATATGGGTCTAAATCCATCCAGAGTTTATTTAAAAACATCCAATTATGCAGAATATACTGTGGTAAATATTTAATTTATGAGTTGTCAATACAATATATAACAATACATTATATTTGGTATGATTTTAGCATACCGACACAAAATGAAAACTGCAAATCCAGCGTTCTCTGCCTGGATCCGGTTGTTTCTGTGAAATAACGATCCGGTAGCTTCTGTTCTGTAGCTTTCGGGAGTCCGTAAAAATATACCTCAGATTTCTTGTCAAATTTATACAGTCAATCCCAAAGCTCTTTCCCGTTTTTGATGTGTTTTGTGTGTTTCTCGTGGTTTTCATGCTGAAAACAAATGCTCAGTGTTTTTGCCACTCAGTGTGTGTAACCGCAGTCACTCCGGCCGACGGTGACGTCACACACACACATAACCTCTATTGATTGGCAAGCAACATGTGCAACATATTCCCTCTCTTACAGGTGATTACCAGCTTAGAGTTTAACAAATGTAGCATTCCTGTGAAATGAATGACAAAAATAAAAACAACCTTTACCAACAGAAATTAATAGTGGTGTAACAATATATCATGTCACAATATATCGCAATACAAGAATGCAACAATATGTATCGTGGATTGTGACAATATTGTGTATAGTTCACCCAAAATAAAAATTACTGTGTGAGAAAAAAAGTTTTAGTGTGAGTTACTACATTAAACTACTGTATATAATGTATAATAATGCAATGGGGGAATGATAATGTCAAATGTCTGGTTAAACCAGTAAAAAGTGGCCTATATTATTTTAAATATATCTAGTCAGTGACAGAGTGCAAAGATATTTGTCTAAAATAATTCTGTATTTTCAGCTTCAGAATCATGAATATGTTTATTCTGGTGTCTCTATTGTCCTGTGCTTTGGGTTTCCAGCACCAAGTCCAAGAATATTCAGTAACAGTAAATGTTTTGTTAATATTTTATCATATGTCTCTGAGTATTGCAATAATATCGTATTGTGAGTTCAGTATCGTGATATGTATCAAATCGTGACATGAGGGAATCGTTACACCCCTAGAAATTAATCAAATGTAAAACAACACAGCATAGTCTTCACTGTATAAATTAAAAATAGATTAATCTAATGAATCTACTAAAGAGCAGTGTGTGATTCTCTTTGTCTTTTGTTGTTTGTTCATCATTAATGACACAGACGGCAGCAGGTTTATTAGGCTGCTGTCACTTTAAGACCGAATGCACAGATCCAATATACTGATAAACACGCAACTCATTTACCAATTGTTTATGTTTACTTAAGACATAATTAATATTGTTTAAGCAAATACTCACCAAGCTGGTCATTTTGACATATCGTGAGCTCAAATTTCACTTCGCTATTCCCCACGGACAAGATAGCATTTGTTAACTATACTAACAAGTTTCAGTTTCCGTCCGATTCTTACATTGAGCTGTTCTGTGGGAAAGGCTCCTATCCCGACTCTAGTGGTGTAGGCCTTTGATACGCCATACACATCCCCGATGTTTGCGGGGGGAATGCCGAGGCCGGTGCACACGCCACCCACGGTGCAGTTGGACGATGTCACGAATGGGTACGTTCCTGGAAGGAAGGCAAACAACCATTTAAAGAGGAACTATTTTACTCTCTTTCCCATCTTCATCTCTCTTTAGTGTGTGATGTTGCTGTTTGAGCATGAAAAAGCTCCAGTTATTCTCTATATCATACATGGACCCTAATAATCGGATTGACGGCTCAATCGGACTAAGAAACCTTCATGTAAACACCTTAACTGATCTGATTGAGCTTGATCCGATTAGAATTTCGATCGGATTGAAATGGGTGGTTTATTCCTTTTGTAATCCGATCGAGAGAACATGTAAACACTTGATCGGATTGATAACCGAAACTGAAAGGATTGCGCATGTGCATTGACGTTGAAATAGCGTAATGACGTATGACGCACGGAACGAGCTGTTCTTCCTGTTGAATAAAGTGTCGTATAAATGAGTGTCCTGTTATTATAAAATCCTCATTTCACTCAGTGTGTGTGAAGTGGAGCAGGACAACGGCCCACCAGTGCTCGTTTTAGACTCTCATCCACAGACGACTGGTTTTAGGTGCGGGGTTTTACTGCGTGATCAATATAAGCAGCGGCAAAACAGTTCATATGCTCATTGTCTCCAAATCATGACCAGAGACGGATAAATATTAAGTCTGCTGTTTAAAACAAATAAAGAACCAATAGAGGAGAATAGTTATGCGTGAACAGCGGCAGTATGCGCATGTCAAAAAATCAATTCCGATTTGAAACTTGTGACATGTAAACGCGCACATCAACCCGATTACTTTATTTATCGTTCATGTAAACACCGTGTTCGGATTCATCAATCGGATTGATTTCATTCCGATTGAACCAAAAGGTGTCCATGTAAACGTAGCTAGTGTTTCTGAACTCCCTGAAACGCTTCTATTGTATCTTGAGTTTCTTCCGGGAACGAACGCGTCACAATATTCCTCATTTAAATAATTCTTACGCAGAATAAAGGGGCGGGGCCTGGTTGAGTTAGTTAGTTAGTAGTATGACTTTAATGCTCTGCCATGACGCTTTAAAGGATTAGTTCACCTCAAAGTGAACATTTCCAGATAATTTACTCACCCCAATGCCATCCAAGATGTTCATGTCTTTCTTTCTTCAGTGGAAAAGAAATTAAGTTTTTTGAGGAAAACATTTCAGGATTTTTCTCCACATAATGGACTTTAACGGTAACCAAATTGTTGAAGTTCAAATCAATGCAGTTTGCTTTCAAAGGGCTCTGCACGATCCCAACTGAGGAATAGAGTATTATCTAGCGAAACGATCGTCCATTTTCTAAAAAAAATAAAAAAATTTAGACCACAATTGTTGGTCTTGTGCTGGTCTGCGACGCGCCAGGCATTACGTAATCACGTTGGAAAGGTCATGCTGGACATAGATGGAAGAAAACGTTTGGGTTTCAAAATATTTAAACATCCAGGATACGCACACGAAAGGACTATTTTAAACAATAAACTGACACAAAGACATAAACATGTCATTCAACATACAATTAAATTTGAACGATCCTCCTTCTCACTCTTGTAAACAATGGGGCGGTACTTACGCCTATGTCCAGCATGACCTTTCCAAAATACTGAAATGTTTTCCTCAAAAAAATGTATTTCTTTTCCACTGAAGAAAGAAAAACATGAACATCTTGGATATGGCATTGGGGTGAGTCAATTATCAGGAAATTTTCATTTTGATGTGAACTAATCCTTTTAGCTTGACAGGACTACTCGCTGGTCATGGCCTATAGAGGGCGTAACAGGATAAGAAATCTTTGAAGCACACTTTTACGCTCCGTTTCCAACAGGTAAAATGACAAATAAATGCACACTCAGAGAGCGCCCCACAAGATATGTATGATTATACCATCTGGATGCTCAACATTTATTGTGAAAAAATGCATGTTTTGCACAGCTTATTGTACAGGTAATTTAATCGCCGTCCTAAACGCACACACATTGTAACACACATCACGTGCACACAGAAACAGTAGCGCAGAAATGTACTTTTCTGAGACTTATCAATAAAATAGCTTAGAAACTGAAAAGTTATATCATATATTTCTTAGTAGCTAAACCCCACAGCTTTAATATTATTAGAGAGACCCTGCCAGGTAGAATGAGTTCACATGCAATTGTTCGCTCTTACACTAACGCAGTCATATAACTGTAATCTGCTAACTTTATCTGTATCTGATTCAGAACAAGAACAAATCTGTGAGAAACCCTAGTGACAATAAAGTATACTTTATTGTATTTGAAATATATTCCCTTTTTTCAATAGTACATTGCAAATATAATAACAAAAATTGTACTATCTTTAAATATATTAAACGTATATTAGCATCATGCTTTTACCTATTTTCACAATACAACTTTTAACACACTTATTAACATAATTGTACTTTATTCTATTTTCTAAAAATATATTTTCTAAAAATATACTTGAAGTGAAAATTCAGTTTATATATTTTAGGTATATTTTAACTGTGTGCTGGAAATTATCATTGTAACAATGCATTGAAAGTATATTTTCAAAATAAGTTTCAAAATAAAGTTTTATTTATCTAAGAATGTACATTTGTTATTGAAGACAAAGTATGCAATTTGTAGTATTTAGAATAAGCCAAATGTATTAATGAGCCTATAGTATATATTTTTTTAAATATATAAATACACTTATGGTATATTGCTTGTTTGTTTCGAAGACACTCATAATGAATATGTAATGTACTTGTAACACAAATAAAGTACACTTTAATATCACTAATCAATTAATCAATGTAATTAGTCCCTACACAGGCATCTACTTAAAGTATATTAAATACACTTAAAGTTATGCTTTACTACAATTTAATTACAACTAAAATATACTTAGTACAAAAGTAGTTGTTTTCAAAATAGCACACTTCAAGTTAACAAATTATTAACACATTTGAAGTATGCTGATAATCAGTCTTGCTGCAAGTATACTTAGCTTTTTTTTTCACCAGGGAATATAACGACCCAAAGACAAAATAACTGATTAAATAAGCTGTAACGCAGGAGCAATAGCCGTGTGGGCAGTGCTGTGTCACAAGGCAACCCGCGTTCAGTCTCAGCTCGAAGTTCAGGCTTATTTGTTATTTGTTGACTCATTAATGACGTCATCAGCGACTCAACTTAAATCAACAAAATGTCGACCCCTAGTTAGTATTGTGTTGAAACTGACTGGTGGTTATGGTAAGGGGCGGGACATTTCCCAAACACACTCAAAGTGCTCGACCAATCACAACACACTGATCCAGCTGACCAAACAGAGAGGGAAATGAATAGTTGAAATAAAGTCGTTATTTTTGCGCACAAAAAGTATTCTCGTCGCTTGATAAACTTAAGATTGAGCCACTGTAGTCACTTGGACTATTTTAACGATGTCTTTAATAACTTTTCGAGGCCGGCAAGTTTCAATCCCTTAGAAGCCTATGGAGGAGTGATCCAGCTCTCAGATTTAATTAAAAATATCTTAATTTGTGTTCCGAAGATGAACGAAGGTCTTACGGGGTTGAACAACATGAGGGAGAGTAAATACTGACAGAATTTACATTTTTGGGTGAACTATCCCTTTAAGGGGTGATGAACTGAGAAATCAAATTTTCCTTGAGCTTTTGACATCTAAGAGGTCATCATATTATAAGAATATCCTGTAAATTTCAGAACTGAAAACGTCCTTGTTAGTCCAATAAATGCTTTTATTGACACCAGGCTCAGCAAACGACTCGTTTTTCAAAGTGGGGAACTATGACGTCAAAGAGGATGAAACACCACCCCCGCTGAAGAAGATCAACGCCTACTTCAACACGGCTACTTTAGCCCCGCCCACCGATTCGCGCATTACACGCATAGCTAAATAACATGGGCCTACCTCGTGATGACAAACCGGATCGAGCTACCGAGCAATAAACATGACATTTACAAAATATTGTGCAGTGCCTGGTTGTGGAAGAAGACAGTCGCTGCATAAGCTTCCTCTGGATTCCAATAGGAATGCTTGGTTAAACTTTATTTTTAATGACGTTCCAGCTGATGTGGGTAAAACATTGTCCGTTTGTTCGCTTCATTTCACTGAGGATTGTTTTGTAAACAAGACACAGGTCGAGACTGGATTTGCAGACCGATTAAGATTAGAAAACGGTGCTGTGCCTTCTATATTGGATCCGACAGGAATGGTGCAACACACTTATGTGAGTAAAATTTTTATTTAAAAAATAATAATAATCTGATAGGCTAGTATTGCATTGTTACAGATCGTTTGATATCTAATAATTATGTGTACGTGTCTAATCAGTCACAGAAGAGTCCAACTATGAAGGATGTAGCTTGTCCTCTTGTCTATCTCTTGTAGCAATCATTCCGGTTGCCATTTTACAACATTGGAAGTTTTCAAAACAATTTCCCCCACGTGCACTGACGAGTGAGTTGAAACTCATTATAATATGCAAAACTGTTATCCACTCACAGCAGTGGGCGTTTACTTCCAAGTCTTCAATGCGAGACGCCCATAAAAACCGAGCGTTTTTGAGCTAGGCTCAAAACTAGGGTAGAAAATAGCCTATTACTTATTCATTTTGATGTTTTTGAATGTAAAAACCAAGCGAACGTCATAAGTTGACCTCAGACAACAATATAAAAAAAATTAAAAAGCCAGTTCATGACCCTTTTAAAGATCAAGCTGTGCCGACTATTCTGGGCCCAACAACGACACCGCAAACTGTAAGTAATGTATTTAATCCTAAAACTACTTTTTTATGCATAAGGACTGACATTAGCCAATCATAACAGTGGCCGTTAATACTGAACTCTTAAAGGGGAAACACCCCCAAAACAGACTGTATGAATCAGAGGATGAGAAACACAGTGGGAAAAGGTCATAAATCACTTAATTTTAAAAGGTTTTTGTCCAAAAAACTATAGTAATACTATAATTGCACCTAAGGGAACATAATAAAACAAAAAACAAAAACCATGTCATGACCCCCTTCCCAAGTCCCAAACACATGTTCTTACCAAAGTCAATGTCAAGGAGAGCAGCGTTCGCCCCCTCCACCAGGATTTTCTTCGGGGGTCCGTGAATTGCATCATACATGAAATAGACCCCGTCTCTGACCAGAGGTCGGATCCTCTCGGCGTAGTCCTGTAAGAGAGAGAGCGGATCAGAGCCGCGTAACACACACCGCGAGCGTCTCCGGATTAACTGACCTTTAGCTTCTTCAGCTCGCTCTCAGCGTCCACTTTAAGGGTGGGATACATGGACTGATACTGCAGCACGAGGTTCTTCACCCTTCAGGAGGACAGAACAGTTCAGACGATCGCTGAGCACTGATATCGCCCGCATTAGAAACTTCATTTACCTCGTAGAAAACTCGCTGAAATCTGCCATCAGGTCACAGATGCGAAGCCCGGTGCGAGACGCTTTACAGGCGTACGTGGGTCCGATGCCTTTCTTAGTCGTTCCTATGCTGTGAACAAACATAGACACGGTTACAATCAGCAGAAACACTATAAAACAACAATAACAACTATTAAAAACTATGTTTTTAGAGGTCAGAATGTTGCTCATCAACCATCAACTTATGTTTTATTTTACGTTTTTTTTTTGCGTTTTTATACGTTTGTTGCACTTAGTATAAGAAAGCTTCACTATAAATACAATGTAATATCATTCCTATTATTAATTAAATACATTTGCAATATTTGCAACCCTGTCACCAAACTACAGTACTGAATATGGTGTAAAACCTTGATTTGTGCGATTTCGTTTTCTTCTAAAATTGAACAGTAACTAAAGAAATTAAGTTAATCTAGAAAGTAAAGTTCGTTGTACAAACTTTTATGTTGACTTGACAAAGACCATAAAATTAAAAGTTAGCATGTCGTTAGCATGTCTTAGTATGTGTCTAGCATTTTTTTTACATTTATTAGCATATTTATGTTGGCTTAACAAAGACTTGAATGTTTTATAAACTTCCCCAGCATGTTTTATCACGTCGCTAGCATGTCTTATTATATGTCTAACATTATTTTACATTTGTTGGCATATTTGTAGCATGTTGCTAGTATGTTAAACACATTGTTAACATTAATTAGCATGCTGCTAGCTTGTTTTAGTACATAGCTAGCATTAATTAACATGTTAATTGGCATGCTAAATAATGCTACCAATGTTAGCAATAAAACATGTTAGCAATGTTCTAATTCATGCTAGCATGTGTTAAAACATCTTAGCAAAATGTTAAATAATGCTATCTATGTACTAAAACATGCTAGCAGCATGCTAATTCATGTAAGCAACGTTAAAAATGCCAGCAAAATGCTTAATCATGCTAACAACATGTTAAAACATGCTAGCAACCTGATAATTGATGCTAGCAACATGATAAAATATGCTAACAACATGCTAATTCATGCTAGTGATATATACTTGGTGGATGAAGCTTTACTCTATTAGTTATTGTATAAATGTTTTGAATCCCTCGATGAAAGTCTATGGGATTTAACGTAGTTTCGATTTTCCAGCCTCAACATAATAATAAAATGTACATGAAGTTATTAAAGGATATGTTTGATCAAGAAGCTGAGGTGAGACGGGCCAAAATCACCATTTTACATTTGATTGATCTAAAATGACCTACTTTTGATACTAGGTTAATTTTATGATGGATAATAGTTTACTTCACATCACTACAAAAAAGTCTATTTATGGAAAGTGCCTTGAACAGAACGGTTGTTAGTTCAGCACCAAACCAGCTCAAACCCATCAGCACAACTTACTTTTTTCCTTCCTGAGCTTGTCTCTGAACCTCCTGAAGTCCGTCCACGGCCTGATGAAAGTCAAATACTGACAGAAATACATGGAATCAGAAGATCATTTTCCATTATATGTATTTTCCACCATCACAGTATTCAAAATATCTAAAAAAACCCCCACTATTATTTATAATTATAAATTATATTACCAATGTGAGCCCGATCTGAGATGACCAGTCTTTTTTCCCATCCTTTCAGCCCTTATCATGTAAGAAAAAAACAAATTATTCCTGTGTGTGAATAGAATAAAGCCATTAATAATGAATGGAACTGATCTAGTAAACAGGCTTTGTGTAAGTCTGCTCTGCACGTTGCTAACATGAATTAGCACACCTCACTAGAATGATTTTACACATTGCTGGTATGATTTAAAATGTTGCTCGCATTTTTAAATGTTGCTAGCATGAATTAGCACATTACTAGCATGAATTAGAATACTATTAGCATGTCTTAGCACATTGGTAGTATGAATTAGCATGTTGCTAAAATGAATTAGCATATTGCTAAAATGAATTAGCATATTGCTAGCATGATTAAGCATGGCATGTTTTAGTAGCAAAACACTTTTTGCCATTGTTCCCCAATCATATTTTTTAACAATCATAATAACAGTCAAAATTCACCCTGTGAAAACCGCTTTGTGTTTGAAATATTCTTTCTTTAAAATTACTTTTAAATTTGTTACTTTAAAACCTTTCTCTTTTGGTATTGACTTCAAATTTGGAACATTACTTAGACAAATGGCTTTGATTTTCAAGCAATTTTAGAGTCTATTTTATATCAAATATTTGTATTTAGTTTAGTACATTGCTAGTATGAATTAGCATGTTTTAGCATGTTGCTGGCATGATTTAACATTTTGCTAGCATTAATTAACATGTTGCTAACATGAATTAGCACATTACTATCATGAATTAGCATGCTGTTAACATGTTAAAGCACATTCCTGACATGTTCTAGCACATTGCAAGCATGAATTACCAAATATCGTTAGCATATTTTTACACATTGTTAGCATGATTTAACATGTTGCTAGCATGTTAAGCACATTGCTAGCATGAATTAGCATGTTGTTAACATGAAATAGCATACATCGCTAGCATGTTTTTACACATTACTAGTATTATTTAACATTTTGCTAGCATGAATTAGCATGCTGCTAACATGTTGTTACACATTGCTAGCATGATTTAACATTTTGCTTGCATGTCTTAGCACACTGCTAGCATGAATTAGTATGTTGTTATCATTGATTAAGCATGTTGCTAGCATGTTTTAGTAGCGGGACACTTGTTTATTGCCATTTTTCCCCGATCACATTTTTTAGCAATCATAATAAATTAGGTAATTCGAAAGCGTAAACACTCCAAATTCACCCTGTGAAAACAGCTTTGAATTCGGTCATTGCGTTTCCATGGAAACGGTATTTTAAAATCTTTTTTGTGATATCGACTTCAAATTTGGAACGTAACTTGTTTAGGCAAATATCTTTGATTTTTGAGCAATTTTAGAGTCTATTTTATATCAAATAAAAAATGTAGTAGTCAAAATCGCGATTAATCGTATCTAACACAGTTTACTATAGGCCCTATATGTGTGTGTGTGTGTGTGTGTGTGTGTGTGTATGCAGTAGTGAACATTTGAAGTGGATCAAAAAATTATGAAATTAAAAATTATGAACGGCTATTGTTCAAAACTAATGTATAACTTTGATGAAAGGTTTTGATCCACTTCAAATGTTGACTACTGTAAATATATATATACACACACACACACACACACACACACACACACACACACACACACACACACACACACACACACACACACACACACACACACAAACACTGTTATGTTAGATGCCAAAAAAAACTTCTATAACTTGAAGCTACTTTCACTTCTGCAATAATCTGTGTCTCTCTTTTCTTTACCTTTTTTCTCATTCTTGTCAATCTCTTCGAATAATCCTGGAAGATGAATGACTACGCCATTACCTGCGGATGAATACACACACACGTCACCTTTACAGAAACTACACAGCTCACACTTCATCATCTCTGGAAATATCAGATTCCGTCAAATGCAAAACAGCAGTTTAATCATCATAAATACATTCTCACCGATGAATGATATGCATTTGGTGCTGATTATTCCACTGGGGAGAAGATGGAAATCATACTCTTTCTCATCCACCACCACTGTGTGTCCAGCGTTATTGCCTCCCTGTGGAGTGACAGAACAACATGCTATTAATGTCTTTGTGATCTTTTAACACATAAACTGACAACCAGCATCATCAGACAGAGCGAAAGAAGGAATCAAAGCTTTTTAGCTTTTACACAAGCTGAGATAAATATATAGAAGGTGCACAAAAAAACCCTATCAGACACTCGTGACACTAAACTAATGCAATAAACAACATAAGATGGACATAAAAAAAAAAAACACACGCAAGAAGTCAAAACTGATCGGATCTGGTACCCAAACTACCGGCAGAATAATAAATATATAACTATATAGCTTATTGAATTACAAAAAAAAAGCTGTAATACCGTGTTGGCTGACATTGCCTACTATATTGTTACTACAATTGATGTATTTTATGTCCCTTTTTTCTTTCTCTTATAATTTTGGATACTACTATTATGGATGTAATATCTGTTTCTCAAAATTTGTTTTGCTGTGTTTTTCTTTCTTTCAGCCAATTTACCCAATTGTTGAATGTCTTTACTTAGATTTCAGGTACCATCCAAATGTAAGGAAATGTTAAAATTACAGTAATTAAAACTTTTAAAAAATAAATAAAAAAAACTGGAAAAAAACCTAACCCTGGACATTAAAACTGATGACAAACAACTAATTAGTAACAGAATTATTAAAATAAAAAAAACATAAAATCTGAAATGTTACATGGGGAATTTTAGGAATGTCAGTTTACGGCTTTTCATTGTAATTTTTACTTCCAAAAACTGTTCCTGAATGAAATGTGGCCTAAATTAACTTTTTTTGCCACGCCTGCCAATGGCCGGTGACTTAAGAAAATATACCGGCCATAAATATACTTTCATAACAGCCATGAAACTGTTTTTGCAGAAACAGGCAGTAAAGACAGCAAAAATTCACAATTCTCTATTTCAATTTTGATACAGCAGCTAAAACTACTAGCCTAACTACGGTAATGTAAATTTAAAACATTATTAAAGACAAGAAAACAGTCAGTAATAAAATAAGTACAAATAATCCAATTGCAAGCAAAAGCACAAATAAATAGAATAAAACAAAAAAAACTAATGAAATAAGCAGTGCTTTTCAGGTAGATCTAATAGTAGTTTTCAGGTACAGAAATTTAAGTAAGCAAATGTAAAAATAACACTGCATAGTCTTCACTGTATAAATTAAACATCCTTATTAATTAATACTAATTAAATATAAAAAAGTTATTCAATGAAGAGTGGTGAGTGATTGTCTCTTAGTCGTTTGTTGTTTGATTAACATTATAATCACAGACAGCTGCAGGATTATTAGGCTACTGTCACTTTAAGAGCGAATGCACCGATCTAATATACTGATACTGATACACATGCGTTTACTTTCTCAACTGTTTACGTCCACTTAAGACATAATCGACTAGGTTTACTAGGATACTCGTTATTTTTTACATAATATTGTGTGAATTTGTCCGCTCACGTGCAAGAAGACGTGAAAGAGAAATGATGATGAAAACAAGAGAGAAGCAACCAAATGTTAATAATTTTGTCAGATAAATACATTAACCAAGTTTAGAGTTTTTGTGTTCGCTCATATTTACAAAATTTTAAATATATTAAATATTTTCTGACATTTCAATGGCTTAATCAAACTTGCATCTTCATTAAAAACAACAGCACTTTTAGCCATATTGTATTAAAGAGACTTTTTACCGTAGGATTTTTACAGTTAAAAATACACAATAAAAAACTCTAAACTTGGTTAAGGTATTTATCTGACAAAATTATTTGGTAAAAAAGGCAATCAGCAGGTTTTATTGTAGGCTACTATATGCAGAAAAACATACAGCATTCATTGACTACAACTTAACATTTGGTTGCTTCTCTCTTGTTTTTGCATGAGTTCATCATAATTTCTTTGTATGACAGACAACATAATGTTGGCAATTTGGCATGCATTGCATTATTATCTGTTGCAGTCAACAGAAACTTAATCCAAGGAGCAAAACCTCATCAACAACTTAAAGGTTCTAGCTCCAAATTTACAATCGCGAGACCTGGAAATGCGACTCCAGGAGCTTCCAGACGGCCGGCTTGGCCTTTACTCGGACACACGCCTCGGTCTGATCCTCTATCCGGAGTCGTGCCCTTCTCACATGTCCAGGAACGCCGGGAATGTGACCAGAGTTCATCGAAGGTCAGAGAGGAATTCTGGGACTGACATTCAGTGACTACAGACTCACAGCGGCACCAATGAAAGAAAGACTGGCCTTGAACAGCCACGGATTCTTTCATTCTATGTAATGCAATGGCAATTAAAATGCATGTGATTAATAATGATAATGAGTAGTGCCAAGTAGACTCTGACACTTCCACTCATTTTCAGATTAGATTTAGATTAGGGTTTGTCAATGACCAGAATTTCTTGTCAGTTTGTCAGAATTATTTCTGAATATGCAGTAACATCCATGAAATCACATGCATGATCCAAACTAAAGTCAAAACATTAATTCTTAACATTATCAAAGTAAAGACACAAACACAAACAAGATATATGTATCACATCTCATGTTTATGAAAATAAAACTGAACTGAGCATGACATGTATAGAAATGAGTAATATGTCTATTTTTTTCTGTCCAATAAACATATTTCTTATTTGTAGGCTATACATGCTCAGTTCAGTTGTAGGCTATTTCTATAAACTTGAGATATGAAATATTCAGCATATATTAAGTTAGAATATTGAATTTAACTAAAAAGCACGACAGTTTGCTATATTTATATTCTATATGAATTCATAATATTCCTGATAACAATATTAATTAGCTTATTACATATTAAAGTATTTTTAGCATCGTTATTTGTAGTGGTACCTATTCAATTTGTAATTTTTAATGAGATTATTGCTAATAACGACTTAAAATATTATTAAAAATCATATTGATTATATACAAAAAGTTACTTATAAAGTTGTCTGTGATTTATGCTGTAGTTTTTCTTTTATTACCTGACACCTGCACACGACGTCGGACTCCGTGGCCAGTAAATCAACAACTTTGCCTTTGCCTTCATCTCCCCACTGCGCGCCCAGAACCACCGACACTTTGTTCCCCGAGTCGTTTCTCGCCCGTTTCAAGGCGCCCGTCGGCGGGTTCGAGTAGCTCTTGTGGTCGTTCCCTGACCAGCTCAGAGACATGGTGACGAATCCTGAGGCACCAGTGTAATGACAGCGTTCGTCCGCGCGCTCAGCCGCTCATAGACGAGGAGGTGTTCGATTCAGGGTTTTGTGGAGTCGACTCCGATTCTCCTCTCCTAATGTTTGAGTCGACTCCGATTCCCAACTTTTTTTCTTTCTTTCTTTTTTAATTATATAAAACATTTTTTTTTTAAATAAATACATGGACAAAACAAAAAACACAAAAAAAGATGCACAGTCACAAATAATTTGCCAGGGTAACAAAAAAACAAAAACAATGCAATGCATTTACCTTAAGAGGACAAAAAAGATGAATATAGAGATACAGTTTTCAATGCTTTGGGATTAACAGAGCTTTGGATAGTTTCCATGTATTTGTCTAGATCATCTTTGAAAAGAGAGGTTTAGAGCCAGTACATTTTTTGCTTATATATGTGAAATTTAGCAAGGAAGATAACACAAATTAATTATGTAATACTGTCCTGTTTTCTCTTTTGAGCAGTCAAACAAACCAAAGAAAACATTTTTAAAACAGAAAGAAAAGTCACTTACAAAATAAGACTGGATAAAAATCAACAAATCTGACCAGCATTTCTCTGTGTGGGTACATTGCCAAAACAAGTGAATGACATCTTCCTCAGGAGAGAGACAAAAACAGCAACTTTTGTTGGAAAATATTGGAGTCGGTTCCGATTCCCGACTCCTTCCCGACTCCTAATATTGGAGTCGACTCCAATTCCCGACTCCTAATGTTGAAGTCGACTCCAATTCCCGACTCCTAATATTGGAGTCGACTCCAATTCCCGACTCCTAATGTTGAAGTCGACTCCAATTCCCGACTCCTAATGTTGAAGTCGACTTCAATTCCCGACTCCTAATATTGGAGTCGACTCCAATTCCCGACTCCTAATGTTGAAGTCGACTCCAATTCCCGACTCCTAATATTGGAGTCGACTCCAATTCCCGACTCCTAATACTGGAGTCGACTCCAATTCCCGACTCCTAATGTTGAAGTCGACTCCAATTCCCGACTCCTAATATTGGAGTCGACTCCGATTCCCGACTCCTAATATTGGAGTCGACTCCAATTCCCGACTCCTAATGTTGAAGTCGACTCCAATTCCCAACTCCTAATATTGGAGTCGACTCCAATTCCCGACTCCTAATGTTGAAGTCGACTCCAATTCCCGACTCTTAATGTTGAAGTCTACTCCAATTCCCGACTCCTAATTTTGGAGTCGACTCCGATTCCCGACTCCTAATATTGGAGTCGACTCCAATTCCCGACTCCTAATGTTGGAGTCGACTCCGCTTCCCGACTCCTAATGTTGGAGTCGACTCTGATTCCCGACTCCTAATGTTGAAGTCGACTCAGATTCCCGACTCCTAATATTGGAGTCGACTCCAATTACCGACTCTTAATGTTGAAGTCGACTCCAATTCCCGACTCCTAATGTTGAAGTCGACTCCAATTCCCGACTCCTAATATTGGAGTCGACTCCGATTCCCGACTCCTAATGTTGGTGTCGACTCCGATTCCCGACTCCTAATATTGGAGTCGACTCCGATTCCCGACTCCTAATGTTGGTGTCGACTCCGATTCCCGACTCCTAATGTTGAAGTCGACTCCAATTCCCGACTCCTAATGTTGAAGTCTACTCCAATTCCCGACTCCTAATTTTGGAGTCGACTCCGATTCCCGACTCCTAATATTGGAGTCGACTCCAATTCCCGACTCCTAATGTTGGAGTCGACTCCGCTTCCCGACTCCTAATGTTGGAGTCGACTCTGATTCCCGACTCCTAATGTTGAAGTCGACTCAGATTCCCGACTCCTAATATTGGAGTCGACTCCAATTACCGACTCCTAATGTTGAAGTCGACTCCAATTCCCGACTCCTAATGTTGAAGTCGACTCCAATTCCCGACTCCTAATATTGGAGTCGACTCCGATTCCCGACTCCTAATGTTGGTGTCGACTCCGATTCCCGACTCCTAATATTGGAGTCGACTCCGATTCCCGACTCCTAATGTTGGTGTCGACTCCGATTCCCGACTCCTAATATTGGAGTCGACTCCGATTCCCGACTCCTAATGTTGGTGTCGACTCCGATTCCCGACTCCTAATATTGGAGTCGACTCCGATTCCCGACTCCTAATGTTGGAGTCGACTCCGATTCCCGACTCCTAATATTGGAGTCGACTCCGATTCCCGACTCCTAATGTTGGAGTCGACTCTGATTCCCGACTCCTAATGTTGAAGTCGACTCAGATTCCCGACTCCTAATATTGGAGTCGACTCCAATTACCGACTCCTAATGTTGAAGTCGACTCCAATTCCCGACTCCTAATGTTGAAGTCGACTCCAATTCCCGACTCCTAATATTGGAGTCGACTCCGATTCCCGACTCCTAATGTTGGTGTCGACTCCGATTCCCGACTCCTAATATTGGAGTCGACTCCGATTCCCGACTCCTAATGTTGGTGTCGACTCCGATTCCCGACTCCTAATATTGGAGTCGACTCCGATTCCCGACTCCTAATGTTGGTGTCGACTCCGATTCCCGACTCCTAATATTGGAGTCGACTCCGATTCCCGACTCCTAATGTTGGAGTCGACTCCGATTCCCGACTCCTAATATTGGAGTCGACTCCGATTCCCGACTCCTAATGTTGGAGTCGACTCTGATTCCCGACTCCTAATGTTGGTGTCGACTCCGATTCCCGACTCCTAATGTTGGAGTCGACTCTGATTCCCAACTCCTAATATTGGAGTCGACTCCAATTCCCGACTCCTAATGTTGAAGTCGACTCCAATTCCCGACTCCTAATGTTGAAGTCTACTCCAATTCCCGACTCCTAATTTTGGAGTCGACTCCGATTCCCGACTCCTAATATTGGAGTCGACTCCAATTCCCGACTCCTAATGTTGGAGTCGACTCCGCTTCCCGACTCCTAATGTTGGAGTCGACTCCGATTCCCGACTCCTAATGTTGAAGTCGACTCCAATTCCCGACTCCTAATGTTGAAGTCGACTTCAATTCCCGACTCCTAATATTGGAGTCGACTCCAATTCCCGACTCCTAATGTTGAAGTCGACTCCAATTCCCGACTCCTAATATTGGAGTCGACTCCAATTCCCGACTCCTAATACTGGAGTCGACTCCAATTCCCGACTCCTAATGTTGAAGTCGACTCCAATTCCCGACTCCTAATATTGGAGTCGACTCCGATTCCCGACTCCTAATATTGGAGTCGACTCCAATTCCCGACTCCTAATGTTGAAGTCGACTCCAATTCCCAACTCCTAATATTGGAGTCGACTCCAATTCCCGACTCCTAATGTTGAAGTCGACTCCAATTCCCGACTCTTAATGTTGAAGTCTACTCCAATTCCCGACTCCTAATTTTGGAGTCGACTCCGATTCCCGACTCCTAATATTAGAGTCGACTCCAATTCCCGACTCCTAATGTTGGAGTCGACTCCGCTTCCCGACTCCTAATGTTGGAGTCGACTCTGATTCCCGACTCCTAATGTTGAAGTCGACTCAGATTCCCGACTCCTAATATTGGAGTCGACTCCAATTACCGACTCTTAATGTTGAAGTCGACTCCAATTCCCGACTCCTAATGTTGAAGTCGACTCCAATTCCCGACTCCTAATATTGGAGTCGACTCCGATTCCCGACTCCTAATGTTGGTGTCGACTCCGATTCCCGACTCCTAATATTGGAGTCGACTCCGATTCCCGACTCCTAATGTTGGTGTCGACTCCGATTCCCGACTCCTAATGTTGAAGTCGACTCCAATTCCCGACTCCTAATGTTGAAGTCTACTCCAATTCCCGACTCCTAATTTTGGAGTCGACTCCGATTCCCGACTCCTAATATTGGAGTCGACTCCAATTCCCGACTCCTAATGTTGGAGTCGACTCCGCTTCCCGACTCCTAATGTTGGAGTCGACTCTGATTCCCGACTCCTAATGTTGAAGTCGACTCAGATTCCCGACTCCTAATATTGGAGTCGACTCCAATTACCGACTCCTAATGTTGAAGTCGACTCCAATTCCCGACTCCTAATGTTGAAGTCGACTCCAATTCCCGACTCCTAATATTGGAGTCGACTCCGATTCCCGACTCCTAATGTTGGTGTCGACTCCGATTCCCGACTCCTAATATTGGAGTCGACTCCGATTCCCGACTCCTAATGTTGGTGTCGACTCCGATTCCCGACTCCTAATATTGGAGTCGACTCCGATTCCCGACTCCTAATGTTGGTGTCGACTCCGATTCCCGACTCCTAATATTGGAGTCGACTCCGATTCCCGACTCCTAATGTTGGAGTCGACTCCGATTCCCGACTCCTAATATTGGAGTCGACTCCGATTCCCGACTCCTAATGTTGGAGTCGACTCTGATTCCCGACTCCTAATGTTGGTGTCGACTCCGATTCCCGACTCCTAATGTTGAAGTCGACTCCAATTCCCGACTCCTAATGTTGAAGTCTACTCCAATTCCCGACTCCTAATTTTGGAGTCGACTCCGATTCCCGACTCCTAATATTGGAGTCGACTCCAATTCCCGACTCCTAATGTTGGAGTCGACTCCGCTTCCCGACTCCTAATGTTGGAGTCGACTCTGATTCCCGACTCCTAATGTTGAAGTCGACTCAGATTCCCGACTCCTAATATTGGAGTCGACTCCAATTACCGACTCCTAATGTTGAAGTCGACTCCAATTCCCGACTCCTAATGTTGAAGTCGACTCCAATTCCCGACTCCTAATATTGGAGTCGACTCCGATTCCCGACTCCTAATGTTGGTGTCGACTCCGATTCCCGACTCCTAATATTGGAGTCGACTCCGATTCCCGACTCCTAATGTTGGTGTCGACTCCGATTCCCGACTCCTAATATTGGAGTCGACTCCGATTCCCGACTCCTAATGTTGGTGTCGACTCCGATTCCCGACTCCTAATGTTGAAGTCGACTCCAATTCCCGACTCCTAATATTGGAGTCGACTCCGATTCCCGACTCCTAATGTTGGTGTCGACTCCAATTCCCGACTCCTAATATTGGAGTCGACTCCGATTCCCGACTCCTAATGTTGGTGTCGACTCCGATTCCCGACTCCTAATATTGGAGTCGACTCCGATTCCCGACTCCTAATGTTGGTGTCGACTCCAATTACCGACTCCTAATGTTGAAGTCGACTCCAATTCCCGACTCCTAATGTTGAAGTCGACTCCAATTCCCGACTCCTAATGTTGGAGTCGACTCCGATTCCCGACTCCTAATGTTGGTGTCGACTCCGATTCCCGACTCCTAATATTGGAGTCGACTCCGATTCCCGACTCCTAATGTTGGTGTCGACTCCGATTCCCGACTCCTCATATTGGAGTCGACTCCGATTCCCGACTCCTAATTTTGGAGTCGACTCTGATTCCCGACTCCTAATGTTGGTGTCGACTCCGATTCCCGACTCCTAATGTTGGAGTCGACTCCAATTCCCGACTCCTAATGTTGAAGTCGACTCTGATTCCCGACTCCTAATGTTGAAGTCGACTCAGATTCCCGACTCCTAATATTGGAGTCGACTCCAATTACCGACTCCTAATGTTGGAGTCGACTCCGATTCCCGACTCCTAATGTTGGAGTCGACTCTGATTCCCGACTCCTAATGTTGAAGTCGACTCAGATTCCCGACTCCTAATATTGGAGTCGACTCCAATTACCGACTCCTAATGTTGAAGTCGACTCCAATTCCCGACTCCTAATGTTGAAGTCGACTCCAATTCCCGACTCCTAATGTTGGAGTCGACTCCGATTCCCGACTCCTAATGTTGGTGTCGACTCCGATTCCCGACTCCTAATATTGGAGTCGACTCCGATTCCCGACTCCTAATGTTGGTGTCGACTCCGATTCCCGACTCCTAATATTGGAGTCGACTCCGATTCCCGACTCCTAATGTTGGAGTCGACTCTGATTCCCGACTCCTAATGTTGGAGTCGACTCTGATTCCCGACTCCTAATGTTGGTGTCGACTCCGATTCCCGACTCTTAATGTTGGAGTCGACTCTGATTCCCGACTCCTAATATTGGAGTCGACTCTGATTCCCGACTCCTAATGTTGGAGTCGACTCTGATTCCCGACTCCTAATGTTGGTGTCGACTCCGATTCCCGACTCCTAATGTTGAAGTCGACTCAGATTCCCGACTCCTAATATTGGAGTCGACTCCAATTACCGACTCCTAATGTTGAAGTCGACTCCAATTCCCGACTCCTAATGTTGAAGTCGACTCCAATTCCCGACTCCTAATGTTGGAGTCGACTCCGATTCCCGACTCCTAATGTTGGTGTCGACTCCGATTCCCGAGTCCTAATATTGGAGTCGACTCCGATTCCCGACTCCTAATGTTGGAGTCGACTCTGATTCCCGACTCCTAATATTGGAGTCGACTCTGATTCCCGACTCCTAATTTTGGAGTCGACTCTGATTCCCGACTCCTAATGTTGGTGTCGACTCCGATTCCCGACTCCTAATGTTGAAGTCGACTCAGATTCCCGACTCCTAATATTGGAGTCGACTCCAATTACCGACTCCTAATGTTGAAGTCGACTCCAATTCCCGACTCCTAATGTTGAAGTCGACTCCAATTCCCGACTCCTAATGTTGGAGTCGACTCCGATTCCCGACTCCTAATGTTGGTGTCGACTCCGATTCCCGACTCCTAATATTGGAGTCGACTCCGATTCCCGACTCCTAATGTTGAAGTCGACTCAGATTCCCGACTCCTAATGTTGAAGTCGACTCTGATTCCCGACTCCTAATGTTGAAGTCGACTCAGATTCCCGACTCCTAATATTGGAGTCGACTCCAATTACCGACTCCTAATGTTGGAGTCGACTCCGATTCCCGACTCCTAATGTTGGAGTCGACTCTAATTCCCGACTCCTAATGTTGAAGTCGACTCAGATTCCCGAGTCCTAATATTGGAGTCGACTCCAATTACCGACTCCTAATGTTGAAGTCGACTCCAATTCCCGACTCCTAATATTGGAGTCGACTCCGATTCCCGACTCCTAATGTTGGTGTCGACTCCGATTCCCGACTCCTAATATTGGAGTCGACTCCGATTCCCGACTCCTAATGTTGGAGTCGACTCCGATTCCCGACTCCTAATATTGGAGTCGACTCCGATTCCCGACTCCTAATGTTGGAGTCGACTCTGATTCCCGACTCCTAATGTTGGTGTCGACTCCGATTCCCGACTCCTAATGTTGGAGTCGACTCTGATTCCCAACTCCTAATATTGGAGTCGACTCCAATTCCCGACTCCTAATGTTGAAGTCGACTCCAATTCCCGACTCCTAATGTTGAAGTCTACTCCAATTCCCGACTCCTAATTTTGGAGTCGACTCCGATTCCCGACTCCTAATATTGGAGTCGACTCCAATTCCCGACTCCTAATGTTGGAGTCGACTCCGCTTCCCGACTCCTAATGTTGGAGTCGACTCTGATTCCCGACTCCTAATATTGGAGTCGACTCCGATTCCCGACTCCTAATGTTGGTGTCGACTCCGATTCCCGACTCCTAATATTGGAGTCGACTCCGATTCCCGACTCCTAATGTTGGTGTCGACTCCAATTACCGACTCCTAATGTTGAAGTCGACTCCAATTCCCGACTCCTAATGTTGAAGTCGACTCCAATTCCCGACTCCTAATGTTGGAGTCGACTCCGATTCCCGACTCCTAATGTTGGTGTCGACTCCGATTCCCGACTCCTAATATTGGAGTCGACTCCGATTCCCGACTCCTAATGTTGGTGTCGACTCCGATTCCCGACTCCTCATATTGGAGTCGACTCCGATTCCCGACTCCTAATTTTGGAGTCGACTCTGATTCCCGACTCCTAATGTTGGTGTCGACTCCGATTCCCGACTCCTAATGTTGGAGTCGACTCCAATTCCCGACTCCTAATGTTGAAGTCGACTCTGATTCCCGACTCCTAATGTTGAAGTCGACTCAGATTCCCGACTCCTAATATTGGAGTCGACTCCAATTACCGACTCCTAATGTTGGAGTCGACTCCGATTCCCGACTCCTAATGTTGGAGTCGACTCTGATTCCCGACTCCTAATGTTGAAGTCGACTCAGATTCCCGACTCCTAATATTGGAGTCGACTCCAATTACCGACTCCTAATGTTGAAGTCGACTCCAATTCCCGACTCCTAATGTTGAAGTCGACTCCAATTCCCGACTCCTAATGTTGGAGTCGACTCCGATTCCCGACTCCTAATGTTGGTGTCGACTCCGATTCCCGACTCCTAATATTGGAGTCGACTCCGATTCCCGACTCCTAATGTTGGTGTCGACTCCGATTCCCGACTCCTAATATTGGAGTCGACTCCGATTCCCGACTCCTAATGTTGGAGTCGACTCTGATTCCCGACTCCTAATGTTGGAGTCGACTCTGATTCCCGACTCCTAATGTTGGTGTCGACTCCGATTCCCGACTCTTAATGTTGGAGTCGACTCTGATTCCCGACTCCTAATATTGGAGTCGACTCTGATTCCCGACTCCTAATGTTGGAGTCGACTCTGATTCCCGACTCCTAATGTTGGTGTCGACTCCGATTCCCGACTCCTAATGTTGAAGTCGACTCAGATTCCCGACTCCTAATATTGGAGTCGACTCCAATTACCGACTCCTAATGTTGAAGTCGACTCCAATTCCCGACTCCTAATGTTGAAGTCGACTCCAATTCCCGACTCCTAATGTTGGAGTCGACTCCGATTCCCGACTCCTAATGTTGGTGTCGACTCCGATTCCCGAGTCCTAATATTGGAGTCGACTCCGATTCCCGACTCCTAATGTTGGAGTCGACTCTGATTCCCGACTCCTAATATTGGAGTCGACTCTGATTCCCGACTCCTAATTTTGGAGTCGACTCTGATTCCCGACTCCTAATGTTGGTGTCGACTCCGATTCCCGACTCCTAATGTTGAAGTCGACTCAGATTCCCGACTCCTAATATTGGAGTCGACTCCAATTACCGACTCCTAATGTTGAAGTCGACTCCAATTCCCGACTCCTAATGTTGAAGTCGACTCCAATTCCCGACTCCTAATGTTGGAGTCGACTCCGATTCCCGACTCCTAATGTTGGTGTCGACTCCGATTCCCGACTCCTAATATTGGAGTCGACTCCGATTCCCGACTCCTAATGTTGAAGTCGACTCAGATTCCCGACTCCTAATGTTGAAGTCGACTCTGATTCCCGACTCCTAATGTTGAAGTCGACTCAGATTCCCGACTCCTAATATTGGAGTCGACTCCAATTACCGACTCCTAATGTTGGAGTCGACTCCGATTCCCGACTCCTAATGTTGGAGTCGACTCTAATTCCCGACTCCTAATGTTGAAGTCGACTCAGATTCCCGAGTCCTAATATTGGAGTCGACTCCAATTACCGACTCCTAATGTTGAAGTCGACTCCAATTCCCGACTCCTAATATTGGAGTCGACTCCGATTCCCGACTCCTAATGTTGGTGTCGACTCCGATTCCCGACTCCTAATATTGGAGTCGACTCCGATTCCCGACTCCTAATGTTGGAGTCGACTCCGATTCCCGACTCCTAATATTGGAGTCGACTCCGATTCCCGACTCCTAATGTTGGAGTCGACTCTGATTCCCGACTCCTAATGTTGGTGTCGACTCCGATTCCCGACTCCTAATGTTGGAGTCGACTCTGATTCCCAACTCCTAATATTGGAGTCGACTCCAATTCCCGACTCCTAATGTTGAAGTCGACTCCAATTCCCGACTCCTAATGTTGAAGTCTACTCCAATTCCCGACTCCTAATTTTGGAGTCGACTCCGATTCCCGACTCCTAATATTGGAGTCGACTCCAATTCCCGACTCCTAATGTTGGAGTCGACTCCGCTTCCCGACTCCTAATGTTGGAGTCGACTCTGATTCCCGACTCCTAATGTTGAAGTCGACTCAGATTCCCGACTCCTAATATTGGAGTCGACTCCAATTACCGACTCCTAATGTTGAAGTCGACTCCAATTCCCGACTCCTAATGTTGAAGTTGACTCCAATTCCCGACTCCTAATATTGGAGTCGACTCCGATTCCCGACTCCTAATGTTGGTGTCGACTCCGATTCCCGACTCCTAATATTGGAGTCGACTCCGATTCCCGACTCCTAATGTTGGTGTCGACTCCGATTCCCGACTCCTAATATTGGAGTCGACTCCGATTCCCGACTCCTAATGTTGGTGTCGACTCCGATTCCCGACTCCTAATGTTGAAGTCGACTCCAATTCCCGACTCCTAATATTGGAGTCGACTCCGATTCCCGACTCCTAATGTTGGTGTCGACTCCAATTCCCGACTCCTAATATTGGAGTCGACTCCGATTCCCGACTCCTAATGTTGGTGTCGACTCCGATTCCCGACTCCTAATATTGGAGTCGACTCCGATTCCCGACTCCTAATGTTGGTGTCGACTCCAATTACCGACTCCTAATGTTGAAGTCGACTCCAATTCCCGACTCCTAATGTTGAAGTCGACTCCAATTCCCGACTCCTAATGTTGAAGTCGACTCAGATTCCCGACTCCTAATATTGGAGTCGACTCCAATTACCGACTCCTAATGTTGAAGTCGACTCCAATTCCCGACTCCTAATGTTGAAGTCGACTCCAATTCCCGACTCCTAATGTTGGAGTCGACTCCGATTCCCGACTCCTAATGTTGGTGTCGACTCCGATTCCCGAGTCCTAATATTGGAGTCGACTCCGATTCCCGACTCCTAATGTTGGAGTCGACTCTGATTCCCGACTCCTAATATTGGAGTCGACTCTGATTCCCGACTCCTAATTTTGGAGTCGACTCTGATTCCCGACTCCTAATGTTGGTGTCGACTCCGATTCCCGACTCCTAATGTTGAAGTCGACTCCAATTCCCGACTCCTAATGTTGAAGTCGATTCCAATTCCCGACTCCTAATGTTGGAGTCGACTCCGATTCCCGACTCCTAATGTTGGTGTCGACTCCGATTCCCGACTCCTAATATTGGAGTCGACTCCGATTCCCGACTCCTAATGTTGAAGTCGACTCAGATTCCCGACTCCTAATGTTGAAGTCGACTCTGATTCCCGACTCCTAATGTTGAAGTCGACTCAGATTCCCGACTCCTAATATTGGAGTCGACTCCAATTACCGACTCCTAATGTTGGAGTCGACTCCGATTCCCGACTCCTAATGTTGGAGTCGACTCTAATTCCCGACTCCTAATGTTGAAGTCGACTCAGATTCCCGAGTCCTAATATTGGAGTCGACTCCAATTACCGACTCCTAATGTTGAAGTCGACTCCAATTCCCGACTCCTAATATTGGAGTCGACTCCGATTCCCGACTCCTAATGTTGGTGTCGACTCCGATTCCCGACTCCTAATATTGGAGTCGACTCCGATTCCCGACTCCTAATGTTGGAGTCGACTCCGATTCCCGACTCCTAATATTGGAGTCGACTCCGATTCCCGACTCCTAATGTTGGAGTCGACTCTGATTCCCGACTCCTAATGTTGGTGTCGACTCCGATTCCCGACTCCTAATGTTGGAGTCGACTCTGATTCCCAACTCCTAATATTGGAGTCGACTCCAATTCCCGACTCCTAATGTTGAAGTCGACTCCAATTCCCGACTCCTAATGTTGAAGTCTACTCCAATTCCCGACTCCTAATTTTGGAGTCGACTCCGATTCCCGACTCCTAATATTGGAGTCGACTCCAATTCCCGACTCCTAATGTTGGAGTCGACTCCGCTTCCCGACTCCTAATGTTGGAGTCGACTCTGATTCCCGACTCCTAATGTTGAAGTCGACTCAGATTCCCGACTCCTAATATTGGAGTCGACTCCAATTACCGACTCCTAATGTTGAAGTCGACTCCAATTCCCGACTCCTAATGTTGAAGTTGACTCCAATTCCCGACTCCTAATATTGGAGTCGACTCCGATTCCCGACTCCTAATGTTGGTGTCGACTCCGATTCCCGACTCCTAATATTGGAGTCGACTCCGATTCCCGACTCCTAATGTTGGTGTCGACTCCGATTCCCGACTCCTAATATTGGAGTCGACTCCGATTCCCGACTCCTAATGTTGGTGTCGACTCCGATTCCCGACTCCTAATGTTGAAGTCGACTCCAATTCCCGACTCCTAATATTGGAGTCGACTCCGATTCCCGACTCCTAATGTTGGTGTCGACTCCAATTCCCGACTCCTAATATTGGAGTCGACTCCGATTCCCGACTCCTAATGTTGGTGTCGACTCCGATTCCCGACTCCTAATGTTGGTGTCGACTCCGATTCCCGACTCCTAATATTGGAGTCGACTCCGATTCCCGACTCCTAATGTTGGTGTCGACTCCAATTACCGACTCCTAATGTTGAAGTCGACTCCAATTCCCGACTCCTAATGTTGAAGTCGACTCCAATTCCCGACTCCTAATGTTGGAGTCGACTCCGATTCCCGACTCCTAATGTTGGTGTCGACTCCGATTCCCGACTCCTAATATTGGAGTCGACTCCGATTCCCGACTCCTAATGTTGGTGTCGACTCCGATTCCCGACTCCTCATATTGGAGTCGACTCCGATTCCCGACTCCTAATTTTGGAGTCGACTCTGATTCCCGACTCCTAATGTTGGTGTCGACTCCGATTCCCGACTCCTAATGTTGGAGTCGACTCCAATTCCCGACTCCTAATGTTGAAGTCGACTCTGATTCCCGACTCCTAATGTTGAAGTCGACTCAGATTCCCGACTCCTAATATTGGAGTCGACTCCGATTACCGACTCCTAATGTTGGAGTCGACTCCGATTCCCGACTCCTAATGTTGGAGTCGACTCTGATTCCCGACTCCTAATGTTGAAGTCGACTCAGATTCCCGACTCCTAATATTGGAGTCGACTCCAATTACCGACTCCTAATGTTGAAGTCGACTCCAATTCCCGACTCCTAATGTTGAAGTCGACTCCAATTCCCGACTCCTAATGTTGGAGTCGACTCCGATTCCCGACTCCTAATGTTGGTGTCGACTCCGATTCCCGACTCCTAATATTGGAGTCGACTCCGATTCCCGACTCCTAATGTTGGTGTCGACTCCGATTCCCGACTCCTAATATTGGAGTCGACTCCGATTCCCGACTCCTAATGTTGGAGTCGACTCTGATTCCCGACTCCTAATGTTGGAGTCGACTCTGATTCCCGACTCCTAATGTTGGTGTCGACTCCGATTCCCGACTCTTAATGTTGGAGTCGACTCTGATTCCCGACTCCTAATATTGGAGTCGACTCTGATTCCCGACTCCTAATGTTGGAGTCGACTCTGATTCCCGACTCCTAATGTTGGTGTCGACTCCGATTCCCGACTCCTAATGTTGAAGTCGACTCAGATTCCCGACTCCTAATATTGGAGTCGACTCCAATTACCGACTCCTAATGTTGAAGTCGACTCCAATTCCCGACTCCTAATGTTGAAGTCGACTCCAATTCCCGACTCCTAATGTTGGAGTCGACTCCGATTCCCGACTCCTAATGTTGGTGTCGACTCCGATTCCCGAGTCCTAATATTGGAGTCGACTCCGATTCCCGACTCCTAATGTTGGAGTCGACTCTGATTCCCGACTCCTAATATTGGAGTCGACTCTGATTCCCGACTCCTAATTTTGGAGTCGACTCTGATTCCCGACTCCTAATGTTGGTGTCGACTCCGATTCCCGACTCCTAATGTTGAAGTCGACTCAGATTCCCGACTCCTAATATTGGAGTCGACTCCAATTACCGACTCCTAATGTTGAAGTCGACTCCAATTCCCGACTCCTAATGTTGAAGTCGACTCCAATTCCCGACTCCTAATGTTGGAGTCGACTCCGATTCCCGACTCCTAATGTTGGTGTCGACTCCGATTCCCGACTCCTAATATTGGAGTCGACTCCGATTCCCGACTCCTAATGTTGAAGTCGACTCAGATTCCCGACTCCTAATGTTGGAGTCGACTCTGATTCCCGACTCCTAATGTTGAAGTCGACTCAGATTCCCGACTCCTAATATTGGAGTCGACTCCAATTACCGACTCCTAATGTTGAAGTCGACTCCAATTCCCGACTCCTAATGTTGAAGTCGACTCCAATTCCCGACTCCTAATGTTGGAGTCGACTCCGATTCCCGACTCCTAATGTTGGTGTCGACTCCGATTCCCGACTCCTAATATTGGAGTCGACTCCGATTCCCGACTCCTAATGTTGGTGTCGACTCCGATTCCCGACTCCTAATATTGGAGTCGACTCCGATTCCCGACTCCTAATGTTGGAGTCGACTCTGATTCCCGACTCCTAATGTTGGAGTCGACTCTGATTCCCGACTCCTAATGTTGGTGTCGACTCCGATTCCCGACTCTTAATGTTGGAGTCGACTCTGATTCCCGACTCCTAATATTGGAGTCGACTCTGATTCCCGACTCCTAATGTTGGAGTCGACTCTGATTCCCGACTCCTAATGTTGGTGTCGACTCCGATTCCCGACTCCTAATGTTGAAGTCGACTCAGATTCCCGACTCCTAATATTGGAGTCGACTCCAATTACCGACTCCTAATGTTGAAGTCGACTCCAATTCCCGACTCCTAATGTTGAAGTCGACTCCAATTCCCGACTCCTAATGTTGGAGTCGACTCCGATTCCCGACTCCTAATGTTGGTGTCGACTCCGATTCCCGAGTCCTAATATTGGAGTCGACTCCGATTCCCGACTCCTAATGTTGGAGTCGACTCTGATTCCCGACTCCTAATATTGGAGTCGACTCTGATTCCCGACTCCTAATTTTGGAGTCGACTCTGATTCCCGACTCCTAATGTTGGTGTCGACTCCGATTCCCGACTCCTAATGTTGAAGTCGACTCAGATTCCCGACTCCTAATATTGGAGTCGACTCCAATTACCGACTCCTAATGTTGAAGTCGACTCCAATTCCCGACTCCTAATGTTGAAGTCGACTCCAATTCCCGACTCCTAATGTTGGAGTCGACTCCGATTCCCGACTCCTAATGTTGGTGTCGACTCCGATTCCCGACTCCTAATATTGGAGTCGACTCCGATTCCCGACTCCTAATGTTGAAGTCGACTCAGATTCCCGACTCCTAATGTTGAAGTCGACTCTGATTCCCGACTCCTAATGTTGAAGTCGACTCAGATTCCCGACTCCTAATATTGGAGTCGACTCCAATTACCGACTCCTAATGTTGGAGTCGACTCCGATTCCCGACTCCTAATGTTGGAGTCGACTCTAATTCCCGACTCCTAATGTTGAAGTCGACTCAGATTCCCGAGTCCTAATATTGGAGTCGACTCCAATTACCGACTCCTAATGTTGAAGTCGACTCCAATTCCCGACTCCTAATGTTGAAGTCGACTCCAATTCCCGACTCCTAATGTTGGAGTCGACTCCGATTCCCGACTCCTAATGTTGGTGTCGACTCCGATTCCCGACTCCTAATATTGGAGTCGACTCCGATTCCCGACTCCTAATGTTGGTGTCGACTCCGATTCCCGACTCCTAATATTGGAGTCGACTCCGATTCCCGACTCCTAATGTTGGAGTCGACTCTGATTCCCGACTCCTAATGTTGGAGTCGACTCTGATTCCCGACTCCTAATGTTGGTGTCGACTCCGATTCCCGACTCCTAATGTTGGAGTCGACTCTGATTCCCGACTCCTAATATTGGAGTCGACTCTGATTCCCGACTCCTAATGTTGGAGTCGACTCTGATTCCCGACTCCTAATGTTGGTGTCGACTCCGATTCCCGACTCCTAATGTTGAAGTCGACTCAGATTCCTGACTCCTAATATTGGAGTCGACTCCAATTACCGACTCCTAATGTTGAAGTTGACTCCAATTCCCGACTCCTAATGTTGAAGTCGACTCCAATTCCCGACTCCTAATGTTGGAGTCGACTCCGATTCCCGACTCCTAATGTTGGTGTCGACTCCGATTCCCGACTCCTAATATTGGAGTCGACTCCGATTCCCGACTCCTAATGTTGGAGTCGACTCTGATTCCCGACTCCTAATGATGGAGTCGACTCCGATTCCCGACTCCTAATGTTGGTGTCGACTCCGATTCCAGACTCCTAATGTTGGTGTCGACTCCGATTCCCGACTCCTAATGTTGGAGTCGACTCCGATTCCCGACTCCTAATGTTGGAGTCGACTCCGATTCCCGACTCCTAATGTTGGAGTCGACTCCGATTCCCGACTCCTAATGTTGGAGTCGACTCCGATTCCCGACTCCTAATGTTGGAGTCGACTCCGATTCCCGAATCCTAATGTTGGTGTCGACTCCGATTTCCGACTCCTAATGTTGAGAGTCGACGACTCGACTCCATTTACTTTTAAAGTTTTTTTCAACTGCTTAATGTTGAATGTTCAACTGCTTAATTTTTAAATGCTTGAATGAACGAAATGACTCGAAAAAAGACTCGTTCAAAATGAACAAATCTTTTTTTGAGTCATTTCGTTCGTTGAATGAACGAAATGACTCGAAAAAAGATTCGTTCATTTTGATGAACGAGTTCGAACAGGAGAGTCACGAACGTGCATCACAGAACAGAGCAAGGCTTTTGTAACATTTGTGCTTATAAAACTTCAACTTTTTTATTTATTTTTTAAATGACCGATCGTTTCGCAAGATAAGACCCTTATGCATCGTCTGGTGTCGTTTAAAGCCATTTGAAGCTGCACTGAAACTGTCATTTGGACCTTGGACCGTTTGGTACCCAATGAAGTCCATTATATGGAGAAAAATCCTAGAATGTTTTCATCAAAAACCTTAATTTCTTTTCGACTGAAGAAAGAAAGACATGGACATCTTGGATGACATGGGGGTGAGTAAATTATCAGCAAAAGTTTTTTAAAAAGTGAACTAATCCTATTAAGGCCTATTCTAAAGTCATGATTGGTTGGTGTTCAGTAAAGCAATGTGTGTTTGCACATGTGAGGAGTGTGTGTGAGGAACTGATGAATTACTGTGGTGTTTGGTAACACTTTAGAATAAGGTTCCTTCGTTAATGAATAACTAAATAGTAACTACTATTAACCAACAAGAAACTCTGATTAACGAATTAGTAAGTAATAGCACACAGGTGAAAGTGGTAGTTCACTATTAACTTATCAATAACTACTATTTTTTAAATGCTTCCCAGAGAACTACTGAAAAATTTTCATAATTCATGCAAAACTAATCAATAACTAATGCAGGACAAATGACTAGCACTACATTAACATGTTAACTGCTACTGTCAACTAATACACAAGGTTGTTTACATTATCAATATGTAATAGCATAGCAGACTTATGATTTGAGAAAGCTGTCAATAATTAGCCTATGCTCTCTCCTAGAGAATTATTTATCAACTGAATAATTTTAAAGAAATTGATTTTTAAATGCAGTTGTCGGGACCTTACTTGTCCTGTGGCCAATTTTCCGGCATTCCTCTGGACTGGCATTGAATCACTAGAGTCACGGTGACTACTGGAACATATTGAGTCATCAGCCACCCAAATACCATATACAGTTATTTTATTATTTAACCTACTGGAACATATTGAGTCATCAGCCACCCAAATACCATATACAGTTATTTTATTATTTAACCTACTGGAACATATTGAGTCATCAGCCACCCAAATACCATATACAGTTATTTCGGTAACACTTTATTTTACAGTGTTCTCGTTACATATGTTACATGTAATTACCATAGTAATAACAGTAAATGATGCATAATTACATGCAACTAACCCTCAACCAAATCCTAATCCTACCCTAACCCTATAGTAAGTACATGTAGTTGCTTAATGTTACTCAGTACTTCATTATATAATTACACTGTAACAATGACACCTTAAAATAAAGTGTAACCGTTATTTCATTATTAAACCTATGGAACATATTGAGTCATCAGCCACCCAAATACCATATACAGTTATTTTATTATTTACAAGTTAGGATTTTGAGTGTAAGCAAAAAAAAAAAAAATAATAATAATCAAAATAGGGCCAGGAATAAAAAAAAAAAAAAACTTATTTCCTACTCCAGTACTGGATGGAACATTGTGATACACATAAATCTGTTTGTTTTTTTTAATAGCAGTAAACACTCTTTTCATGTAGTCGCGATGTTATATTGTGTCAAGTTTATCAAAATAAAATTGATAAAAAAACCGTAGACCCCACTTTATTGATGGTAGGCTATAGACTTATGTTGAACTTTATTCTTGTAGCTACAAACAGACGCTGTATTAAGCAGTAGGCTACATAAAGCATTTAATGAAAATGTCTCTGAAAAGTCTGTGTATTTGACAAATATTGCATCTATTTCACTTCAGCTGTGGTAAAGTATGCAAACATAGCGCGAGCGTCACTGTGGGACGCAGAAAGTGGCCGATACTGGCAGTCGATTACTGTCCTGGAGTCGATTCCGACACTAGGGCTATTGAGAGTCGAGGAATCGAATCTTTTGGAGTCGACTCCCCATCACTGCGCGGAATGGGCGGGTTGAAGAGACAGAGCTCGATGCTTCAGATCCGGGCGGGACGAAACGGCTTGGAACTTGTTAGGTAGTAATAATACTTCTCACATGTTGTGCTCACATTCACTGCTGATGTTCAATTCAACATCTAGTAAAGTTTTCCTGCGTCATAACTCGGTGTAAATAGTCCAGATCGCTGCAGAGAGTCGGATCCCGTCATGTGACACACGTTACTTTTCTCACCGCTGGTTAGAATAAGCCAATCGCATCCGATGATGATTACTGGACAGAGATCCGATGCTGCGTCCCAATTCGCATACTATCCGTGCTAAATAGTATTGGAAACTAGAATCAATGTCCCAAATTGTAGTATGATAAAATTAGTATTCCAAAGATGGTCTATTTTTTCCGGTCAGAATACTAAGTGCTCCTAACGAGAAGAGATTCGATTAGAACTACAAACTTATAAAAAATGGTTAGAAAACTACAAATATGGCGGATGCGCGATCCGGCAGATTTTTTTTGTATGCTAGTAACCAATCCTTGGAGTTCATAGATTTAATTATACAAAATAAATTATATAATTATACAATGTAAGCATGCACATGTCTCCAATAAGATATTTAAAAGCAACCCAAAGAGGATTCGCGTATCTGATCCACAGAGCGCGCTCTGAAGACAGCGCATGCGCAGTTGACGTGCTTGTATTGCGTTACGAAGCCACTACAATGAACTATATTGACTTTTTTCTTCTAACTTTAGCTTGAGCATGTGACAGGACATCAGCTGATAATGCTGATTTTATGCAAGTAACCACATCATGTGCTCTGACAGATATCACTGAAATTGATATACAAGATGAATATCTGTGTTTTGGTGTGCTTCATCACAACACGTTCAATGACGATCACGTGTTAGGAGAGTGGGCGGAGCTTCACTGCGATATGACATTTCAGGGATACGATAATAAAACATTTGTAATCCAATGTAAATTCTATCTGTAGTAATTCTGTAAACAGAAAGAGAAGAGTTGAGAGAGCGCCATTTGTCTTTCAATCATTTTGTGCGTTCTTAACTGCTGAGTTTTGATTGGATGACATATCTTTGGGGGCGGGGCTTGTACGGAGTGTGAGTGATCATGGGCGAAATTTGGCTACAAAATCTTTCATTTAAATTTGAACGCATTTCAAATAGCAACAAATGTGAGCTTGAGTGTCAAATCAATGACCGATTTTACATTTTTATTTATAATTTAGATATTTTCTCATACATGAAAATGCATCCTGACATCAATATGAAAGTCACACTCAAAAAGATACTAAATAGTCCAGCTCAACCACTGCAAGCAGAAAATATAATCTTATCACTTCTGCTGAGATATACTAGCCTATTACATAAATATTTTACAATTGATATAAGAATGAACTAACACTTTATGCCAAACATCTTCATAACATATAAAGGTTACATTCAGAGCAATATCAATAGTGAACAACAATTTATCTTGAAGGTTTCAGAAACACTGGGTTCATTTTTTTCTCTCTCCTCCTAATGATCTGGCGTGTAAACAAAGTTTTTTGGGAGTATCATAAATGCATCTTACAGTGTGCAAATATTTAAAATAGTTTGGTCAAATCTAAAGATTTAGCATTTAAAAACACTTCGGGCCAAACTCTAATACACAGTGTACAATGTGTATTCCTTTAAAGTACGCCATAAGTTGTTCCTGGAGCCAGCCGATCCGCCGGGAGAACGGGATCACGGCGGGAACACACTCAACTCTTCCTTCTCCCTTTTGTTCTCCTTTTCCTGGAGCTTCCTGAAATGTGTGGAGGAAATAAAAAATAGGTTTAAACGTCGAGCGGCAACATTTGGTCTGAAATGCAAAGAAAATCAGTAGGGCTGCACAATATATCGAAATATCGCAAATGTATATATCGAGATATGCATATCGCAACAGCTTTCAATAACTGGGGTCATGAAGACAAGGAGAAAATCACTCACTGCTCTCGGCTGAATAACTTTAGTAGCTTCAATAAGAATCAATATATATATTTAATTCATACAGTGAAAACGAAGCGGTTTTTATTTTTACATTTGATTATTTTATTGTTTACACTGATGTTAAAATAACACTTCTTATACAGTAAAACACTGATGGTCACTGTCAGACGCTGTAGGGATGTTTTCTTGTCACAAAAAGAATGTGAAACACGTATGTAAGTTCTAAAAATGTAAAGATAATTTAAGTTTATTTTACACACTTTGAGCATTATCGTATCACATATCAAATATTGCATTATTTAATGAGTTATCGCATTTTTCTTCAATATGGTGCAGCCCTAAAAATCAGCATTAAATTATAATTTAGCAGCAAAAGAAACTTTAATGCCACCAAGGTTTCTTAAGAAAAGGATTGAGTGATTATGGTCAATTTGCTGAAGGGGTTAATACAGAAATACAATGGAAACCAAAAATAAATGAGTTTGTTTTAGTTCCAAGTAAAACTCCCAAAACATTTTCATGTACATGTTACTTGTGTGATATTGAGCAAAACAATGTCTAAGCTCTTCTTAAACACTCCTATCCAGAACACAATATTACATCTCTATTTTACACACTATTTGATTCTGCACATCTGGATTTATTTCTAAACTATTAGCCCTGCTTATCTTTCCCACTTCACAGATTAAAACCCCAGTTTAGTCTCGATGGAAACCCTAAAACACATGGGGTTAAAGGTTAAAGGTCACAGGTCGTAAGATAAACTGAGCAGAACGGTCACAATCTCCACATTCTTCTGCTGTCAATCATTTACTGATAGTCAAACAATCATTTCGCTGTCATTCACACTCTCTTAACACTGCGATATTTAACCCATTACATAAATATACACTGAGATAATTAATAGATGCATCAAATTGATCAAAAGTGACATTTATAATGTTACAAAAGATAAATAAATGCTGTTCTTTTAGACTTTCTATTCATCAAAGATGAATGACTGTTTCCACCAAATACTGTTTTCAACACTAATAATCATAAATGTTTCTTGATCATCAAATCATCATATTATAGTGATTTCTGAAGGATCATGTGACACTGAAGACTGGAGTAATGATGCTGAAAATTCAGCTTTGATCACAGGAATAAATTACACTTTACTATATATTCACATAGAAAACAGCTGATTTACATTGAAATAATATTTCTCTGTTTTTACTGAATTTCTGATCAAATAAATGCAGCATTGTTGAGCAGAAGAGACTCTTTCAGGAACATTACATTTTACAGACTTTTTTTTACAGATTTTTTAAGGTTATATATGTCTATCTATAATTACAGGAACGTCTGTCTGTGTGTGTGTGTGTGTGTGTTGTGTGTTTCTGTTATTCGCATATCTCTCGAACCGTTAGTCCGATGGATTTCAGACTTGAAGGGTGTCCTGCTACGGGCACGAGTAAGTTTGAGGTTGTTTGGATTAGAAATGCAAAAGATATCAGTAAAAGAAGCACTTAGAAGGTTGTGGTTTAAAAATAAACATTCTGACAAACACTCTGTCAGCTAAACATTAATGGACAAGTTCGGTATTTTAGGTTTCTGTGTTAGCACCCCCCCCCCACCTATACAATGGTTTCATAGGGGCACTGGAAGAATCATTCATAAAACGCATTAAACTTTAGTTTACAAAGACGTGAAACTCACCGAGTGGTCTGGGGTGTTCACTGATATGCTCACACAAAAATCGCTGCAGAAGATGCTTTCCAACAGGTGTTTTACCATTCGTTGTAAAACTGTGGACCTATTTTTCCAAACGCCTCACAACCGGACATTATTCCGTTGAGAGCTTGAATAATAGACTCTCCAGCCCAGTTGGTGGCGATAATGCACCTTTGCCAATGTTTGGATAGCGTAGCCTACGATACCGCGACTGGAAGACTACAGAAAGAATACAAACAACCCCATTTCCGTCTCCGGCGGCGGAGTAACACCGTACCTCACAGAACATCCCATACAAGTCAATGGAGTTGGACAAAAACTACGATAAAACCTGTTGGAAAGCATCTTTTGCAGCGATTTTGCGTGAGCATATCAGTGAACATCCCAGACCACTCGGTGAGTTTCACGTCTTTGTAAACTAAAGTTTAATGCGTTTTATGAATGATTCTTCCAGTGCCCCTATGAAACCATTGTGGAGGGGGGGGGGGGGGGGGGGGGGTGTGTGTGCTAACACAGAAACCGAAAATTCTCGGGACAGCAGCATGTGTCCAAATTTCAATCTTAACCGTTCGATTTCATCAGAAACGATCTTAAAACAGGGCTTTAAGTGTAAAATACAAAACTTGTCCATATATATATATATATATAAAAATAAAGTGCTGCTGCAGTTCACTGAACGGCCACCGGTGGCGCTAATACAAGGGTTTCTGAATTCTACATACAGCCCCTTTAACAATAAAGAGATCTTTGTTAACATAAAGAAATGGAATCAGTTATGAAACAAAAACGGATTCATACAAGACAAACAAAAGATTCTGTCCAGGACAAACCAGAGAAAGTTTAGACGAGCCCTGAGAACACACAGGCAGATCTGCACGAGACAGATGTTAATAACAGTAAGTAGAGGTCTGTTAGAGATGGGTTAGGCGGGTTCGAGCTCAGTTCTCCTACCTTACTGCAACACACAAGCCTTTTTAGAGCGTCCATTGCCTCTGTTACCCTCGACTTCAGAGAGTCAAAGAGAAAGAGACACGCTGAAGAAATGATTGACATTCACTTCAAGACTCTACAGCACTAATGCCAGATACTTACATCTGACTCTATACAGCAGAACACACACATTCAGCCAGAACCAGTGTTAATCAAACTCGTTTCAGGAATTGTCAATGGTTGTCTTTTTTTAATGACTAATCAAAAACATGATGTCCAGAAAATGTCAGTCGTTTCAACCGAAAATCAAAAGCCTGTTTTTAGAACAATGATTTTTTTCCCATTGTGCAATTTAGGTAAAAGGATCTTTAATTATTAGTTTTTTTTAAATTTTATATATATATATTATATATTTCTAAAATGTATACAAAGTATATATATATATATATATATATATATATATATATATATATATATATATTTTTTTTTTTTTTTGGCCTATTTACTTTTTATTATATATATTTAAAAATTTACATTTAGTTAATTTGATTATTTACTTATTTTAATTGTTTACACAGACACACACATATATATATATATATATATATAAACAATTAAATATAATGTCAAATTTGTAATATATCATATATAAAATGTATTATATGTTAAATAAAAATGTAATATTGACAATTTAAAAAAGTGAACTAAAAACTGAAATAACTTTACTAAATTCTGCAACAAAAAAAATTATATATATAAATAAAATATGATTTTTTAAAATTAATATTTAAATATATATTTGAAATATAGTATGCTATTTGTGGTGCTTTATTGCTGATTGTAAAGAACTGTAAAATACGCATTCAATATTAGATTTTTTGAAAATTAATAGCCATTTTCTTTTGATCTTGGGCTGAAATGTGACCTGAACGTGTTTTCATGACAATCAAACAATTAGCAAAATATCTGGGATTGTGAACAGCAGGAAAATGCATTTCAGAATTTTCCAGAAATGTCCCAGCAGCTTGATGTTAAACATTAAAATATTATTAGTGCCAAGCAACGATAATGGCATCCAAAACATAATTGTGTTTACATAATATATGTGCGTGTACTATGTATAATTTTATTATATATATATATATATATATATATATATATATATATATATACACACACACGCATATATTTAAGAAATATTTGCATGTATATACATTATTTATATTTTATATAAATATTTTATATATAAATAACACATTTTTCTTAAATATATACATGCATGTGTGTGTACTTATATATACACAAATTAATTATACACAGCAAACACATATTGTAAACACAAACTTTTATTTTGGATGCGATTAATCATTTCCCAGCACTAAATATTATAAATAGTAACTGTAAACATTTTATTTATAAATTAAATATTTACAGTATTTGCACACCAAATGTTTTAAAAACACATTGAACACTTTCAACTTCAGACAACCGTGCTGAAAAACATGACCTTTATTAGACACATAAATAGATTACCTTCATTACTGCTTTTTTTGTTTCTTTGGAAGAAAGGTTTCTTTTTTTCAGGTGTCCGGTGGGCGGGGCCTACAGGAGGAGTGGGCGGGGCTTGTGGTATCACTCCGTCTACTTCATCATGCGTCTCGACACCGTTTCCCGACGACTCGTTACTCGACCGAAGCGGGTCGTCCACACATGTGTCTTTATTCTCATCGCATTCACTGCTTGCTTTCGGGTCAACATTAGCGTTTAAAGGGTCAGTTGCATTTACTGGTGCAGAATCATCATCATCCATAGACCTGATGTGATTTGCATTATGGTTCAGTTGTTGTGGATCTGTAAGGCTGGCTGAAGCGTCAGGCTGATGTACTGTGGTTTGTTCGTGAGCTGGTGTGTCTATGGAAGGATTTTCCTCAGTTCTGCTGCTCACACACAGGTTTAGTGGTGAATCAGTGACTGTGGAGTTGATCTCAGTGATGCTTTCAGGTGATTGAAGCTCCTTCACATCTGAAGGAAGGCTCTCTGGTTCACCGTTACCCAACGAAGATGCTTCATCTCTGGGTTTGGTGCCGCAACTTTTGCCCGGATCTTCTGGAGTTGAGTCCAGGATTTCGAGCACAGACGATCCAGCTTCTTCTTCGACAGACCTGACACTTGCTGCTTCGGAAGGAGAAGAGATGGGTTTGTTCAAGAACACAAGAGTGTGTTGACAAGAGAATGGAGACGTCAGCATGAAGCACAGCAGCGTTTTGGGTCGGCTTACAAAAATATACAAAACTTTTTCTGCAGAATATAACTTAGTTCACATGCAGCGTACAGCTTGTGTTTGGGTAGTTGACATCAGTGTCCTGCGGTGTGACGTACTCAAAAGGGTTTCCCCAATTAAAAAAAAAAAAGATTATTGCACATGCAGTTTTATGAATATAAATCGAGCGACTACATGGAATAGTAGAACGTTCACAGATGCGTCTCACTGCAGGACTGTTTAAAATGCACTAGTGAAGGTAAAAAAGCAGGGCTGCATGATTTGGGAAAATAAAATATAAAATGCTATTTTTTTTTTTAAAAACACCAGGCTTGCGCTTGTGATTATCAATATGACTAAAATAATAATAATAATAAAAAAATAAAAATACAAAATAAATAAAAACTAATATTTTGCTGTAAAAATCAAGTATTTAAAAAAAAACTTAATGATAATAGAATACTTATTTAACAGTACAAATGTAAAATTCCAATACAAATGTCAATTTTTCCATTTTCAAACTTATTTTGATGGGGAAAAATGCAGGGTTTTAAAGCAGCCATATTGCGATTTTGTTTTATTTTCATGAATCATACAGCCCTATAAAAATAAAAAACTGAAAAGAAAAATGAAATAACCTAAAAGAAATTACATTAATACTTAACACTTCTTTTTGATTTTGCTTTAAAATGTTTGTGATTATATCTCAATATTACTGTATAATAGTAATAATAAGAAGAAATACAAAATTACAATTGTAATATTTCACACAAAAAAAAAAACAAGACAACAAAAATGAATAATTTAGAAAAAAAAACTTATTTAAAAGTACAACTGAATTTCTTTACTTTCAAATGTTACACCAAACTCATTTTTTATGGAAAAACCGCAGGGTTTTTAAGCAATTATTCATATTAGCGATTTCGTTCAAAAAACCTGATTAAAAATGGTGAATTCATTTATATATAAGATTTAAATATAATACTTTTCCTTAAACATGCATATGTTGACCTAAACTTAATGTTGAAAAAACAAATATGTCAACTACCCTTTACGCAGTTTACAGCTTATATTTTACATTCATTTACATGCATGTTTGTTAACAATGAAGCATTTAGTATCACTGGCATGTGATTGACAGCTCAGACTGGTGTAAACCACCAATCAGAGGCGAAGAGAAGCAGCAAAGCCGATTGGCTGATTGACGTGAGGAATCGGGCTCAAATCCCAAAAGCCTAAACAGCCCTCGACGTTCTGCTCACGCACCGACTCTATAAGTGACTGGACAAGCAAACACGCTTTTACTTTAAAGGGGTCACATGATGTGGTAATCATATGTCAGAAACTTTTATTAGTTTGAATTAAAACTCTTTTTGGACTGCGGTGAAAGTTAGTCTGTTTTTATCATTCAATAAACTCCGATCATCAAGTCAAATCGGCTTCCCCTTTAAACCACTCACTATATAGACAGCAGCGCACAAGCCAGAAGAGAAACGAACAGATGCGTTTGAGACTTTTGCATTGGAGCCGGTGGAGAGCCTGACGGGATCATGTTCTTACCGGACGGTCCCGCATCCCTATGCATTTCACTAGAAGGGGCAGTTTCCGTTTCGCACCTGGGACGAGTCTTTCTCAGATGGAAACCCTTTCGAATATCCGCCAAGAGATGATCGATGATGCAGCCGTCGTCCTGCGGCACAGGCCCTCTCCTGACTGCAATGACAGAAAATAGGTTTCGGTTATGGTTGGGGGGGGGCATATGGAATAAAATAAATATATTATAAATATTTCCACCACAGAAATACATTTAAAAAAAGTATAAAGGAATTGTGATTTTCAAAAAAAAAAAAAAAAAAAAAAACTTTTTTAAAATTACAATTGCAAGTTTACATCTCGCAATCCTGATATTTTTCCCTTCTGGTTTCTGAGTTTACATTTTGCAATTCAGTTTTTTTTGTTTCCATCACAAAGTATGACAGAAAATTGGTTTCTGTTATGGTTGGGAGGGGTAACATATGGAAGCTTGTTTCCACCACAGAATAAAATAAATACATAAAAAAAAAAAAAGTCGTAATTTTTAAGAAAGTCACAATTCCTTTATACTTTTTTAAATTACAATTGCAAGTTTACATCTCGCAATTCCGCCTCCCCCCCCTTAGCTTACATCTCGCAATCCTGATATTTTTCCCTTCGGGTTTCTGAGTTTACATCTCGCAATCCTGATATTTTTCCCTTCGGGTTTCTGAGTTTACATCTCGCAATCCTGATATTTTTCCCTTCGGGTTTCTGAGTTTACATCTCGCAATTCTGACTTTTTTCCCTTCGGGTTTCTGAGTTTACATCTCGCAATTCTGACTTTTTTCCCTTCGCGTTTCTGAGTTTACATCTCGCAATTCTGATATTTTTCCCTTCGTGTTTCTGAGTTTACATCTCGCAATACTGATATTTTTCCCTTCGCGTTTCGGAGTTTACATCTCGCAATTCTGACTTTTTTCCCTTCGTGTTTCTGAGTTTACATCTCGCAATTCTGACTTTTTTCCCTTCGGGTTTCTGAGTTTACATCTCGCAATACTGATATTTTTCCCTTCGTGTTTCTGAGTTTACATCTCGCAATTCTGACTTTTTTCCCTTCGGGTTTCTGAGTTTACATCTCGCAATACTGATATTTTTCCCTTCGCGTTTCTGAGTTTACATCTCGCAATACTGATATTTTTCCCTTCGGGTTTCTGAGTTTACATCTCGCAATCCTGATATTTTTCCCTTCGGGTTTCTGAGTTTACATCTCGCAATTCTGACTTTTTTCCCTTCGGGTTTCTGAGTTTACATCTCGCAATTCCGCCTCCCCCCCCTTAGCTTACATCTCGCAATCCTGATATTTTTCCCTTCGCGTTTCTGAGTTTACATCTCGCAATACTGATATTTTTCCCTTCGCGTTTCTGAGTTTACATCTCGCAATCCTGATATTTTTCCCTTCGGGTTTCTGAGTTTACATCTCGCAATCCTGATATTTTTCCCTTCGCGTTTCTGAGTTTACATCTCGCAATCCTGATATTTTTCCCTTCGTGTTTCTGAGTTTACATCTCGCAATCCTGATATTTTTCCCTTCGTGTTTCTGAATTTACATCTCGCAATCCTGATATTTTTCCCTTCGGGTTTCTGAGTTTACATCTCGCAATCCTGACTTTTTTCCCTTCGTGTTTCTGAGTTTACATCTCGCAATTCTGACTTTTTTCCCTTCGTGTTTCTGAGTTTACATCTCGCAATTCTGACTTTTTTCCCTTCGCGTTTCTGAGTTTACATCTCGCAATCCTGATATTTTTCCCTTCGCGTTTCTGAGTTTACATCTCGCAATCCTGATATTTTTCCCTTCGCGTTTCTGAGTTCACATCTCGCAATTCTGACTTTTTTCCCTTCGTGTTTCTGAGTTTACATCTCGCAATTCTGACTTTTTTCCCTTCGTGTTTCTGAGTTTACATCTCGCAATTCTGACTTTTTTCCCTTCGTGTTTCTGAGTTTACATCTCGCAATTCTGACTTTTTTCCCTTCGCGTTTCTGAGTTTACATCTCGCAATTCTGACTTTTTTCCCTTTGTGTTTCTGAGTTTACATCTCGCAATTCTGACTTTTTTCCCTTCGCGTTTCTGAGTTTACATCTCGCAATTCCGCCTCCCCCCCCTTAGCTTACATCTCGCAATCCTGATATTTTTCCCTTCGCGTTTCTGAGTTTACATCTCGCAATCCTGATATTTTTCCCTTCGCGTTTCTGAGTTTACATCTCGCAATCCTGATATTTTTCCCTTCGGGTTTCTGAGTTTACATCTCGCAATCCTGACTTTTTTCCCTTCGTGTTTCTGAGTTTACATCTCGCAATCCTGATATTTTTCCCTTCGCGTTTCTGAGTTTACATCTCGCAATTCTGACTTTTTTCCCTTCGTGTTTCTGAGTTTACATCTCGCAATTCAGACTTTTTTCCCTTCGCGTTTCTGAGTTTACATCTCGCAATTCTGACTTTTTTCCCTTCGTGTTTCTGAGTTTACATCTCGCAATTCTGACTTTTTTCCCTTCGCGTTTCTGAGTTTACATCTCGCAATTCCGCCTCCCCCCCCTTAGCTTACATCTCGCAATCCTGATATTTTTCCCTTCGCGTTTCTGAGTTTACATCTCGCAATCCTGATATTTTTCCCTTCGCGTTTCTGAGTTTACATCTCACAATCCTGATATTTTTCCCTTCGTGTTTCTGAGTTTACATCTCGCAATTCAGACTTTTTTCCCTTCGCGTTTCTGAGTTTACATCTCGCAATTCTGACTTTTTTCCCTTTGTGTTTCTGAGTTTACATCTCGCAATTCTGACTTTTTTCCCTTCGCGTTTCTGAGTTTACATTTTGCAATTCAGTTTTTTTGGTTCCATCACAAAGTAGAAATATAAATTACCTTTCTAATTTTTATCTTAAACTTCCGACTATTTTCTCATAGTTGCAAGAAAAAAAAAATCCAATTGTAAGATGGTTTCAAGATTGTGACATGCATCCACAAAAGCTTATTTATTAGCTTTTTTAGGGGTTGCAAATACTAGAAGTGAATGTATAACATTTGGTCCCATTAACAGTTCTTGAACACCTTTATTCTTCCACCGCTGTGACTGAACAACATGCTGAATCTACAGCGTCACAGCAAAAAAGATGTCTGTTCTGCATTGAGACTCTGAACTGAATGTGAGGAGAGCGAAATACTGGGCGCCATGACATAATACAAACACAATAAATGGACATACATTGGTTAATTAGATTAACGACTCACTTATTTTCCCATCTTCTCCTTTCTGTCTCTTGGAGTCGTCCTCCGCCAGCTGCTGCTTTCTTTTCTCGGCTTTGGCAGCTTGTTCCTTACGGATATTGTTTTCCTACAGGAAGGAAGAGTTTAATTGGTGCTCAGGTAATTTCATGATCTCTGTAGCAGGAACAAGCCACTGAAATCACAGACCTTTAAGGCTTTGAGGAAGAGTTGCCGGAAGGTCTTGAGGGTGCTGAAGAGTTCATCCAGTGAGAGCTGAACCACATCTTCACAGAGATACTGAGCCAGATCACCTTTCCTGCTGTCGATGTTCGTAAAACGCTCCTCCAGAGCTTTACACGCAGTCAGGTTCCTCTACAGAAACATCAGGAAAAAAGCATGAATGACAGACTCAATAGCAAACAATAGCAAGTTGTGATTTGTTGAATAGATCACTTTTTTATATATATTAAAATAGAAAGCAATATACAGCATTCACAATTTCATATTTTAATTTATTAAAAAAAAAAGTCCCCCTGTGGTGAAAATCAAGTATTTTTTAATGTTGTTTATATGTGGAGTTTTTAATATGCTTTAAGACAAACCATGTGTAAATTCATAAGTCGACAGCATTGAGTATTTTCTCCTTAAAACTGCAGTGAACCAAAGACCGTCTCAAAAACACGGTTTGAAATCGCTGGTGTTTCTGACGTCACAAACATATAGCCAATCCCGTCATGTGTGGGCGGGGCTTTTCTCCACTGACTTTCGATGATGTTCAAAACGTTTCTAAGGATGCTGATTGTTAGAAGGCAGCTGTCTGACTCTGAGATGGCGAACAGGAACATGGTTTGTGTAACATTAGCAACACATTATTACTTGTTTGATAACGTAGTCAATTACTATTATGTGTCTAATGTACATAAAACGCATTACCATTCTGATACATTGATTTGTAGACGAGCCTGTATAATTCACTCTTCCTCTGAATCAGTTTCTGGTTCAAACATATATGACTGAATTAAACCAATATTTCCACTTGCCATTGTATAGCGCTTGCTACAGTTGAGCGAGTGAGTGGAGGAGGGTCTAATTTGCATTTTCAAATCCAAATAATAAATAAAGAAAGGGTTTTGAGTTACATTCAAGCTATTTTAAGGCATAAAGAAATTATTTTCACAGGAAAAAAAAGCCTAAACTGCAGTCGATAATTGTATCCCTTAAAACTCATCTTTGATCACCAAAATGACATATTTAAATGTTTTTTCCTTGAAAAAGTCTTAATGCCTTAAAATATCTTGAATGTAACTCGACACCTTTGCCTCGTTTAGTATACATGGTTCTATGAATATGCAAATGAGCCCCGCCTCCACTCACTCAGCTCAGAGATCCACTCGTTGACGATCACGCGTAGATCTGATTGGTTACAAGGTAGTTTGTGACGTCAGAAACACCTGCGATTTCAGGATTTTGAGACTGTCTTTGGTTCTCTGCATTTAAAGTAGAAAATACTCAGCAATGGTGTAGACTTATGCTTTAAGACAAACCATGTGTAAATTTGTATTAAAAATACTACATAGACACAAACAACATTAAAAGCTTGATTTTCACCACAGGGGGACTTTAAATATGTAATTTTGATTACCAAATATGAGTTAAGGGTTTTAAAATTATTGACTGCAGGGGGACTTAAATGTCCCATTTTATTTATTTAATATACTACACACACGCACACATACATACACACACACATATATATATATATATATATATATATATATATATATATACATATATTACAGTTTAAATAAGCGTTTCTACCTCAATAACCACTAAAAACTGCTCCTTGACGTCCTCAACTGATGAAGACACCTTTTTTCCTGCATCTTTTAGTCTTTTTAGAAGATTATTTGTTTCTGCCTGAATCGACTCCAGATTTACACTGAAAGAACAAACACACACAGCAGCAGTTGAGACTGAAATGACGGCGCTGATCTCGTGACACACACACACTCAGAGAACAACGGTTGTGTTACCCGGCCGCTTTCTCACAGGCCTCGATGTCTTCTGGAAGGTTCAGCAGCTCTGGGTGGTTTAACTCGGCTTCCTGGAAATCACAAGATGCACAGAGATTCACAACAAAGCCCAGTGTGAGCGGAGCAGCAGTAAATGATGCAATCATTCACCTCAAAATGAGGATTTACTTTGCTCACATGTCATTCTGACCTCATAAAAGAGTTCATACTGCCAAGCTCAAACAAGGACACACACAAAGATCAAATCACATGGAATAAAAGTTCTTGAGTCACAGGAACGGTTTATGGTGATTTTTGTCTTTTTTGGAGCTTGACAGTACAAGCGTTCAGTCTCTTTGTACAGACATACAGGCTTGGAACAGAAACTCAAACATTATTTTTGGGTGAACCTACACTAAAATTACTAATATAAACCAATACCAAATATTACTGCGCTTGTGACAATCAATGTTATTTATATTACAGTTGTCAAGTTATTTTTTATTTTTCTAATTACAAGATATGGCGATTAATAATCGCACATCAAATTTGGCTGAGAAATGACACCCCAAAAGATCATTTAAAGTCAGTTAAATGAGAAAAGTATCAAATAGACATTACAAAAAGTAGTTTTAGAAAGAAATGTTTTATTTGATTTAACAGAATTTATTATACATTTACTTTTAGGCTTCAGCAGCCATGAGGGTGAGTATATGATGACAATTTTCATTTTTTGGTGAACTATATCTCTAATGTTTCTTTTTTATGATTTTTTTTTTTAAATGAAATTAGGGCTGGGCGATATGGCCTAAAAAAAAAATCCCAGATTTTTTCACAAAAAATCCAATTTACGATTTAAATCGATTTTTTTCTCTCCCTACTTAAAATCAATCTGCAGATGACAAAGAAATTGTTCGAAACAAGTTTTAACTTTATTTTGTTTTAATATTCCCTTCTGGGATTTGATCTCGATTAAAGTGCAATCAGAAACAACAAGCCAAAAAGACAAGAGGACAGGCCCTGTCTTTGAAAACAATGAACAATGAAAATGTAACAAAATAAAATGGGTGGATTGGGATTGGGGGGATGTGTAAAAAAAAAAAAAAAACTTGCATCACAATAAGTGTATTGTGATTGTCAAATTATTTGTAACTAAACAATTTTATTAAGTTTACTGGTATGCTACTGTTTTTATTATTGCTTAACACAAATTTCACAATTTCAATTCAATTCTTGTGATTTGATTCTGATCTTGATTCAATATAAATTCCTTTGGATAAATAGGTACAGTGGATACGTTAATGTGTTAATTGTTTCCCCCCCAAAAAAAAAAAAAAAAACCCCACCTAATGCTGTAAACATACAGAGAGCCCTGTCAGCTGGTATTATTAAAGGTTAAAACTAACTCAAATTAAATATAATGCGTTTTTTTATAACAACAACGTTTTACTATTTTAATAATATAGGTAAAAATATAATAAATGTGTAATATAGTTATCATATTTAGCAAAATACTCCTCTCTATAGCAATTATTTTAAGTCCAACTAACATGCGTGCTATGTGTCATTAAAAGGCATCCTGAGGTAAATGTAATGTTACGTGACATATGTTGTTCTCCAGCTGTTTTATGGACATCTTTCCACGGTTGAAAAACACTGATCGATCGATTTTATTACATTTCGGTAAGTTGGTAGTAAAGAGTAACAGATGATCGGTTCACGTGCCGCTTGAACTGAGATCTGCCAGCGTTCTTTCACGTCACATTTACAAGCGCCAAAACGGTGTTTATTGTTTGAATTTCATAATTAAATTGACAGAATCTGAGAGCTGAGAATCTGTTTCATATCGATAGTAACCTGCTCTGTCTTGTCTGTTGGTGTCAGTGTCCTCTTTGCTTCGCGATTTTTCTCTGCGTGAGAAAATGGATGTGTGGCGTGAGAGCGTGTAAAAAGTGACAAAATTGCGTCTCTCACAGTGAACTCGTGAGAGTTGGCGGCCCTGCAGATTCAGCTTGTAAATGTTTTCGGCGGGTGTGCTTCTGCTGCCGCGGTCTTGCTCATTTGCCATGTTGTTTGTGTATCTCTATCATGGCAAGCGCTGAGCCCGGTCGGAACTACGGGAGCGTCGGCGGTTGTTAAAGAGAAAACCGATTTTCATAAAACATTTTTTTTTTTTTAATCGGCGTAAACTACACATTCGAGTTAATCGATAAAATCGATTTATCGTCCAGCCCTAAATGAAATTATACTCTAACTATAAAAGTAAAACTGCCAGTAGGTGGCAGTAAATATCTAAATGAGTAAGTCATTGAATCATTCATTCATTTGATTCGTTCAAACGGCTGATTCGCTTAGGAATTAAGTAAATGGGTCTCTTTATGAATGGATTCGCTGAAAACGAGGATTCATTCAGAAACGAAACATTGCTGTGTGCTGCTCTGGCTTTATAGGTAATATTTTTCTTGACAAAATTAAGCAAAAACAGACAATGTTGTGTGTACCTCCAGGATGTGATGCAAGAGGGTGATGCGACTCTTGTTTGCTTTGGTTTCAGTGAGTTTCAACAGGGAACTAATCTTGAATCCCTCAGCGTTTCCTGTGTGACTTCCCTGGCAAAAAGAAAAAAATGATGATTCACAAAATGAGGAACTAAGACACTAAATACAAAAAACAGAAAATATCCAAGGTGATATGGGCATTATAGCCACAGACTCTGCTGCCCAAAGACCAACAACATATTCCAAGTTTACATTTCAATCAAAGGCTACAGATGCGCAATCACTGATGCATGACCTTCAGATTTAATAAATGTACAAATTTAATATGAATATAAACTGAGCAATAATAAATTCTATGAACAGAAAAACTCTTTAAAGTGCCTCATGTTATTTTTAAGACTCCTAGTTTTGTTTTGGAGTCTCCTACAACTGGTGCTTTTTGACCTTGGATGCATGTGAACCTATTTTCTCATAATATCCCCTGCAGCATCAGCTCTTTTCTCTCAGTGTCTGAAACGCTTCGATCAAGGATTCAGTCTCTAAGCTCCGCCTCTCTGAGAGCTGCTCTGCTGTGATTGGTCAGACAGCCCAGTCTGTTGTAATTGGTCAGAAATCAAATGCTCATTATCATATCTGAATCTCAGCTCTTGACACACAGTGATACGAACCATAACGATGGCGTGGGTTTAATCGTATCAATCTCATCAGTGGATTTGCTTTGTCAGCAGAAAACAGCGTCTCCTCGACATGAACCAGGGCTCCAGACTAACTTTTCCACTGGTTGCACTGGTGCTACCAACTTTCTCAGTTGGACGCACCAGCATATGATTTGGTCGCACCTTTTTTTTTTTGTTGCTACATGCCATGGCATTAATCAGTGCATGCTGATGAATAGTGGTCTTAATCTGCATACCCTAGTTTTGCACTGATGTAAAAAGACTGACAGTGACATGACCTCATGTTAGCAAAATGTTTGAATCTTTTAACTCTCAAATAAAAAAAACTATTTAAAAAAAACATGTATGTTCTTTTCATTTTTATATGCCATTTCACAATCAGCAGAGGTGGGTAGAGTATCCAAAAACTGTACTCAAGTAAAAAAAGTACTTATAGAAATATTTACTCAAAGTAAAAGTAATAATCTTAATAGTTAAGTTACTTGACTAAGAGTATCATATCATGGCGTAATAATCTGTTTGGTTGTAAAATGTATTACCTGAATGAAATTAAATCGAATGTATCGTCCTGTGGAATCATTCATTCACAGACAGCATACGAAGATGTTCAACTAATAAAGATCTTCATCACTGGCAAAAATATGATGCATTTGCAGATTTGCTTTCACTAGACTGTAGATCCACGGCCACTTCATCCAACGCTCCTGATGTTCTTAAATCTTCCTGTTACGACTCCGAGTCGAGTGTGAATTGAAAGCGCTTCAGTGCGTGCAGGAAACCGAACAGATCATTCAAACTGATTCTCGAACCGATTTAGACAGATCTCCCAACTTGTTTGATGAAGTCTTTGAACAGAATCGACTCAAAAGAGTAATTCATTTGTGAATTGAGCATCGCTCATGCCCATAAAAAGATACAGCGCGCTTGGAATAAACAACGCATTTAACAATATGCATTGCATTTAAAGTAACGAGAGGAACGTCGCCCAACGTAAAGTAAAAGTACAGTTTTTTCAATAGAAATGTACTCGAGTTAAAGTACCCACATTTAAATCTACTCTTAAAAGTACAATTTCTCCCAAAAAAAATACTCAAATGTAACCATTTACCATCAGTGTGCAATGCGCGTGACGTGTTCGTTCGTTAATAAATAAACTGCAAGTGTCTTGCGGAAGAACATTGTAGCCGGAGCTTCTTCTCTCCGTTAAGGTCTATGGCGAGTCATTGGGCAACTCCGCAGCCGAGACGACCCCGGGATAAAATAGTCAGAATATAAACACTTATTATAGGTGTACCGTAGTGATTCAGAATAAGTCAAAAACACGGTTTGGAAAATGGATTCATGATGTACTCGTTCATTTTGAACAGAAGTCACGGACTGCAGCAGCTGCTGATACAACGGCGTTCTGTTGCGCATGCGTGAATTTAACCGAGTAGTACATGACCACACACTCGCACAAATGCGACCACATAAAATTTGAACTCGCACACTCTCAAAAAATGGTCGCAGGCTGGAACCCTGTGAACAACACGAACCAAACTCTTCCAGTCTCAGATAAACTACAGTGTTTGAGGGCAGGGCAAAGAGATGCTGTTCAGCCAATCAAGACCAGAGGCTGGCATTATGCTAATTAGTTACAAACCTACGCAGGTTCATCAGGAAGTGAGACTGAATTACTGGACTTGTTTCAGTTCAGAATCACTTCTTTCTTTTACGATACTCAATATGCAGAGCTTTTACAGTCACAAACAGCACTATTACACACTACATGAAAAGATATTTGTAAAAGCACAAGAAGGGCACTTTAATGGCGTTTTTCTTACATAGTTGAGGAAGTTTCCAACATCAAGGATGAGCTTGCAGAAACTAGGCAGCAGTGAACTTTTCCTGAGACCTGTGGGACGACACACACTTCACATTTTAATCCTGTGTGCGCTTAGAAATATTGTAAACATTACACAATAATGTGAGACAAACTTAAATGCATTGATGATTGCAACATTTAGTACGAACATCTCGTGTAAATATGATGCATGACGATCTCACTGAATGTTTCAGATCTCGAGATGTTAAGGCGAGACACTACAGGTGAATAAGGTAAAATTAACTACAGATATCACCATGAAACTTTCCCAGTTAATTACCTACATTAAGATGAGAAAAAAAATGTATTACAAGTTTGTAATTTAATGTTTAAATATGCAAATTAGGCATTAATTAAATATGCTCTAATTTGCATATATTTAAAAAAATTTAATCTGAGTATTGGACAAAGCCAGGTTCAAAATTATTTTTTTCATTTTGTTCACATATTAGATGGAGAAAAAATTACAGAGGGATTTATGGATATCTACTTTTGTTATCCTGTAAATCAGAATATACTGCCAATAGCCTTAAAAAAATGATTTTTCGCCATGTTTTTTGGAATAAAATGTTATATAAATCAGGCTAGGAATAATATATTTACAAATCCCTCTGTAAATGTCTTCATAATATAACTAGGTACACAACTGGAAAGTTTGTTGTATATAGGTGCTACTGAACTGGAGATTTCGGACTTGGAGTATGAGAGAAAAGTCATTTTGAGAAAACGGGCTTTAAAGATTTATATTAGTGATGCACCGAAATTAAAATTCTGGGCCGAAACCGAAAATTTAGGATGCACTTGGCCGAAAACCGAAACTGAAGCCGAAAATGGCTTCTTTTAAAAACTTATACTAATAATATATATATATATATATATATATATATATATATATATATATATATATATACACACAGTACAAACCTAAAATATTTTAAACAATTAATATAAATAATAATACCAAATAATATTATTCTTCAAGTTTTATGTTCCATCAAATAAAATAGTTTTTTAACAGTTGTGCAAAAAGATCCACAATTATCTGAATAACTGCACACAAAATCACAGAATGGCAGTGGGTCTCTATTCTGCTGCTGCATGTAAACAATTTTTTACTTACATTTTAAATTGCTGTGCAAAACAATGCAAAACAACAGTGCAAAAACAGCACTAGAACTTAATCCAAACTCAAACTGTAAACAACATGTAAGCCTATGTAGCCTTAGGAAACACAGTTGTGCAGTGCTACGCAAATTTTAATGTAACTGCTATACACACAGAAAATTGGACTGGGGGTCTTACATGCGCTTCATGTGGCACACTAGCACACACACACACACAAGGTCTCTCGCTCTCTCTCTGTCTGGCGTGCGCGCGCTACACGGTTTGGAGCACGAGCTCTTGCTCGCTCGCTCTTCCGGGAGATTTGAACTAATTTGCGGGCATCAGGGAGCCGCTATCAATATGCGGGAGACATCCCTATCTTTAATATGCAGACGCGTGATAACAGCTTGACCGTGAGTGAAACCTAAGCGCTTGCGCACGGATGGGAGGGGCGGGTGACATTCATTTTCGGTTTACGTTTTTGGCAGTTTTTTTTTATTTCGACCAGAAACCGATAATGCCATTTTCGGCCGAACATTTTCGGTGGCCGAAATTTCGGTGCACCCCGAATTTATATTGTAAAACGAGATTGCGCATTTAGAGTTAAATCCCCCCTCTCACTTTCACGATTGGTTGCTGATAAAAAGGAAATGACCATATTTGGATCCGACAGCATTGTACAGGAGAGAGAGAGCTTTCTAACGGTGTGTGTGATGACAGGGTGCAGATCGCGATCGCGGATCAGAGGGATGATTTATAACGACAACTTTTGATGAATTTATGAGAAATATACATATGCAAACGGACAAAGTGTAGTAAAATAAATACCTAAATTTGTATTTCAGACTTTTTTTCACCACAAGTCTGAAAGAAGACATGTTATTGAAGACAAATATCCCAAAATTGACCAGTGAAAAAAACACGATGTTTTTGCCTGCCGTGTCTCGCCTTATGTAAACTGCACCATGACTGTTGTATTAGAAATGTAAAAAATTATGAATGTTTGTCAAGTCACCACATTTATTTCTAAAACGCTTTATACAATACAGATTGTGTCAAAGCAGCTTCACATTAATAAACAGGAAAATAACTGTTAATGTTGCAGAATTCATCAATTATGAAACGAGTTCAATTCAGCTTTACATAAGACAATACTCATTCAGATCAATTCAGTTTCTGCTCTCATCTGATCAAAAGATGCAATCAAATCAATAATATTACTGAATATTAATGGTCTTTTGAGCCTTAAATTATTTAATGGTCTGCTGCATGTTCTGCTCCTGAATATCTTCAGCAGAGGACGACACACTCACACACACACACACACACACACACTCACACACTCACTTTCACAGGCCGCTTCCACTAGCTCGACCTTCGGCTTCAGGATTTCGAGCATTGACAGCGTCTCCTCACACAGTAACATGCATTCAATCCTCAGCTGGTAACTGTGACAGTTAAATAAAGACAAACTCAAGTCTCAACTACAAAGTAAAGTTAGTCAGAAAAAACTTTTATATTGGCTTGACAAAGCCTTGACTGAAAGTTTGAACACTTTATAAGCTTCCTAGCATGTTTTAAATGGATTTTAAACAATTTCTAACAGTTAGGAAAGAACTTCAGTTTGACATGGTTGTAGCTTTAAAGCTCTAGGTCAGAGATACGGTTTAAATTCGAAAAAGAAATCATGTCTAAGCTTATTAATCAAGCCAACATAACAACTGCCTCATGCATAATACTGGAAGTGTGAATTTGAAACACTTCAGTATGTGGCGATTTGAACGCAACTTTACCAGGGTACAGCCAGCAATAAGAGGTAAAAGTGGTCCACATTGGCCAGTTTGTCTGGATCTCCTTGAAAGGACCTTAAGTTGTCAATCTGGAGAAGTAGAAGAAAATGAAGCTCAGAAGGACAGTTCAGGGGGTTGTACTGTTAATTGATTATTAGATATATTAAAGTGCCCCTATTATGTTTTTTATGATATTACCTTCATGTAGTGTGTAAAAAAGCTGTTTGTGAATATAAATGGTCAAAGATAAATGGAGTTTTTGTCTTCTAAAAATAAGAAGCGTCTCTTTGCTCCGCCCTCAAACACTGTAGTTGTATCTGAGACTGGAGGAGTTTGGTTCGTGTTGTTCATGTCGAGAAGACGCTTTTTTCTGCTGACAAAGCAAGTCCAAAAACAGTAAAACCCACGCCATCGCTACTGTTCGTATCACTGTGATCAAGAGCTGAGATTCAGATATGATAATGAGCGTTTGGTTTCTGACCAATCAAAGCAGAGCAGCTCTCAGAGAGGCGGAGCTTAGAGAGACTGAATCTTTGATCAAAGCGTTTCAGACATTGAGAGAAAAGAGCTGATGCTGCAGTGGATATTATGAAAATTAAAGTGGATGCATGTGAACCTGAGGGCCAGTTGCATAAACATAGCCATTATGTTAAGTCAGTGTCTTAAGAACTAGTATGACCAACTTGCAGTTAGTTAGGGGTAATCAGTCTTACTGTTCAGTATCAAATTAGACCAATGTACGTTTTTATGTAACTAACTTTAAGTTATGAACAGTCTTGAAGAAAAAAAATTGGATGACTAACTTGTAAGACTAGTCTTAGTATGGAGCTAGAAATGTGTCTTTATTACATGCGAGAAAAAAAAATGATCTGAGAGAAAAAAAAAAAAAAAGTTTGAGAGAAAAAGTCATCACACTGATAGCAAAAAAGCATTTCATGAGAGAAAAAGTTCATACCAATACCAAAAAATAATATTTGAGACTAAAAAAAGTTGAGAGAAAGTATTTTCTCATAGAACATAAAAAAATATAAATTTTAAATTTTTAAAATTTCTGAGAAAAAAAAATCTCTCAAAATACTTTGAAAAAAATCTCAAATATATATTTTTTTGCTATCAGTGTGAAAACATTTTCTCAAAAAAAAAAGTTTCTCTCTCAAAACGCTTTTCTTTGCTCTCGATGCAATTTTTTGCTCTCATGTCAGGATATTGCTTTAGCAGTGAAAATTGTATCATGGGCGGGGCCACGTTCTTTTTTTCCTATTGGAACGTTCCTATTGGCCAGTCGGGTGAGCGTCATCTTGTCTTGGGAGTCGTACTGAATCATTACACCATTGTTCGCGTTCGGTTCACCTAGATACAGTAGATGCCGTCTCTGCCTTATTTGAGCACGGACACTCCAATGTTTGGGTAAGATGACACACACAACTCGATGGGTAGCTGGCTGAGCAAGTTCAGCATCACTGAAGATTAAACATTAAAAAATAGCACTCATGCAAGTTTACCTAGCATGATGGCTAATTAATAATTAGCTTTACTAGCGATTAGCAAGCTAATAATATAATACACATTCATTCATGAATATGAGGATGCTACAATTACTCTGCTTAATCTCTTGTTTAAGCACTTAGAAGGGAGAAAGACGCATGCCAGACTGTTGTTCGTAGATTTTTCCTCAGCTTTTAACACTATCCAACCTCACATTTTAGCCAAAAGACTAATAGAGCATTTTAGCCTTAGCAAGAATTTGGTGGGTTGGATATTGGATTTTTTGACAAACAGAACACAGAGGGTGAGAGTAAATGGCATTTTGTCAAATTTACTGTGTACATCTACTGACTCACCACAGGGCTGTGTTCTTTCACCCTTATTTTATATTTTGTACACTAACATGTGCCGAAGCATGTATGCAAACAGAACAATATTGAAATATGCTGATGACAGTTATTGTGAGTCTGTTAAATGATGGTGAGTCTGGTCATGGTCCTATTATCGAAGAGTTTGTCTCCTGGTGTGACAAATCATATTTGGAGTTAAATATAGAAAAAACAAAAGACATGATCATAGATTTTAGAAATAGTGCTCCTCAGCATGACTCTACGGTCATTAAAGACCAGGCGGTGGATTGTGTAGATAGCTACAAATATCTTGGGACTGTCATAGACTCTAAATTGACTTTTGAAAAAAACTGAGTCTGTATGTAAAAAGGGTCACCAGCGTCTGTTTTGCCTCAGAAAGCTGTCCAGATTTCATATTGATAAATCTATGATGATCCTTTTCTACCATGCTTTTGTTGAATCGGTCTTGTCGTTTTCCCTTGTATCTTGGTTTAGAAATTTGTCTTTGAAGGACAAAAATTCTTTGAACCAAATTGTTAGGTGGGCGAGTAAGATCATAGGTGAATCTCAGCTCAACCTTGTAGGTCTTTATTCCAATCAGGTACAGCATAAGGCGAGTTTCATTATCGGAGACTGTTCTCACCCTTTACATGCTGAGTTTCAGCTTCTCCCCTCTGGACGTCAGTTTGCTGCCACTAGGTGTAGAACCAAACGATATGGGAATACTTTTGTTCCCGCTGCCATAGAATTAATGAATAAAAATAGCAGTAGATGACACTCTTTGCTATGTATGGCACCTTATGTGTTTTAACCAGGGGGGGTCGGGCGTGGTGGTGTAGTGGTACACTGCCATGTTCCTTCTAGAAGTTTTAGGCTGTGGATACTTTATTATCTTTTATGCTTATTGTTTGTTTGATGTTTTTATGTATGGATTGCCGAAATTCTCCTGTCTGCACAAAAATTTTACCCTCGGGTACTAATAAAGACACCTTGACCTTGAGTGCTATTTTTAATGTTTAATCTTCAGTGATGCTGAACTTGCTCAGCCAGCTAACATCCAGTTGTGTGTCATCATCTTACCCAAACATTGGAGTGTCCGTGCTCAACTTAGAGCGGGCCCAAAAAAAAATCAAGCCCGACCCTACCCGAGCCCGTGCACGTTGTGTCCGAGCCCGGCCCGACACATTAACTATAATTATGAGCCCGAGCCCGATTTAAACCAGACCATTTTAATATGTGGGTCGTTATAACGGACGTTCTCAACTACTCTCTATGTTACTTTCTCCTCCTCCTCCTCCGTTCTGCACCTCCAAATACTTTCAAGTTAGCCTACGTGTCGCCATCATACACATCAGCATAAATGCTCCTGATAAATTATGTGTTATTAAAGTATTAACACACAAACCACTGTTATAAAATAAAAGCAAGCAGATACTGCGTGCATGGTTTGGCATGACTGAAAGCGCGCAAAGTGCGCTCCCTTAAAAATTCCTAAAGCTGACATCAGTTCATCGCGATCTCACACATCTCTGTTATTATCAATGAAGCTGACTGCACAATGAATCTTTCATAATATATACACTTTGTTTGTTATAATTAGAGGATTTGCCAGCATACAGAATTCATCTCTGAACAAAAAGTCTGTTTTGAGCGGTGAGGAGAGTCTATCTTGAATGCTTCTGATTGGCCATTGCGTTCAAGAAATCAACACATATGTCTGTGATTGGCTACATCGCTCAACGCTGCAAACATGTTATAAAACAAAACTCTGGCCTGTAAATCATTTGTATTTTGTTTTAGTTGTTCTTGTTGCTTTTCAGCAACAGATGAATAAAAATGTATTCGTTTTTATGTTTTATTCATAGATATTTCTAGTTTGCGGGAGTCCCACGAATCGTTTTATTCTCCCGGAAACCACACACACAGAGTGAGTGCATTACCGCCCGCGCCCGGCCATCAAATCTAGTCCCACGCCGCACTCTTTTGCGTTGGGAGTGCACGTCTCTAGATCAAAGGCCCGGCCCGGCCCGAGGATAGTGACGGGAAATATCGGCCCGACCTCGGGCAGAAAATCTAAACTCTAAGGCAGAGACGGCATCTATCTGGTGAACCGAACGCGAACAATGGTGTAATGATTCAGTTCGACTCCCAAGACAAGACGATGCTCACCCGACTGGCCAATAGGAACGTTCCGATAGGAAAAAAAGCACGTGGCCCCGCCCATGACACAATTTTCACAGCTAAAGCAAAATCCTGACATGAGAGCAAAAATTGCATCGAGAGCAAAGAAAAGCGTTTGAGAAACAAACAAAACGCTTTTTTTTTTAAAGAAAATGTTTTCACACTGATAGCAAAAAATATATATTCCAGATTTTTTTTCAAAGTTTTTTGAGAGAGATTTTTTTTCTCAGAAATAATTTTTAAAATTAAAAATTTATATTTTTTTATGTTCTATGAGAAAATACTCTCTCTCAAAACTTTTTTTAGTCTCAAATATTATTTTTTGCTATTGGTATGAAAACTTTTTCTCTCAAATATTCTTCTTTCTCTCATGAAATGCTTTTTTGCTATCAGTGTGATAACTTTCTCTCAAACTTTTTTTCTTTCTCTCAGATCATTTATTTTCTCGCATGTAATAGACACATTTCTAGCTCCATACTTAGCGGTTTATGCAAATCACCCCTGTTGTAGGAGACTTTAAAACAAAACTAGAAGTCTTAAAAATAGCATAATAGGGGCACTTTAAACATTTCCAGTGGACAAAAAGACAGACAACATAGATTCTGAGCCTTGTTTTCATTCGCATCAAGATCTATGAATGTGAAATACTTGTGAATTATCATTTCGATTGTGCATTTTATTGGGAAGTACCTCATGTTTTTCCGGAAGCAGTTTCACGAGTTGTTTCAAAGACTCAACGTCAAATTTCGAACAATCTCCTTTCTGCAGCATCGCCACAAACTCTTCATGAGAGCTGTTTGGAAGGGAATCAAATATCTCAAACGTCTGGCCACAATAATCTTAGAAACACACACCAATGATGAGTCAGAAACATCTGATCTTACCACTTAAACTGCTTCAGAAATATATTCAGGTTCAGATTCTTCTTGGCGTCAATAAAGGAAATCTGAGAAACAGGAGAAAAATCGATGAATGTTTTTCATGACATTAAAATTGACCCCTTTTGTTTAGTTCATATTTCTGCTCTGATTGTGAACGTTTCATCAGTAATGATTCAATCTAAAACAGGGATTCACAAACTTTTTCATCAGCCAAAACCATTTGAGCTGTTTTTTATTTTGGTTTTACATTTGTATGGTTAAATTATTAGCTTTTAATCAACTCATGAACTGGAGCAAAGCTGCATTTATTTGATCAAAAATACAGCAAAAACTGTAAAAAATTATTCCAATGTAAATCAGCTGTTTTCTATGTGAATATATAGTGAAGTGTAATTTATTCCTGTGATCAAAGCTGAATTTTCAGCATCATTACTCATACATATAAAATGATATATATATATATATATATATATATTCACATAGAAAACAGCTGTTTTACATTGGAATAATATTTCATAATTTTTACTGTATTTTTGATCAAATAAATGCAGCCTTGGTGAGCAGAAGAGACTTTCAAAAACATTTGACCGCCAGTAATGCATTTGGCAGGTGTTTTTATCCAATATGACTTTTGAAATATTTCCCTCAGTTCATTCATTCCCTGTAAAATGAACTCATGACCTGCGCTCTACTATTCGAGCTTCAGCCGCGAGATGCATTTGTATTAAACTTCAAACCTCTTTTAGTTCTTTCTTGGCAGGGGCGGCCAGGCTCTTGTCTTTGGGTTCAGCCACTGGCAGACAGAAGAGCTGCTCAATGCTGCTGTAGTTCGGCTCCAGGGGCGAATCATTCGGGACGGAGGCCCACATGGAAGGACCGTCTACTTGAAAGAACGAAAAACAAACACGCTCTCAGACATGTGCAAATCTTCAGATGCCCCACGTACAGACACGTCAACTGTAATGCACACAGACATGGCAAGAGCTGATTGAAAGCATCAGTTTCAGTTTTTTTTATGGCGTTATACAAGAGAAAATTAATCACTGGACTTGATCTTTGAAATATATTCAGAGTTTGCTAGAGGCAGTTAAACCACCCATGAGCAGACAGAAATTTTAAATAAACTTATTTTGGATGCAATTAATCGTTTCACAGCACTAAAGTTTGTTTTTACATAATATATGCGTGTACTGTAATTATTTTGTATATGTGTATATATATATATATACACACACACACACACATATATACATATATACACATACATACATACACACACACAAACATACATGCGTATATATTTAAGATAAAATTGCATGTATATATTTATATTATATAAATATTTTATATATAATAACAAATTTTCCTTAAAATGATACATGCATGTGTGTGTATTTATATATACAAAATAATTATACACAGGACACAAACGCATTATGTAAACACATATTTCTGCTAATTTCTTCCGTGTTGACTGCACAGCCACATCTATTATTATTACTACTAACTACTAAACTAATTCTACTCCTAAAACGGCCCATTAAAAACTCATCAAACTGTGGTTGGTCACTTTACAGGTCTATTCTTGTCTAAATATGCTGTTATTGGCCAAAATAAGCTGCAAACTGGAACTTTATACTGATTAAACTTTATACTGATAATCAAAAGTCTGGCTATTAGCGGTGTTATTTAAACAGCATTAGTTAACAAAAATAACCCTGAGTATTGCATTATACATTAACATTTTCATGCATTTTAAGCAACGCATTTTTTCAGCTCATGCGTTCCAGTCAAACCCAGACCTGTTGGGTTTTCTCCCAGATATGCTGGTTAGGTCTCACCACTAAGCGCTCTGGAGTTGAGTTTCTGCCAGTTGAGTTTCTTCATCCTGAGGGAGGGGTGAGGGCCGCTCTTCACCGGTGCGCTGTAGTATTGACCAATCGGATTAAAGGTCTTTGCCACGATCACGTCGCTCATACCAGGAGGGGGAGGAGGTGGAGGAGGCGCACCCATTCCTGGCAGAGGAGGCGGTGGAGGAGGCGCACCCATTCCTGGTAAAGGTGGAGGAGGTGGAGGACCTACAGAACCCATGCCAGGTAAAGGTGGAGGAGGAGGAATCATCCCTGATCCAGGTAAAGGTGGAGGAGGAAACATCTGTGATCCAGGTAAAGGAGGTGGTGGAGGAGGAATCATCCCTGATCCAGGTAAAGGTGGAGGAGGAAACATCTGTGATCCAGGTAAAGGTGGAGGAGGAAGCATCCCTGATCCAGGTAAAGGTGGAGGAGGTGGTGGAGGAGGAAGCATCCCTGATCCAGGTAAAGGTGGAGGAGGTGGTGGAGGAGGAAGCATCCCTGATCCTAGTAAAGGTGGAGCTGGTGGAGGTCCAGCTCCTGTTTTGACAGGCACTGCTGAGAGAGGAGGAGGTGATGGTGGAGGAGTGGATAAGGTCTTTGTGGGGGTGTGCTGTGGTTCTTGTTTTTTGGATGATCTGCAAGAACATTCCAGTTTCTCGTCTTTGGCCTCAGTCTGAACGGCTTGATTCTTTCTTTTGTAACCGTTAACCTCAGAAGAACCTTTGGGCGCTTCCTTCGAGAAGACGAGACGCTGCAGAATCTTCTCACACGAATCCATCTCAGCTGAACGGAGAGAACAAGAAAATCTCATCAGCACATTACCGCCAAAATTAAATCTAGCAAGTAAGTAAATATAACAAACAAGTAAATAAATCAACTAAATATATGTAAATATATAAGTAAATTAATAAATTATTATATGTTAAGTAAATAAATAATTAAATCTGTATGTAAATAAGCACATGAATAAGTAAATAAATATGTAAACAAGTAAATTAGCAAGTAAACAAACTAATGTGTAAATATATAAGTAAATAAACAAGTAAATAAGTAAGTAAATTAATATAAGCAAATAAATAACTAAAATAATATGTAAACAAGTAAATCTAATAGTAAATAAGCAAATAAATTAGTAAGTTCAAATGGAAATAGGCAAGTAAATTAATATGCAAATAAGTCAATCTATAAGTAAATACACATGAGCAAGTAAATGTAAATAAGCAAGTAATTCTATAATTAATATATGTATATAAACAAAGTGAATAAGTAAATCAATATGTAAAGCGATAAGTAATTAAATAAGCAAAGAAAAAAAGTAGTAAATAAACGTAAATATACAACTAAAAAAATAAGTGTATGCATATGTAAATAAATAAAATAAAGTAATAAGTTAATATGTAAATAAGAAAGTTAATTTTGTAAATAGGTAAATCTGTAAGTAAATATACAAGCAAGTAAAAAAGTAAATACATATATAATTCAAAATAAATAAAATAAGTAAATAAAAAAGTAAATGTATATGTAAATGAGCAAGCAAGTTCCCCTTAGTTTAAAAAAAGAGCTGTGATAACGACAGCCAACCCACAACATTTCTACAGCTGAGACTGATTTAATATAAATAAGGACATTTCTGATCAAACCTAGAGACATGCCTCACGTAAAACTGTGAGCACAATTCATACAAGTTCACAGGTCAAACTCAAAGACTACCAATCAACAGGTCCGAGTTTTCCCTGAAACAGCCTGAAGCGTCCGTCATGGGAAACTCACAGCTCTGAGCGATCAGTGTGGCTCGGTTCACGAGCGACTCCAGCGCCTGCCAGATATCCACTCGCTCGGGACCCAGAAGCAGCAGCGCTTGTGTTATAGACAACAGCTGTAGCGATGACGGGAAACTGCTCACCTGCACACACACACACACACACAAACGTTACTGAGGTGTGGCTGCCAGAGAAACCAGTGAGAATTACCATAAACACAATGCTCACCTTATTAAAGAGAGATGTGAAGACTTCTTGATGGTTGCTCATGTCGATTCCTCCATAAAGCCTCAGGAGCTCGTCCTCATCCTCAGCCATGGCCTCTTCAAACGCCTCACACTGGATGATCAAGTCTTCATCGTCCTCTTCTCTAAAAGACACAAACAAACACACAAACAAACAAACAAACACACACACACACAAACACACACACACTGCTATAACATTTCCACATGAACTTGAGTTTTATTTCATGTTTAAATTCCTGTTGCACATTTAAATGAATTCAGATGAAACTCACCTAAGCTTTGGCAGTAGGTGAAGCAGTTGTAATCCTGGTGAACAAAAATAAATGTAGTATCCATAAATAATGCTCACAAACATCTAAAGCTCTGTGTTGGAAAGCTCAGACCTGAGTTGTGCTAAAACACAAAACAGGAGGCGGAGCTAGTGTAATAAACAGGTGAACACAATTAAGACCTGATCACTTCTGTTTGCTACTGCATACTATGCATTACTATTTTTGCAGTATGCAATATGTATATCGTGCACAGTAATATAATAAATGTAGCATACTACTATCTGAATGCATGGATATTGCATGCTGTTTCACACAGGCAGCATTCAGTGTACACTGAGCAGTAAGTAGTATGCTAGTATTCTATAATATTAGGGTTATAGGGCTGTGTTCTAAAAAGCATTCCTCTATACTACTCATGCTATTTTTGCAGTATGCATTATGTATACCATGCACAATAACTTGCACACCCAAAATATGCAAAATATTAAATGTAGCATACTACTATCTGAATGCATGCAAATTGCATGCTGTTTCAATGCTATTTTTAAGATAATTAGGCAACATTCAGTGTACACTGTGCAGTTAGTATGCTAGCATTCTATAATATTAGGGTTATAGCGTGGGTTCTACATAGCATTCTTCTATACTAATCATATATTTTTGCAGTATGCAATATCATGCACAATAGGTTGAACACCCAAAATGTGCAATATAATAAATGTAGCATACTACTGTCTAAATGCATGCAATCTGCATGCTGTTTCACATGCTATTTAAAAAAAAAAAAACAGGCAGCATTAAGCACAATGCACTCAGTAGTATGCCATAATATTAGGGTTATTGGGCTGTGTTATAAATATCAATATTCTAGACTACTCGTATTATATTTGCAGTATGCAATATGTTTATCGTGCACAATAGGTTGCACATACCAATTCAGTTGGTTGAAACAACAACAATTTACTTTACACACTTTACTCGTTAAGTGATCCGACTGCAATTACAACATTTTTTTATTTAACTCTAAATTAACATTAAATTAAATGTGACAGTGTAGCATACTACTGTCTGAATGCATGCATACTGCATGCAGTTTCACAAGCTGTTTTTTTAATAAATATTCAGTACACTGTGCAGTAAGCAGTATGCTAGTATTCTGTAATATTAGGGTTACAGGGCTGTGTCTAAATAGCATTCTTCTATACTACTCATACTTGTTCTGCAGTATACAGTTAATAAAAGCCTCACATTCTATTTTAAACATTTGTAGGGAACTGAAGAGAGTTTATACTGAATACAGGGTTCCTACAGGTTTCTTCAAGTTTCAAGTCTTTTTAAGACCTTTTTAAGACCATTTATATAAAAAAAATTAATACCTATTTCACGTCCCTACCAGCAAAGAAAAACAAAATCCTTCAACTTGTGTTCATTTATTTTTCAAATATGGAATGGGTAAAAGATGATAAGCCAAGCAGGTGTGAAAAATAAAAACGTTTCAGTAGGCCACAAGAAAGTTTGCCGAACAATGTTAAGTTGTGTTTTAACATTAGCTAGCTACTTATTCTATGCTGGAAATATGGGGAACTGAGAGACCCCTGAACAATAAACATCGAAAATAATAATAATAATCGTGGTTGACAAATGAAACTTTTGAGGAAAAATACAATACGGAGAAGTTACATACAGCAGTGTTAATTTTGACAGCAAATTTTTATTAAATTTTTGTCTCAGTCTTTTGACTAAAAATATGACAAACTAATTTTAGTCATATTTTAGTCATCTGAATTGTTTTAGTTTTAGTCTAGTTTTAATTGACGAAATACAATAAGATTTTAGTGATTTTAGTTTTTTTAGATTTTCGAAATCTACTGTAAACTAAATCTACGGTAGATTTAGTCGACTAAAATATAATGGGTTTAGGTAAATTGTAATGTGTCAATTTAGAATTTCTCTAAAATTTCCAAACCCATATACTCCCGGAGAAAACATATATTAACCTATTAATATGAATGATTTTTAAGTTTCAACAAGCAATACAGATACAGATTTAACTACTGTGACTTAAAAAAATAAAACCACTTTTCCTTAAGTAAAGGACAGTCTTCTTTTCAATTAATGATATGCATTCTTTATAACAACTTACATACATAATTAAGTTATTCTTTCAAGCAGACAATTATTTGGATGAATTAAATATAATTAATCCTTATTAAAGCTATTAACAAACAGTAAATGCTTTTCTCTTTTTTCTTTTGTTGCTTGATCAAAATTAATGACACAGACCGCATTATGTTTATTGCCACTGTCACTTTAAGACATCGGATCATGTCCAATGACATGCGGATACGATTGCACTGTTGCACACCCGATACAACTGTTTAAGACATAACCGACATAGTTTACATGAATACTCTCCAAACCGGACATTTAGACATAATGTTGTGTGTATTTGTAAATTCAGACACGAAAGAGCTCAGTGCAGTACCCGCGCGCTGTATAGGTGTATATGTGCATGGCTCCACGCTTCGGGTTGGTGCGTGGTTGGTTTACATTTTTAACATTTTATGAGACCGCGGGGTAGATCAGCACGTTACTGTACAAATGTGTGCATCTACCACACACGCAGGACATCAGTTCTGACTGGATCGCTTCCCAGATCGACACTATCTAACATTTTCATCTAGTTTTTATTCGTTGACGAAAATGTAAATAGATTTTCGTCATAGTTTTTGTCATTCAAAACTAGGTTTTATTTAGGTAGCGTCTCGTTTTCGTCAGTGAAAAATGTCGTTGAAGAAAAGTTATTATTTTAGTCAATGAAATGAACACTGACATACAACACAATTTTTAAGACCCAGACATCAAAATTCAAGACTTTTTAAAGACTTTTTAAGGTATTATTTACAAATTCATAAATTCAATGCTTTTAAGGCTTTTTAAGACCCCGCGGGAACCCTGTGAATAGTCTGTAGTATGTAGTGTAATGTACCGATAAACTCCTTGCGCATCTTGTCTCTTTGCCGCAGGTCGTCGGCGCTGAAGATCAGGGCGTTTATGACGCTCAGAAGGGTCACCATGTAGGGCACGTTATCAGTGGCTCGTAGTTCGTTCATAATCACACTGAATCGATACTGCTGCGTCTTCACAGACTGTCAGAAAAACACAATGCTGTCTCACATCACCGCTAATGACATGCACACTTTATTTTTAGACATCTTAACTTTAAACCTCTGTTAAAGCTAACATCAGAAGACCATCTCTCCTAGTGTTGAGATCAGTCTAGTCATCTAAAGAGCGAATAATCCAGATGCTCAAGTACAATGATAATAAATGATGCAACACGGTGCAAAGAAATATGTTCTTACGGAGTATATTTTTGTCTTGTTTTCCAGCACAAACATCTAAACATTCTTAAATTAAGATAAATTTACTTGAGAAGCAAAATTACATAAATTATCAAAATATAGTGAGTTTGTGCTTAAAACAAGAACAAATATCCTCCAATGCGGTCAGAAAAATATACTTAATTTGAATAAATTACTTTTTTTACAGATATTTTTTCTGGTTTTTAAGTTTTTCTGGCGTCATTTTGCTTCTCAAGTAAAAAAAAACAACAATTTTATGAGAATTTTGCACTGCATTTTCTTAGTATTTTCGTATTGTTTTCCAGCACGGATATCTAAACATTCTTAAATCAAAATACATTTTTACTGGAGAAGCAAAATTACTTAATGAAAGTCTTGTTTTCTGAATTTTTTTTTATTTACCACCTTAAGAGTTCATGCATCTGCCAATGGGGTCAGAAAAATCAAAAAGATTATGTTTCTGAGCCTAAAACGCTGGCAGATATTTTTTCTTGTTTTATACATGAAGACTTCAGAAAACAAGACTCAAAATCTTCAGTCACTTTGCTTCTCAAGTAAATGTAAACAAGGCAGAAAAACTGAGCTTTTTGCATATTCTAAAGTGTATTTAAAGTAACATTGTACTGTTCCCCACACACTGATATATTAAGAAATGAAATCTCATCACAGAAGACACTTTTGAGCTGTATCATGTATATCATCGTTCTCAGTCGACCCGAGACGCATGTCAACACCAGACACAACAAAAGACTCTTTCTGACCTGAGGGCCAGTTGCATAAACATAGCCATTATGTTAAGACTGTCTTAAGTACTAGTATGACCATCTGACAGCTAGTCAAGGGGCGACCAGTCTTACTTTTTAGTATCAAATTAGACCAAACTACGTTTATATGTAACTGACTTAAAACTGAATGAATGAAAAAATGTGACGACTAACTTTTAAGATTAGTTTTAGCAGTTTATGCAGCCGGCCCCTGATATCAAGCCTCAGACATACAGAAGATCATAATCCAGAGAAGCACTTGCCTTGTAATGGTCCAGAGCGTCTAGAGCGAGTCGGTGTCCCTCGGAGGAGAACATGCTGAGGGCCGCCAACAGCTCGAACACCTGCTTCTTCACCATGGTGTTGGACGTGTCTAAAGCTGCAGGGAAAGGGAAAGGAGACACTGAGTTTGTAGCTTCCTCCACCATCATTTTCTCCCTCTCCACTTTTGGGAAGTGTTAGCTGCTTATTTTTGGGGGATGTAATGTGAACTTTGCACTTCTGATGGGTAAAAAAAGAGTCTAAGCATGTGATAGGTGTGAATGTTGAGCAACGCAGATACTGCTGTGTAGGAATGCGTGTTTTCTGAATTGATCTTGAATGCTGGGAGTCGCTCCACAGCAACAGGTGGAGACGTTTAGCAACTATTGCATATTAGAAGAGAGAGGAGTGAACATTTGAGTGAAAGATTTTTGGGTGAAATATTCCTTTAACCTGTTCCTACATGTTGCTAACCCTCTATGGGACAAGTTATGAAATCACAGCTAAAAAAAAAGATATATTTTATATATATTTAAGACTAAAATCCCTTTCCAAAATGACTTTTCAACACATTTTTTTAGGCTGTCGTCATATCTGACTCGCACATTTTTTAAATGCTGTGATTCTGAAAAGTTAGTGTTTCAAAAAAATAAAACATTAAAAAGATTTATCAAATTTATCTGAATTCATCCATTTCATTTGGAACTCGCATGTGAAACTGTCACAAATTCAGATGCAACATTGTTTCTTTCATGGAATTCCAAATCAATGATTGTAGCACCAGTGATATCAAAGACTCTTCTTTTTCTTGTAGCCCACACTTTCCTCAAAAGCCTGATGATCATATTTGATACTCATGATTTTTCTAAAAAATGATTTATGGATAATCAAGTAAACCTGCTTCAGTCCAGTTGAAATATTACAAACAATTTCAAAGTTATTCTTACATTTACTTGATAAAAATAAGAGATCTACCGATAATCGGTTTTACCGACATTTTTCCCATAACCGGATATCAGTTTTATAATATCGGACTCACCGATAAACGCTGCAAATTTGTGGGTGTTTTGAGAATGCTTTTGGTTTATTGTTCTTTGTTAGAATAATTTTTACATGCTATACTCGTTACCTGTTTGTTTACCTGATTAGAGTTTTTATTTAAAAAACACTAGTGACAGTGCACTATATATTTTATTTTTGCACTCTTTCAGACTACATTTATTGATTTAAAAGTGTGTTTTGTTTGTATACAATGAGGAAGTGAAATTGAAGGAATTACAGTATTTAAAAAGTGTTCAGTTCAGTGCTGTTGTTATAATTGTCAAAAACACAAATAAATATCGGTTCCATATCGGTTCCAGGGCACATAAACATGCAAATAACTGGTATCGGTTATAAAAAAAAAAAATCAATATTGGTCGATAAAAATCAGTGCAGATTTGACAGCAGAAAAACACATGAAGCAAGAGAGTTGTTTGTACAATTACACTAAAAGACTTTTACTTGATAAAAAGTCTAAACTCTCAAACGACAGAAGGACTGGAGGAGATTGAGTGTTGAGATCGTGTTGATCATTTATAAATTCAGGTTTACAAAACACTTTACAATAAGGTTCATTAGTTAACATTAGTTAATGTATTAACTAACATGAACTAACAATGAGCAATACATTTGTTACAGTATTAGTTAATCTTTGTTAATGTTAGCTAATAAAACTACAGCTGTTCATTGTTTGTTCATGTTAGTTCACAGTGCATTAACTAATGTTAACTAATACATGCTGTGATTTTAATCACAAACATATTAGTAAATGTTGAAATTAATATTAACTAAGATTAATAAATGCTGAAGAAGTATTGTTCATTCTTGGTTTATGTTAAAGGGATAGTTCACCCACAAATTAGGCCATTATTTACTCACCCTAAAGTCATCCTAGGTGTATATGACATTCTTCTTTCAGACGAATACATAAAGAGTTTTATCAAAAAAAGTCCTGCGATGGTTAGATGCACTTTTATGATGGATAGATGCACTTTTATGATGGATAGATGCACTTTTATCATGGATAGATGCACTTTTATGATGGATAGATGCACTTTTATGATGCACTTTTATCATGGATAGATGCACTTTTATGATGCACTTTTATCATGGATAGATGCACTTTGATGGATAGATGCACTTTTATGATGGATAGATGCACTTTTATGATGCACTTTTATCATGGATAGATGCACTTTTATGGACTTCAAAACAGAAACAGCCATTCACTGCCATTATAAAGCTCGGAAGAGCCAGGCCATTTTTTAATATAACTCCGATTGTATTCGCCTGAAAGAAGAATGTCATATACACCTAGGATGACTTGAGGGTGAGTAGGCTAAATCATAGGCAAATTTTCATTTTTGGGTGAACTATCCCTTTAACTAAGGTAGTTAACTAATGTTAACTAATGAACCTTTTTGTAAAGTGTTACCTAAATTCATGTATCGAGGGTTTCTAAGGTTAAGACAGTGAGAGTGGCTCTATATACCCTGAGACAGCTTGCGCACGTATCCCTCATTATCCACGATGAAGTGAATCCCAGCGGACGAGTTCATGACGGCCCTCACACAGCTAACACACGTGAGCTGCAGAAGAGCGTCTGCGATCCGAGAGCATCCGCGACCCGACAGCCGGTCCAGCGCCTCCAGAAGCAGATCCAGGCCCGAGAGCTCCAGGAACTGATCCATCCAGGCCTGGTCACTCTTCTCCAGACGCTTCTTCAGGCCGGTGTAGTTGACCACGCTGGGCACCTGCAGGAGACGAATGCACAGCTCGGCCTCTGCGTTCTCCAGGTTAGCCTCCTGAGAGCCGTCCGAGTCCTGAGACGAGCCCAGTCGACCTCTCACAGCCAACCACTTCTTCTGCACGCCGTCAGACTTCACAGCCATGATGAAGATGAAGAGAGAGGAAGCTGCTGCGGAGACAAAAAGCAGAGAAAACAATTAGACAGACAATAACAATAATACTTTCATCTATGCACACAGAAACTAAAAGCTCTTCATGACAGACCACCAAAATAAAAGATCAGCTCAACTATTATAAATTATGACGGAAATATTGTATAGTATTGTATAGCACAAAGTAAGGCAAGGCAAGGCAAGTTTATTTATATAGCACATTTCATACACAATGGTAATTCAAAGTGCTTTACATAGAAGAAATTAAAATAATCAAAAGAAATCAGAATAATTAAAACAGTTTAGAATAAAAAAAATAAAATACAGTACAGACAGTGGGACGAACAGTGGCACAGTGCTCATTCAGTAAATGCAGAGTTAAACAGAAGTGTTTTGAGTCTGGATTTGAATGTGACTGTAGGAGCACATCTGATCTCTTCTGGAAGCTGTTCCAGTATAGTAGCTAAAAGCAGACTCGCCATGCTTAGAGTGAAGCCTCTGTGTTTCAAGCTGATGTGATCCTAATGATCTGAGTGATCTGTTGGGTTTATATTCAGTGAGCATGTCTGCAATGTATTGAGGTCCTAGGCCATTGAGTGATTTATATACCGGTAATAATACTTTAAAATCAATCCTATATGTTACTGGCAGCCAGTGTAAAGACCTGAGGACTGGTGTGATATGTTCATATGTTCTGGTTCTGCTCAGCTTCTGTATGAGCTGCAACTGTCTAATAGTGTTTTTGGGAAGGCCAGTGAGGAGTCCATTACAATAATCCACCCTGCTGGTGATGAAAGCATGCACAAGTTTCTCTAAGTCTCGACTGGAAACAAAGCATCTAATTCTTGCAATATTTTTCAGGTGATAGTATGCTGATTTAGTTATTGCTTTGACATGACTACTGAAACTAAGGTCTGACTCTAGAGACACACCAAGATTCCTGACTTGATTTTTAGTTGTTTGACCCCTAGACTGAAGGTATGCGTTCACCTTGAGAACTTCATCTTTGTTTCCAAACGCAATGACTTCAGTTTTGTCTTTGTTTAACTGAAGAAAGTTTTGGCACATCCAATTGTTTACTTCATCAATGCATTGGAACAGAGAGTTAATGGGGCTGTAATCGTTAGGCAATAGGGCTAAGTAGAGCTGTGTGTCGTCTGCATAGCTGTGGTAAGAGATTTGGTTCTTTCTCATTATTTGGCTCATTGGGAGCATGTACAGGTTGAATAGGAGTGGCGCAAGAATTGAGCCTTGAGGGACTCCGCATGTCATGGATGTCCATTCAGACTTATGGTCTCCTATACTCATATAATAACCTATAATAAACATAATAACATCTAAAAGTAATAATAATAATACAATTTATTAAAACATTAAATGTATTTATTTATTATTATTATTAAATAAGGTGATGAGAAACAGAACTTGCATAATGTATGTATTAAAATGGATAAAAAAAAATCTTGGTTTAATGATATTCCTTATAATAAAAAATTATAAAAAAATTAATAATAATAATAAATTAAGACATTAAACTAATAATAATATTTATTAAAACATTACTTTTATTTATTATTATTATTAAATAAGGCGCTGAGCAACAAAACTTGCATAATGTACTCTACCAGTCAAACGTTTTGGATCGGTACGATTTTTTATGTTTTTAAAAGAAGTCTCTTCTGCTCACCAAGGCTGCATTTATTTGATAAAAAAGGAGATTCGTTTCGTGTAACTACTACAGGTGACCGTTTGCTGGGCAGAGTCGAACCTAGAATCTCAAGGATCCATACAGGTTACCGAGAGCCAATTTCTTCAACGGAGCGTCTGCCAAGAATTTGTCTGAGGTGGATGATTATTGAAATAAAATGTGCGGGGGAAAAAAATCTTCTACTTTTTTTTCATAGGCCGAAAAAACATGGCGGTCATCAATGTCAGTTCCAAATAGTGGACCAATCAGAAGAGCCCGGAGGCGGGGCAAGCGTTGCGAGACTTTGTTTACAGTAGCGTGGCGCTTTAAAACCGGGTCTCGAGACCCTCGCGTTCTGAGCTTCTCTTTTTAAAGTCATAAATACATTTAAACCGTTCCTGAGCGGCGCGTCTCGCGTTTTTAGACGCAAAGAAGCGTTCTGTGTGAACGGCCCAGTTTAAAAACTGAGAAAGACTAACGTTAGAGTTAGCGGCTGCTTAAAAACTCCTCTTTGTTGTCTATTAATAAACATTGTGATTCCGAGACGAGTCGTTAAAGACAATTTGAATCACATGATTCATAAATACATTGAAATAAATAATGCAGATACTTAGATCAAATCACAATAAGTAAATAAATAAATCAAGACTGAAATCAGGTAAGTGTAAGTTAGGCCTAAGTTACACGAATGGACTTCTCTAAAAGAAACATCTTAAAATGATTAATAAAAATAATTTAAACAAATTATTTGGACAATATTAACATGTTTTGGACAAATTAACATGTAAATTACAGTTTGATGTAAATTTAATGAATGTAACAAACCTTAGAAGCAAATAAGAGCGAGAAGAGTGAGCGGTTAGTTAAAGACCCTCTAGTAGTTGTCTGAGGAGGATGAGCGGCAGTCGTCATGGTAACTACTCTATCAACCGCCACTCCGAGTTCAGAAAATGCAGCTGCAAACTCATTATCAAGGGCGTAGGTTTGGTTTTGAGATTGGTTGGGGACATTCCCAGAAGCAGAGGAATCAGGAAATTAATAGGATAATATTGAGGTTTTTAGTCTATATTGACCTTAACAATACGTTAATGAATTCTGTAATGTTATGATAACTATTAAAGACATGAAGGGAGTTTAACAGAGACTAACTTTACTCCGTTCATAGTGCAGAGCAATAGTGCAAATTAAAGGGATAGTTAAGGGAATAGTTCACCCAAAAATGAAAATTCTGTCTCTCCCACAAGTTGTTTCAAACCCTTATGAATTTCCTCCTTCTACTGAACACAAAGGAAGATATTTTGAAGAATGCCATTGACTTCCATAGTAAGAAAAAAAAAAACTATGGAAGTCAATGGGGTCCATCAACTGTCTAATTACCAACATTCTTCAAAATAACTTCTTTTGTGGTCAGCAGAAGAAAGAAACTGTTGAAACAACTTAATGATGACAGAATTTTCATTTTTTTAAGGAAACTATCCCGTTAACAGAAATTAACTTTTTGCATATTTGCTACTGTCCAGTTTGTCCTGTTGGACATGACACACAGCAACTTGTGCCATTGTTCTGAGCCATGTTTTCATTGTCCTAAGAGCAATGAAACTTATTTCAGCCTCAGCTGATGAGACTGGGATGACAAGGGTTTCAACTTGATCAAACAGACCTCTAATTTCAACAGACTAAGCAATTTTGTGTTTTCATGTTTAATGTGGACTTTCCATAATGATTTTTTATACTGTACAAACGTATTCTATCCCCCTACACTAACCCTATCACAGATAACTTTCTGCATTTTCAAAAAACGTCACTTAGTATGATTTATAAGCTGTTTTCCAAAAAAAAAAAAAAAAATCCCCACAAGTATTTCGGAAATTGCCATCTCTGTGGGGACATTTTGCCTTTGTCCCTACAAAAATGGCAATATACTAAAATCTTGTCCTTGTGGGTATTTTCTTTCTTTTCTTTTTTCCCTTTTTTGGAAAACGGCTTATAAATCATACTAAGTGATGTTTTTACTAAGTTTCAGTGCTCTTTGCGCGCGCGCACACACACACACACACACACACTAACGATTATGTTTGCCAACTATCCCGCGATTGTCATACAGTATATTGTAAAAACTGAGCTGTCCCCGAATCATTATTTGACGCGATTTACCCCGTATTTTTGTGCACAGAACTGTAGATTACTCCCTAGTTTACCACATCTAGGTTTCCTTCGGATGAATTTTGCCGCTTCGCACAACCAAATGTAGCTACAGCCTCTCACAAGTTAGAAAGAAAACACAAAGCCAATCAGTTTAGCGATGTGTGTTCAGGAGGCGGGACCTAGATCTATTAACCGTTTGTGTTCCAGGATTTGCGCATTTTTCTCAGAATGCTCATGTAAGAGATTTTAATCTGAGATGTTTCCTGGTTAAATAAAATAAGAAATACATTAAACCCACAAGACCCAACCGGGCAACAGTGGTTATATATAAATATATTTTAATTTTTGATAGAAATTATTGCTAGGGACAAATCAGTGTCACTGGATATTGGTAGGGACACTTCCCTAGCGTCCCTACTAAATTCTACGCCCCTGCTCATTATAATACATTAAAGTCATTTACATAATGCTATATTACACGTAAACAGAAATATGTCATATGTAGGTAAAAAAAATTTGGAATATATACAAATAATTTAATATTTATGAGACCCAACTATATGTAGGGCGGTCACAACATTAATAAATCAATGTAATGTTTTTATTAAATTATTATTATTAATGTAATATTTAAATAAATTATTATTATAAGGAACATCATAAAACCAAGATATTTTTTTCATCCATTTTAATGTACATAATGTACATGATATGCAAGTTCTGTTGCTCAGCGCCTTATTTAATAATAATAAAACAAATATATATATATATATATATATATATATATATATATATATATATATATACAAAATGTTTTGCTGTAAATTCTTAGTTATTTTTCATGTGATTACAATGTAAAAAAATGTCATTACTCAATGAGTCATTACTCCACATTTGGTGCTGGTCGAACATATAAAGCATCTTCTAGTAAGCAGCAAGACACATGATAAATAAAGAGGACCTATTAAGCTCTTTTATAGAGTTTTAATGTTGTTTTCAGGCTCGACTAGAACAGGTTTTCCTGCTTGAATGTTGATTATTTTCCTCATATTCTCCATTGTTGCGGCTCCTCTCTTCCCAGTCTGTCAGTAACGCTCTGTTTAGTTCCCGTCTCTATGAAGCCCCTCCTTCTGAAAAGCACACTGTGCTCTGATTGGTCGGCTGGAACAGTGTGTTGTGATTGGTCGAGCGCTTTGAGTGTGTTTGGGAAATGTCCCGCCCCTTACCATAACCGCCAGTTTCAACACACTACTAACTAACTCAACCAGGCCCCGCCCCTTTATTCTGCATATTAATTATTTAAATGAGGAATATTGTGACGTGTTCGTTCCCGGAAGAAACTCAAGACTACAATGGAGGCGTTTCAGGAATTCAAAAACACTGACACTGACATCAAAACTAGGCTTAACGACGCAGGAAGGTCGGAGCCTCTATCAGAAATGCCCATATTTAGAGTAAATTAAAGCAGGAAGGGAGAATAAAACTGCTCAACACATTCTTGAATCCAGTGCGATGGATGATCAGTTCAGACTCGCAACAAATGAACACAACATGGGCTTTTGACATCTTTTTTCACGCAGGTCCAGACGAGTTTCCTTCTGATTCAGGATATGAGCTGCACTGACTCACTGTTTCTTCATTAAAGGATTAGTTCACCTCAAAATGAAAATTTCCTAATAATTTACTCACCCCAATGCCATCCAAGATATCCATGTCTTTCTTTCCTCAGTGGAAGAGAAATTAATTTTTTTGAGGAAAACATTTCTGGATTTTTCTTCGAATAATGGACTTCAATGACAACTAGTGTTCTGAAGTCCAAATCAATGCAGTTTCAAAGATCTTTGAAGTGCTTCAACGGACTGTACGATCAAAGCTGAGGAGGAGGGGCTTATCTAGCGAAACGATAGGTCATTTAAAAAAAAAAAAAATATATATACTTTTTAACTACAATTGACCTATGGCTAAGCCACGCCCCCAAACGCGATGAGCCAATCACAGTGCGCATAGCTAACCCAATACACTCGGACATTCTCTGCTTCCTCGTTCATTGAAATGCATTGCAGTTAGTCAGTTTTCATTCATTTTTATATGTTTTTTCTTGTCATTTTAAGTTTAAGTCCATTATTCGAAGAAAAATCCAGAAATGTTTTACTCAAAAAACTTAATTTCTCTTCCACTGAGGAAAGAAAGACGTCGATATCTTGGATGGCACTGGGGTCAGTAAATTATTAGGAAATTTTCATTTTGAGGTGAAATAATCCTTTAAGTGTTTTACAGTGTAATGCTGAAGATTAAAGCTTCTTCTTAATGTATAATTATGATGCCAGTTGAATATGTGTTGAAAGCATTGTAAGAACACACCCTTAAACTCAACAGCACAGGAATCTCTCAGAATGACTGAGATACTTCAATCATCTCGCAGACAGACGTCAATGTGGAAGGTCAGATTGTTATAAAGTCATACACTGAAAATTATATGAATAATAGCCTAAGTTATGACAACATATGTTTTACATTGCTTTAACTCATCAAAATAAGTTAAGTAATTTCAACCTTTTTATACGTTTATTTAAATTTAAAAAGCAAAGGCCGTCTAAAAAACACGGTTTGAAATCGCTGGTGTTTCTGACGTCACAAACTACCTTGTAACCAATCAGATCAACGTGTGATCGTCAACGAGTGGATCTCTGAGTGAGTGAGTGAGTGGAGGCGGGCTCTTTATTCGTGACAAATAAAACGCATTTAAATTGAGCAACTTTATGTACACTATACTGTTCAAAAGTCAGGAGGATTTTTAATAGAAAAGCAAGGACACATTAAATTGATCAAAAGTGACAGTAAAGACATTTATAATGTTACAAAAGATTCTATTTCAAATAAATGCTGTTCTTTTAGAACTTTCGATTCATCAAAGAATCCTGAAAAAATACAAATGTATCAGTTTCCACAAAAATATGAACTGTTTTCAACACAAAAAATGTTTCTCGAGCATCAAATCATCATATTATAGTGATTTCTGAAGGATCATGTGACACTGAAGACTGGAGTAATGATGCTGAAAATTCAGCTTTGATCACAGGAATAAATTACACTTCACTATATATTCCCATCTATTTTACATTATAATCATATTTCACAGTTTTACTGTATTTTTGACGCAGCAGAAGAGACTTTTTCAAAAACATATTGGTTGATTGCTACTACAAACAACTTACTTTTACAAATCAGCTGCTTAAAAGAGAAACGCAAGAGTATTTCAGAATGATCCTTGACTTCTTAACATAAACACGTGTTTGTTACAGGATAAAGTCTATTGTACAGTACATCCAGCCGTATCCATCTAAACTGCTGATTCAACACAATCTTTACTTCACAATCCGTCCCATCAGGGGATCGACTGTGGACAAAAGAGCGTTTATGCCTCAACCAAACCAAACAAAAGTGCCAGACTGGCACTGGATTCAGTTTTTCTTTTTCTAGCCCAGTTTGTTTTGGCCGAGGGAAAGGACGACTTTTAGCTTCAAAGATGTTTTAGATAGAGAAGTGTTTTGCTTGGGAACATTCCAGACATTCCTGTTATATGGATTTAAAGTGAACGTGAAGAATGAACAAATGTTACGTGTCTGTACCTTGAGTCAAGTTTTTGACATTCTTCATATTCTGTGTGGTGCTCAGTTCACAGTAGTGACAGAAATCATCTTTTCCAATGATTTTAAATTGATTTTTACCTTTTATGGGCATTTTTACCTTTATAAAGCCATTTTGTCTAACCTAATTACATGTATGCATCATCTTTTGTGTCAAATTCTTACATTTTATCAAATAATAAGACACAATAGGGCTGTTACCAATCAAATTAAATCAGTAAATTCATGATCTAAAGAGGAAAACAGAAGCTGCATCTGAAGTTTAGATGTATTTACACACACTGTTTAATGAAAATGCAGAAATAATGTAAACATAAAACATTTGAAAGGATTTGAAATATGAAAAGACACAATAAATGTGAAATTAAGTCACTGTTAATGAGCGAGTCATTGAGATAAAACCGATTCATTTAAACAGCTGATTCATTCAAGTCTTAATGAGCGAGTCATTGAATCATTCATTCAACAGATTCGTTCATTCAGTAATGAAACATCGCCGTGTGTCACTCAGAGACGCAAAACAGTCCTGTGATTTTGTTTCAAACATTTTCGTTGGCGAAATAGTTAAATTTTAGACGGTATTGGCTGTTTTTGCTCTACTTAATATTAACTTCTTAGTTATTGAACTGTTGTATAAAATCATAATCACATTTGTAATCATGCTGATATTTGGAGAAAAAAAGCACTCTTCGAACTGTTGTATTGATTAACTATATTAAATGAAATAATATAAAAGACATACAGAGGTATGTTTGCCCCTTATCTTGAATATTGACGGCATTATAGATGGACTCATTTTAATAGAGTAAATCGTGCAGTAAATCACACATTACGTTGTGAATGCGTGGCTCTCTAGGTGTGTTTCTGTGAGAGACATATCATATCAGATCACACATCTCTAAAAACAACAATCACGATATTATCGTAGGCGATATAGATCTCACTCAGACCCCTATATTCGGCCCTCATCCTCACAGAAGCACGTGAAGCTGATAGAAATCACACACACAATCTGATGAAATGCCAATCATACTGTTGTGTAAAAGCCCTCATGGCTAAGATAAACCACAAAACACTCCCTTCTGTGGACAAATTGCGCAAACATTGGTGGAAGAATCTCAGCGTGAGACACTGGAATGTGCTTCTGTCTACAGGCATGAAGACTTCAGCCTCGGGTCACACGCTTCCAGCCAGGAAGGAAAGACTTTCGCATGAAGGGAAACTCACATAACAATGAGAAACACGTCTTCTGCTGAGCAAATGCCACAAAACATAAATCCAGGTCATATTTCTACCCAACATTAAACAGATAAAAATAAGTAATTATACATTACTGAAGCATATTTTTCAGGATGATTAATACACTTATTTTCATGATATTTTCCTTTGATAATCATTTTTAAATCTTACAAATCCCATTGCATTGCTATTTTTTTGTGGGTGGAAGTGCCAAGAAAGTAGTGCCACAAAAAACACATTTTCCTTTAATATTCATTTAAACATTTTAACCTTAAAAGAACAAATTTAATTTTTATTGTTTTAACGCTGTGGATGCTTGTTTCCGCCACTAAATAACAAATAAAACGTTTTTTTTTTTGCTCAAAAAGACTTTTTTTCTGTTTACGGAATTGCGTGTTATAAAGTTAGAATTGTTAGATACAAACTCACAATTGTTGTATTTTTTCCTCAAAATTGGACTTTACAGCATTAGTAGCAAGATTTAAAATGGCAATTCTGAGAAAAAAGTCAGAATTGTGAGTAAAATTCAGAATTGTGAGCCAAGCACAAGCACGGCAGCTTACGCAAATACTCGTTCCCTCCTCTCAGGGAACCGAGGTTTCGTTAGTAACCGAGTCGTTCCCTTTCGAGAGGTCTCTCCTATTGCGTAAGTAGCTTACCTAATGGGAACACCATGCAAAACGTCGTGCGTGCTGAACTTCGCCTTATGATAGCCAGAGGCAGGTGCCTGAGCTAAAAAGCAAAGTTATCATCCAACTAGCCGGCAGAGGCGAGCTTTATATGTGGGAAAAAATACAGAGCGGCTAGAAGGCGCTCAGTGTGACACAAGCACATACATAATCTAGATGCGAACTCGCAGTTCAACTAGCATCATGCTGATAGCACATTGGAATGCAATGTCGGGACCTGTAGGTTGTAGAACCTGATAAATGTGGACGGTGAGGCCCAGCCTGCCGCCGCACAAATATCCTCGATCGGTATCCCGCTCGACCGTGCCCAGGAAGAAGCCACACTCCTGGTGGAGTGTGCTTTGACTCCCCAGGGGCATTGAAGTCCCTTAGCTTCGTAAGCCAGCGCTATAGCTTCAACTATCCAGTGAGAGATTCTCTGCTTTGAAACGGCGGAACCTTTCGTACGGTCGCCAAAGCATACAAACAGTTGTTCTGTCTGTCTGAATAGGGCAGAACGCTCCAAATACACTCTGAGAGCCCTAACGGGGCAGAGTAGATTAGCGTCGTGTTCGTCTGCTGGAGACGAAAGCGCAGTTAGGGAGATAACCTGTGCTCTGAAGGGAGTGGTGAGCACTTTAGGAATATACCCCTGTTTCGGCCTAAGGACGACCCTGCAGTCGTTAGGACTGAATTCTAGGCAGGCAGCGCTTGTCGAAAGTGCGTGCAGGTCGCCCACTCTCTTGACCGAGGCGAGTGCCAGCAAGAGCGCAGTCTTGAGCGAGAGCTGTTTAAGGTGCACGGTTCGGAGTGGTTCGAACGGGGGCCCTTTAAGAGCGTCTAGGACAGTAGCTAGGTCCCAGATCGGCACTGAGGGGGGGCGTGAAGGGTTCATCCTCCTAGCGCCCTTTAGGAAACGAATAATTAGGTCGTTTCTTCCCAATGGACGTTCCATTACAGGGTTGTGTGACGCTGTGATGGTCGCCACATATACTTTGAGCGTGGAGGGGGTGCGGCCCGCCTCCAGAAGCCCTTGTAGAAAAACGAGTACATTCGTAATCTCGCATGTCTCAGGGTTCAGGCCCTTGGCATTACACCAGTCACTGAACACTTTCATTTCTGGGCATATAAGCGTCTCGTGGAGGGCGCCCGCGCCTCAGCGATGGTTTTTAGTGCTCCGCTCACGAGGTTCCTGGGAACCCGTTGAGGGGCCATGCATGAAGGGCCCACAGATCGGGGCGGGGATGAAATATCATCCCGCTGGCCTGACTGAGGAGGTCTGGCCTCAGTGGAATCGGCCGTGGTGCAGATTGCATTTGCATCAGATCTGGAAACCATGTTTGGTTCTTCCAGAGTGGGGCTATCAGCAGCACTGCGTTTTTCTCCTCTCTGACCCGACTGATGACCTGTGGCAGCATCGCGATCGGGGGAAAGGCATATAAGGGGCGGCTCGGCCAGCTCTGGGCGAGCGCGTCCGTGCTTTTCGTGAAGAAAAAAGAGCAGTGCGCGTTCTCCTTGGAGGCGAAGAGGTTGATCTCCGCTTTGCCAAAGGTTTTCCATAACCACTGAATCGTCAGCGGGTTGACAGCCCATTCTCCTGGGAGAATCTTGTCTCTGGATAGCATGTCTGCCCCCTGGTTCATGGCGCCTGGCACATGCGCTGCTCTCAGCGAGCGCAAGTTGTGCTGGGACCATAAAATGAGTCTCCTGGCCATTGAATGCATGGAGCTCGACCTGAGTCCACCCTGGCGATTTATGTACGACACTACCGTCATGTTGTCCGTTCGGACCAGGACGTGTTCGTTTTTAGATGTGGGAGCAGGGCTCTGAGAGCCAAAGCGACCGCTTACATTTCCAGACAGTTTATGTGTAGGCGCTTCTCCCGGTTTGACCAAAAGCCGGAGACAGGCCTGCCCTCGTAAAGGGCCCGCCAACCTATTTTGGAGGCATCTGTCATTATCATCTTTCTCCTTGTGTTCACACCCAGACTCACGCCTGACTGGTATCAGTCGGCGGCTTTCCAGTGCGTCAGGGCTTTTATACAGCCGTGGTTCGCTCTGATTAAAAAGTGGCCCGAACGCCACGCGTGAGTAGGGACGCGGCTCTTTGAGACAGCGTTGGAGAGGGGGCGCATATGCAACAATCCTAGCTGGAGTACGGCCGATGCTGAGGCCATGAGACCGAGCATCCTCTGAAACCGTTTGACGGGGGCGCGCGCGCGCCCGCCCTGAATGATGTTGCAAGGCGCCGGATGGTAAGCGCGCGCTCTGATGAGAGACGCGCTGTCATTTGCATCGAGTCTAGAACTATTCCAAGGAAAGAAATCCTCTGGCTGGGAGATAGTATGCTTTTTGCAAAATTGATTCTTAGACCCAGGCATTCTAAATGGCTGATAATCCAAGATCTGTGTGTTATTAACTGACTCTCTGATTGTGCTAGAACCAGCCAATCGTCGAGATAATTCAGTATTCGCACTCCCCTTCGTCTTAGGGGGGAATGTGCTGCATCCATACATTTCGTGAATGTACGGGGAGCCAGGGACAGGCCGAACGGAAGTACTGTGTACTGGTATGACTGTCCCTCGAAAGCGAATCTCAGAAACGGCCTGTGATGAGGCGTTATTGGAATGTGAAAGTAAGCATCTTTCAGATCCACTGAGAGAAACCAATCTCCTGGGCGTACTTGCGCGAGGATATGCTTGGTTGTTAACATTCTGAACGAGCGAATCATTAGTGCTCTGTTCAGGTGTCTGAGATCTAGGATGGGGCGGAGACCGCCATCCTTTTTCGGGACGAGAAAATAGCGGCTGTAAAAACCTGTCCCGCTCAGAGAGGGGGAAAACAGTTTCCACAGCGCCCTTTTCTATTAGTTTGCGCACCTCGGTGCGTAGAACATGTGAACACTCCTTTCTCACTTTTGTCTCGACCACAGTCGTAAAACGTGGTGGTCTGCGAGCGAACTGGAGCGAGTATCCGTGCTTTACTATATTCAATACCCATTTCGGCATATCTGGAATGTTTTCCCATGCCGCTGCGTGTACAGATATGGGCTGAATACAGGCTAGGGGCGGGCCGCTGTGACGTAGGGACCTGGCCAGCGAATCGCCTGAGCTCGTGGCTCTCAGAGGCGCGGGCGCGCGCTGAGCAGCTGAGTGAATGGGCGCGTGTGTGATTACAACAGCGCGCGCTGTGTTTGTAAAAGTCGCAGCCTGAGCTGAGGTTGTGTTTGACACTGTAAGGACAGTGTTTATAAGTGGGGGTGCATAAACAGTGTTAGGCACACGCGTCACCTTTATAATGTTTCCCGCTTTTACTGGGGATGAATTTATAACTGTGTGAACAGTGCTTGTGTGTAGTGGTGCGTACATGACCGTAGGCACGTGATCTACATTCATGGGAAGCGCAGCCTGAGCTGGGAATGAATTTGGCACTATTTTGACAGTATCTGGGAATGCACACTTTGTGGACATGTTAACCCTTAGTGACGCAGGCAGAAAAATACTATTTTTTGTGTTTTCTGTGCGTCGCCGTAAAAACGGCGTTTGTTTGCAGATGAGCGAGCTCTGTGACTGGCCCATTGACTGCTGTATGGACATATCCAGCCGCCTGTAAGGGGACTGGGTAATGTTTGAGCTTTTGCAGAGAGAGTGGTCCGGCTTTTGCGAGACACGCACTCTCTCTTCTCATTTCTGTGGCTAGGACGGCTTTTGAGAGCGCGAGCGGCGTCGAGCGTCAGCCTGAGGCGCGGGCTGAGAGGCTGTGGGAGCTGTTCTAGCCCGCTGCGGCTGTGGCGGTCTCTGTCTGCTCTGCGATGAGCTGGAGCGCTTTGGCAGGAAATGACGCATAGCTTTTGAAGCGTTCTGGGCCTCAGTGAAGCGTTCGGCGAAACCTTTAACCGCCGGTCCAAACAGCCCGCTGGTGGAGATAGGCGCGTCGAGAAATGGCGCCTTATCCGCGTCCTTCATCTCAGTCAGAGTCAGCCACAGATGGCGCTCGAGAACAGTCAAATTAGCCATAGCACGGCCAATATACTGGGCGGTGGCCTTCGTGGCTCGCAGAGCTATATCAGTTGCGCTGCGTAGGTCCCTGAAGGCTTCGGGTTCGGGGCCAGACTCGTCCATAGAGCGGAGAAGCTTGGCTTGGAACACTTGAAGTACCGCCATTGAGTGAAACGCTGATGCAGCTTGGCCGGCGGCGGCGTAGGCGCGACCGGCGAGAGCAGAGGTAGTGCGGCAGGGCTTCGAGGGGAGTGGGAAGCTTTGGCTTTCCATCCGGTGGTGGAGGGCGGGCAGAGATGATTGGCCACGGCCTCCTCGAGGGGCGGAGTTCCCTCGTAGCCTCTTTCCTTCGCGCCGTCCACTGAGGAGAGTGAAGAAGAAAAAGAAGGCTTTAGGCGCGCAGAGTGGGGGGCTTTCCATGACTTGGCGGAGAACACCAATCGAGCCCGAGGTCCTCCACGGCCTTCGAGAGGGTGCGGATAATCTCCGTATCCATGGTGGAGCCCGCACTCGTGCTAGCTAGCGTCAATGGGGCGGGGTCGAAAGTGGAGCCCGGCCAGTCGTCAGATGCAGCGTCGATGGACAGGCTGTCATCCACTCCCCCGTCGTCCTCGGACGCGCCGAAAGTCACAAGGCCCACCGCTCTGCTAGAGGGGTGTGGGTCCGGCTGAGTGAACTGAACCGGCGATGGGGAAGGCAAGAGCGGCGGTGAAGCACGCGGAGACTGGCTCGGCGTGACGTCACTGAGCTCAGGTTCAGGAAGCCTCTGTGAGCGGCGCTTTTTTTTTTTTTTTAAAGCGCGGCTCAAACAGAGGCGTGGGGGCGATGCGCTCGCTCGCGGCGAAGCGAGTCCGCAGTGTGGAGAGACCCAGGTCGTCACATTCCGGGCATCCGCCCTTGGTCAAAGCAGCTTCTGCGTGGTTCCGGCCCAGGCAGCGAGCGCAGATGAAGAGCGCAGAGCGGGAGAAGGTCTCTGCACGACGCGCAGGAAGGCATTTGAAACAACGCCTCAGAAAAATTGCTCTTTTACAAATGTCGCGGGGCGAACAGATGTAAAATACTTGCGTGTGTGGCGCGCCGGATGGCTCAGTAGGATGGTGTTCGAAGGCGGCTGAAGGTGCCGACGTCCTCGTAGCAATCCCGCTGGTATGCTTTTCCACGGCGGCGAAGGCTTTCAATAATCCGGAGGATCCAGCGAAGAAGGTGTTCGCTGAAGGAGATTAAATCTAAAGAACTCTCATGACGGGGCGCCCAATATATAGCTTGGCCACGGCCATCTTGGCGGGCTCTGACGTGCGCGGGCGCGAAGCGCGCTCATTGGTCGCGCATTCAGAGTCGCCCCGTCATTGGTTCGAGCAAGTTGCCGCAGCACAGCCAATGACCGAGCTCCTTCGTTCATTGCTGTCAGCTGTGCAGCTGCAATGCGTTTTACATAAAGACTTCAATATTCTCGAGAAAAGGAGTTTTCCCATAGCGTCAGCTACTTACGCAATAGGAGAGACCTCTCGAAAGGGAACTCAACATTTTCACTTGCAAACCAAATTGCATTGTTATTTGTTAGGGATGGAATTGTCAAGAAAATAGTGTCACAATAAATCCAACATTCCTTTACTAATCATTTTAACATTTTAACTTATAAAACCCATTTGCATTGCCATTTTTGCAGGTAGAAAATAATGCAACAAAAAACGTTTCTTTTGAAAAAACCCTATATTGTTAGATTTTGGACATGTACACTTCAAAGAAGCAGGAAAGCACAAACAGTCTGAGGGTTATTTCTCAGAAGAAGTGCAGATACTAAAGCGTCTTCTTCTCTGCGCTGAGGTCAGAGAGTCTCATGGGCGACGGTAACCTACATATGAACAATACAATCACGTGTGTTTGTGACAAACTTGCGAATATTGTGTGAAAAGTATTCATCATATCCAGATGATGTGTGGGTGAAACGAGTTACACAAGGAAAACCAGAGAGCCATATAAGTCCAGAGATTTCACAGCTCGCTCATTTCACCGGAATCGATCACACGTTCTCCTTTCCTGGGAGTCGCTTACATGACACAATCTAATGGGAACAACAGTCAGCAGCAGTTTCCTGTCAGATGCAAATGAACCTTTAATAAGCACACTTACATAAAATACCACGGATCGTGCCAGAATGATAACAGCCTGCAGAGAGCAAAGCAATGCAGTTTCGGTTTTGATGACTGGATGAATTATTCCACCTCAATAACTAAACGCCCTCTCACTTTATTATTATTCATCATCAACAGGAGTCTAGAGAATTAGACATCATTCAGAACAATAAAAACACCACGATGCATCATAAACTACAGTATAATATACAGGGATTAAAGTGAAACAAATTCTCCTGACTGAAATTTTTTTCAGGCCAAGTCATATTCCTTTAACTTTATTTAAATAGTCGAGACCAATAGCTTTTAAGGGGAGATGTTTTAAACCGCTTTAATATTGCCAATTTGCGTATTTTAAAAGCTATTTTAATCTATGAAAAAAAAATTACTTAGCTTGACAAATAATCAACTATCTACATAACTTTTCAGCGCATGTTTTTATTTATCTTAAAAGGCCAAACAATGCTAAACTATATTAATATATAGTTTATTCCATGGCAAATCGTTTTGGCTGAGGGCAAAGTGAAGTTTCATAAGTTTATATATTTAGGCTATTTAACTTTAACTTTGTAGCCTATTAGAGAGCTGACTAATGTTTGACTGAATTGTTTTATTAGGCTACTTATACTTTTATACTGGATATTATTGATCACATTTAACAAAAAGAGACAGGGTTGTGTAATGTTATATATTCTAAAATATATAAAATATTCTTTATATATATTTTACTATGCATTCTCTTCACTGTATGTGTACAATGTCAGTTTTAATGATCAATAATGTTTCATATTTTTAAAATGAAAACAAAAAGAAGCAAGGTTGTGTTTTATATTTCGTGTTGTTATAAATATATGCTGTGAAGATTATCAATGTGCGTTGCCTGAACCACATTTGTGTGGCCATTAATATGTTTATGATATAATATGTTCATTTATAAATGAAAAGAGGTGTTTTATATATTTCGTTTTATTGTTGATGAAAAGAGGCAGAGTTGTATTTTATACCATATTTCGTTTTATTGTTGCCTAAAATATACATAAAGATAACCGGAGTAGCCAGAGCGAGCTGAGTGAGCGATCAAGAACGCGCTGTTCCATTTGCAGAATAACCGGACTCGCGTCCTCGGGAGTTCGTTCTCCTGAGTCGAACTTGGCAAATCCGAACTACCAAGGACGCAAGTCCCAAATTTGCGTACTTGGTATTGAGAAACGGCCAAAATTGACCCGGGTTCTGATTTCTATCATGCGCCGTGCACGTTTGCGATGACGTAATATGCACGCAAACGCACCAGGGTTTGATAGAACCAAGTTGAGTGTGAAACCAGACCAACGCTGCGGGTTGCGACCAACTGAGATTAATTTGATTAATTGGGATTAATTGAGTGAACACGGAGCAGTTTTTCCGTGAGCGGGAATTGAAAACCCGGAGTGGACCATAAGCGAAGTGATGCTTAGAGTGGAGAGAGGAACGTGCTTTGGCTCCAATCCAGGCTTTATCACATCCCCCTCAGCTGGGTGAATACACTAGGGGTGGGCGATACTGAAAATTTCGATATCGATCCGATACCAAGTAAATACAGGACCAGTATCGCCGATATCGATACCGATACCAATACTTTTTCATGTTAAAAGCAAGCACTTGAACTTGTATGCACTTTCCTGTGCTAGAGCAGTGTGTCATGATTTATGAGGTGAATGCATCATTAATATGCTAAATCTGAATACGTTTTCAAGACTACTAAATATTTTGTGATTTGTGCTCTCAACTCGCCTGTAATTAGTCAGTGACTTAATTACAAAACTACCCTAATTATAGTAAATGTACTATTGTAACTAGCCAACTGTTCAAAAGTTTGGGGTCTTTAAGATTTTTAATTCTCTTCTGCATTTATTTGATCAAAAATACATACATAGGCTATCTGTTTTCTTTGCCATAGTAAACTGTAATTTATTCATGTGATCAAAGCTGAATTTTCGGCATCATTACTCCAGTCATGATGATAATTCATTTTAATATGGTGATTTGCTGCTCAGGAAACATTTCATATTATTATCAATGTTGAAAACAGTTTCATATTTTTGTGGAAACCATGATACATTTTATGCAGAATTATTTGATGAACAAAGTTGAAAGAACAGCATTTATATGAAGTATATATATTTTTTAACAGTGTAAAACCCTTTGATCAATTTAATGCATCGATCCTTGTTGAATAAAAATATTAATTTCATTAAAAAAATCTTACTGACGTCAACATTTTGAACCGTTATGTACACTTGTGGTTTGTTTATTGCGAAATAACTCCCGATTGTTTCTCTGTCATCTAAGCAAGGCTTCGTTTCCCAAAGGCACTGAGCCTGTGAGCTCAGTGAAGCAACATCGAACGCTCTCTGTGATTGATTGGTTTCGTCTTGTATACAGATGACTAGGAGAAAAAGTTCTATCCTACACAATTACCCACTAACATTTGCTTATTTTTCCACTTTGAAGCTTATTTTACGCACTGAATTGCGTGCTAAATTAATAAAATTACTGGTAAAAAATACACATTTGGATCGATATTTTTATGTGAGGATCGATCCTTTTCGATACCACGTCAGTATCGAAGTATCGATACTTCAGGATCGATCCGCCCACCTCTAGAATACACCTCGTCTTTCCTTAATTTAAGACTTATTCAAACTAAAATCAAGACATTTATCACACTATTTGAGAAATGAAAGCCTATTTACGGCCTTAAAATTATGAAAAGTGAAGACATTAAGGACAGACGGGAACCCTGCAATTGACGGAAATCCGTCAAATCCGTCGTAGCGACGGAGAACTTTAATCCCTGAATATATGTGCATAAGCCCATATTTGCCTTTTGCAGACACTTGAAATCAATAGTTACGGTCAGAGCTACAACAAAATGACCAGCTACAGACAAAATAATAGTTACTGCTTAAAATGAAAGGTTCTTTATTGGCATATATGATTCAATGAAGAACCTTTAACAATGTTTCCATTGCACAAAAATGTAAATGTTCTTCACACTAAGAAAAAAATGGTTCTTTTAAGAACTGATCAATGAAAGGTTCTTTGAGGAACCAAAAATGGTTCTTCTATTGCATTGCTGCAAAAAAAACCAACCATTTTTTGTTTAAGATTGTAGATTAAAAACGACGCTTGATTTTGTCCCTCCATTCATGTGGCGGATCCATCCTGAAATACTGATGCTTTCTGAAGTTAAGTTATATCAAAATAATGATTCGAAGGTATTGACGTCAGTAAGATTTTTTTAAAGGAAATGAATACTTGTATTCATCAAGGACACATTTAACTGAAAGTAAAGTCATTTATAATGTTACAAAAGATAATATATCAAATAAATGCTGTTCTTTTGGACTTTCTTTTCATCACAGAATCCTGGAAATTAAAATGTATCTTTTTCTACAAAAAAGTGAAACTGTTTTCAACACAAATAATATTAAAAAAATGTTTCTTGAGCAGCAAATCATCATATTAAAAATGTGACACTGAAGACTGGAGTAATGATGCTGAAAATAAAGCTTTGATCACAGGAATAAATCACACATTACTTTATTTTCACATAGAAAACAGCCAATTTACATTGCTAATAATATTTTTACTGCATTTTTGATTAAATAAATGCAGCCTTGGTGAGCAGAAGAGACTCTTTCAAAAAATATTAAAAATCTTACCGACCTCAAACTTTTGAACAATAGCGTACATGCAACATTTGTCATGTTAGACTAGTTTTGATAATTAAAAGTTCAAGTGGATTGTGTTATGTTCTGTGATTGTTGTTAATAAATCTATGAGAAAAAAAGTGCAAAAGTTTTACCAAAATAAAAAATTGTTTATGACTAATTGCGTCAACAAATCACAAAATCTTTTATGGTCATGAAAATGAATTCAGATTTAGCATATTAATATGAATGTATTCACTTTAAAAATAATAACACTGCTTTCCCCTTCAGGAAAGTACATGTTAAAGTTAAAGTACAAGTTAAAGTGCATGCTTTTAAAAGTAAAAAGTATCAGTATAAATATGTTCCTGTTCCTGTAAATATGATGCTGTTCCTGTATTTACTTTGTAATCTGATTCTGAACGATATTAAATTTTGCAAGTATTGACCTAATAAAGACTATTTTCAAGTCCAAAAGGAAGAAGTGAGAGGATTGAGGCTCTTCAGAAGCCTCTCCTACACATTTTACTGCTGTTGTCCATTTGATCTTCACACACACACACACACACACACACAGATGCATTACTCCAACACAGACAATGGGACACAGTCAATCCCAGACTGGGACAAAAACACTCAAGGCTTCAAATGACTGCCACGATGGCAATAATATGAAAATCATCTTTACAGAGCAGATACAGTAACTTTTCTTCGATGAAAGCAAGCTGTTAACCCTCTGGGTGATACAAACGACACAAACAAACACGTCCATGACACATGATTTCAGCTGTTTGACTTCATATAAACGCAACTGATATGATCTTCAGTAGATAAATATCAACACAAGCCACCGACAGTGAGTCTTCATCTCCTAAACATGGCGATTCCTCCTCCACAGCGCCATATGCATGATGCATAACCACAGATTTACGACACTACTAAAGTAATACCGCAGATTATTTAAACGAATTCTCAACTCTGATGTGTTTGCATGGTGAAAAGCAATCATAAAGACGTGAAATATTGACTTGTCCTACCTGATTTAGTGAATGTCGTTTATGGTGTGATGCAGAGGAGCACTGATGTGAGGAGGAGACACATGCGGGTTTTTCTCCTGAGAGTTTGAAACATTCCGGGTGGATGAAGAATGTTGAACTGACTCACTCACTCATGATGATGTGCTGCTGCTGCTGACACATGTGCTGACCACGCCCCCCGATACCAACGGGGCGTGTCTTAACTCGCGCCTCCGCCAATCAAAACAAACCGCCTGTGTGCGGAATGGAATACGAGTACTGCATACATACTACATATATATACTATATACTCCACAGTGTGTCAGTATGCTGTGGAAGCTTGTTTCCGCCACTGAATAAAAAATAAAAAGCTTTTTTGCTCACAATTCTGACTTTTTTCTCTTTTTCTCAGAATTGCGTGTTATAAAGTTAGAATTGTTAGATACAAACTCACCATTGTTGTCTTTTTTTTCCTCAAAATTGGACTTTAGAACTCGCAATTGTGTATTATAAAGTCAGAAACTTGCAATTCAGAGAAAATGTCAAGATTGTGAGAAAAAAGTCAGTATTGTGGGATATAAACTTCCAATTGCAAAAAAAAGTCGGAATTGCAAGATATAAAATCACAATTGCGAAAAAGTCATAATTGTGAGATATAAATTCGCAATTGCGAAATATGTCAGAATTGTGAGATATAAACTTGCAATTGCGAAAAAAAGTCAGAATTGTGAGATAAAAACTTGCAATTGCGAAAAAAGTCATAATTGCGAGATATAAACTAGCAATTGTAAGAAAAAAAGTAATAATTGCGAGATAAAAACATGCATTTATGAGAAAAGTCATAATTGCAAGATAAAAAAGTGCAATTGTGAAAAAAAGTCAGAATTGTGAGATAAAAACTTGCAATTGCGGAAAAAATCAGAATTGCCAAATTAAAAACTTGCAATTGCGAAATAGTCAGAATTGCAAGATATAAACTTGCAATTGTGAAAAAAAGTCAGAATTGTAAGATAAAAACCTGCAATTGCGAAAAAAGTCAGAATTGTAAGATAAAAACTCACAATTGCATAAAAAGTCATAATTGCGAGATATAAACTCGTTTGTTAAAAAAAGTCATAATTGTGAGACATAAGCTTACAATTACGCAAAAGTCAGAATTGCGAGAAATAAACTCGCAATTGCGAAAAAAGTCAGTGTTTTTTCCTCAGTATTGGACTCTATTTAATGTCACAATTATCTTTTAATTTTTCTTATTCCGTGGGGGAAACAAGTTTCCACAGTATACTGACCACAACTGAAGAAGTATGGAACAGTAGACCTTTCAAACAACAGTATGATATTAATATTTATCCACTATTTTTATCTCCTCTACTCCTATTCTAAAACTGTAAAGTTTAATTGAATTAAATGTTATTTAAAATGTCTGTTATGTATATATAAATATATCACACTAAAATTATAATAAAAAAACACACACGTATATATATATATAAACTTCTTTTTTAAAATGTTTGTTATGTATATATAAATATATTATATAAAATTATATGAAATAAAAATGATATATATAAAATACAATATATAAATATAATCAATTATTTGGTTTTGAGGTGAATTATGTATAATAAGGCCAAGACATGCCATATTTATTATGTTATTAGTATATATATATATATATATATATATATATATATATATATATATATATATACATATACATATATAAACTTTTTATTTATTAAATGTATATATAAATATATTACATTAAAATAAAATGAATATGTAAATAAAACCTATAAATAAAACATAAAATAAAAAAATATATAATGTAAAATATAATAATATATAAATATAATAAAATGTAAATAGTAAAAAAAAAATTTCTTCTTTTGGTTTTGAGGTGAATTATGAGATGAGCATCTGAAGAACATGCATGCTCCTTTATAAGGATTTTTTACGCAACAATCAGATACTGCATTGAGTGCTTCTGGTTTAATGTTATCAGATGCTGAAATATTTGAGAGATTCTCTGTGAACGTCATGCATATCTAAGAGTGTCAGTCTGGTGTCAGAGTCTCTGTGTTTTTCTCCAGATAAACAAACAAAAGCTGATTGAACACAATATAGTGTCAGCTGACTCATGCATGACAGCAAAGAGTATAGTTATGAATAGAGAATCTCAGGAAAGTATTCTATATTTGTACACTATATGTTGGATTACAATCTCAGGAATATGAATTAAACCCATGCATCTCATTTGAATGCCTTGTGTCTTCTTCACCTGTATGGTATTGTCTGTTTAACTCTATTGCACTGTCGGCAATAACATTGTATTTGTATTGTTTTAAAATGCTTCTTCTACTGTCACTATAGACCTTTTGATACTGTGCCTGAAACGGTTATGTGCATTATAAGTACATTTTATATGAAATATAAGCATATATTTATTAATTATACATATTTAATAAACAATGCCGATATGTAAATGGTTTTCGCCCGCACTCGTTCCTCCCGCGCTGAAGGGGGCGCTGCGCTGCTCTTACTGTCACACACCGACAGACTGAGAGTCACACAGAAGAAGTCTTTAAACTACCGCCGAGGAGCTCAAGGATATTATTTTTACGCGTTTATTGTTTAATTTAGTGAAATTAAATCATGACGTCAACAAAAGAGCTTTTAGAGATGGATCTTTACGCTTTATTGGGTATTGAATCGACAGCAACAGAGAAACAGGTGCGTTAACGTTAGTCTGAGAGCTGTATTCATTAGCATCGCTGCACACATCAATAAATAAATCAGATATTAATTATGATGAATGAAAATATATACAATAACAATCAAACAACAGTATAACAGTATCGTCTCTATCACAGGTGGAGCTTATATAGGGAATGTTTGGTGTCCAGAATGTATGAGTACATGAAACTGAAGTGTTTACATGTCAAATCACTCACGGATTATTCATTTATTTAGTTTAGGTTATGTTCAGTATTTGATTTTTCTTCTAGGTCATGTTTAGTATTTGATTTTTCTTCTACAACAAGTTTATAATGGCATACTTTTTGAGTATTTTATATAATCATTTTAAAAATAGTTTTAGACATAGAATCATATCGCCTGTTTTGATGATTGATTTCAGTAAGAAAACACAGATATTGAAGGCAGGACAGAAATTTTGATGTATAATATTGTGCAAAGTGAAGTTTATTCGAGTGTATCGATGTTTTTGAGGACTGAGTGTGTGTGAGTTTGTGCTGGTGATCAGCAGGTGGCGCTGCAGGCCAACACACGATGACCAGTCAAGGCTGTCGAGCTGTTTATTGTAATAATTTTAATATCATGAAGAAATGTCCACCTTAAGACCGAAAGAAACTATATTTTGCAATTATAAAATGAAACATATTATAGGCCTTATTATAATATTTACAATTATATATATATATATATATATATATATATATATATATATATATATATATATATATAATTATATATGTATATATAAACTTACTTTTTTTGTTATGTATATATAAATATATTACATAAAAAATATATTAAATAAAAAGAAATACACACACAAATGTATATTTAAAAAAAGTGTTATGTATACATAAATATATTACATAAAAAATATATATAATTATATAGAAACTTCTTATTTAAAAATTGTATGTAGTATATATTACATAAAAATGATAATAAAAAAATTACACACATTTATAAGTATAACTTCTTTAAATTTTTTGTTATGTATATATAATTATATTGCATTAAAAATTTTATTAAATACAAAAATTATATATATGAACTTATTTATGTATTTATAAATGTATAACAAAATTGTATTAAATCCAATTTTTTTTAATATATATATATTAATAACCAGTCAAGGCTGTCAATCTGTTTATTGAGATTCTGGGGTGAATATCATGAAGAATGTCCACGAAAGAAACAATATTTTGCAATTATAAAATTAACCATATTCTAGGCCTTATTATACATATTTATTATTTTATTATATTTTATATAAATATATTACATAACTATAATTAATTAAAAAAATTACACACACACATATATGTGTATAAACTTATATTTTTTGTTATGTATATGTAAATATCATAGACTTATATTACATTAAAATTATATTAAATACAAAATTATATATATATATATATATAAACAAAAAAAATCACATAATATATTTTACATAATATTTACATAAATGTAAATGTATTACATTAAAAATATATATACATATTTAAAAAATGTAAAATATAATAGATATAATAAATTGTTTGGTTTTGAGGTGAATTATGACATGTCTTGGCCTTTAGTATAATTTTTTATTATAATTATTTAAATATACACATATACTGTATGTATTTAAACTTTTGATAAAAAAATTCTTATGTAGCCTATATATAAATATATTACATAAAATTATATAATTAAATATTAATACATTAAATATAATGCAAAATATAATAATATATTATAATAAAATGTAAATATTAAAGGAAAGTTTAACATGCATGCTTATAATGATTTTTTACGTAACGATCCAGATGCTGCATTGAGTGCTTGTGGTTCAGTGGTTCTGGTCTTCTAACTCAAGGTTTGCGGGTTTAATCCCAGTTCAGAGGCTTTATCGAGTTTCCGTTTCCTCCAGTTATGAATTGAATGAGTGGAATGAATGCTAAATGAATAAACGTGAGGGACGTTTGGCCCATCAGTGCTGGACTCGATGTTCAAAACCCCGATGGACAAAGACTTGATCAGGTTAAAGACACAATGTCTGACTTCTGTCATAATGCTGATAACACACACTACCAGTCAAAAGTTTGGGGTCGGTAAGATTTTTAATGTTTTTAAAAGAAGTCTCTTCTGCTCACCAAGGCTGTGTTTATTTGATTAAAAATATCCGCACAAAATAAACCACTGTAAAATTGTGAAATATTATTCCAATGTAAATCAGCTGTTTTCTATGTGAATATATAATAAAGTGTAATTTATTCCTGTGATCAAAGCTGAATTTTCAGCATCATTACTCCAGTCTTCAGTGTCACGTGATCCTTCAGAAATCACTATAATATGATGATTTGATGATCAAGAAACATTTATGATTATTATCAGTGTTGAAAACAGTCGTGTAAAAAAATATTTTGAACAGCATTTATTTTAAATAGAATCTTTTGTAACATTATAAATGTCTTTAACTTCTGATCAATATAATTCCTCCTTGATGAGTAAAAGTGTTGATTTATTTTATTTATTTCCCCAAAAAAATTAAATAAAAATTCTTACTGACCCCAAAGTTTTGAACGGTAGTGTTTAAAGTTACAAAAACTTTCTATTTCAGAGAAATGCTGTTCTTTTGAACTGTCTATTCATCAAAGAATCCTGAAATATAAATGTAAATAACTGTTTTCAACATTGATAGAATTTGGGTGCCAACACACACACACACACACACACACACACACACACACACACACACACACACACACACACACACACACACACACACACACACACACACACTCCTATAGCTGGACTTTCTCCATCACCTGCAGCACAGAGTCCAGTATCGAGGGTCCCAGATCCAGTGACGCACACACACACAAACGCACACACACACACACACACTCCTATAGCTGGACTTTCTCCATCACCTGCAGCACAGAGTCCAGTATCGAGGGTCCCAGATCCAGTGACACACACACACACGCGCTGGCAGAAGCGAGCCGTGTGTTTTGTGGATTTGAGCATCAGTGAGTTCCAGTGTTTGTCAGCTGTCATGAACTCGGCCAACGGGACCAATGAGACGTGCGGTTCACATTCCCAAAGACTCCTGGGAGTTCATGACATACACACAGAGCTCTGAACACACACATACTCAAGTGTGTGTGTTTTATTGTGTGTAATGCGTGTCATGTTTGAGACTCGCTGGCTGAAGCGAGTTCTTGTTGTGGTCCGGTGTGTTTTTCACATGTACGCGTGTGCAGTGTGACAATAATGTGATTCAGAGACTCATTCGGCTCGAGGTTTGGTGGGATTTCAGGGATGTGCTGGGTCATGTGACCGCAGTCTATTGTTATAAAACATGCTTTATGCCTTCCAGGAAACCGTGTCCCTTTGTCTTGAGTTACGTAAAACGTTTGGTATTATAACTTTGTGTGTACTGTATGTGTGTGTGTAACAACTGCACCAGAAACAACAGAGAATGTGAGATGTGATCAGGAATATATGAAATGCAAGGAAAGCGCAGATGAACATGGAGATTTATTAAACATGAAACTGTCTTTTACAGATCAAGAAAGCGTACAGACAGAAAGCGCTGTCCTGCCATCCTGATAAAAACCCAGACAATCCCAAAGCTGGTGAGTGTTTTACTGTAGTCACCAATCATGTGAGGAAACCTGGAGAAATATACATGCATACATAAATAAACGTGTGTGTATATATATATATATTTTATATATGTACTATATATATAATACACTTTATATATAATACATTTTGTGTATATATAAATAAATTATTACGAATACATGACTTGATCAAACAAATAAACTTGTTTAATTCAATTTATTTTATTAATTAAATTTTTAAATTTTTCATTTTATTATTTATTTGTTCATTTATTTTTATATTTATTTTTTCATATTTAAATATTCCCACATTTATTTCAACATTTTTATTTGTTTTTGTATTTATTCTTATATTTCTGTCTCTTATATAATTTATTTTCTGTATTATTTTTTAACTTTATTTTTATTCTTTATTTTTTTTAATTATGTATTTATTTATTTATTTATTTATTCATTCCTTTCTTTATATATATATATTTTTTTTTTCATATTTCAATATTCTCACATATATATATTTCAACATTTTTTCATTTTATTTTTCTTTGCATTTATTATTAATTTTCTGTCTCTTACATGATTTATAATTTTCTCTCTTCATTTTTTTAAGTTTATTGTTATTTTAAACTTTTTTTATTTATTTATTTGTTTTATATTTATTTATATTTTCATTTATTTTTATATTATTTTTTCCCACATTTATTTATTTAAAAAAAAATTCTTTGCTCTTGTGTTTATTCTTACATTGCTGTCTCTGGTATGATAATTAGTTGGGCTGGCCTTGCTTTGATTTATTGTAGATTCCTCTTGTTTTGTTCATATCTCTTTTATGGCTGATGCTTCACAAACAGCTGGAGTAGAACATGTTCACTTATAACAAGAGGTGCTTATTGATGTTTTAGGAGAGATGTAACAAAACACATATTTTTTAGTTTTTCTTTAAACTTAGAACCTATAATCTACTTATTATTTCAGGTTTCATTCAACAAAAACAGGCATAATTTTTTTTTCATCGTTTTTTGCCGAGGTTTTGCGGCTGTACCTTTAAGACGTCTACATGTAAATTATCTGCTGTGATTGGCTAACCTCTGTTTACAGTGTAGTTCTGGTTAGGGTTCATCAGGGATACTAGGTGTTGATATGTAAATATATGTAGTCGTATGTTAATGAGCTAGTGGCTATGATGTCACAGTACCAGTGTTAGTTTCAGGAAATGTTGTGAATATTACAGTATGTCTGCTTAGTGTATTATATGCTTGTTTCAAAAGAATTTTCCAGCTTATGCTCTTTCAGAGAAACTCCTGTCACTTTTTGGCAGTTAATCATTATAACAGGGCACTAAATTTGGGCTCACGAAAACCTGTCACGCCTGATCATATTTCACCCCAAAATAAATAAATGAGAAATTATAGTTTGCATAAAGAAAATGTTTTATTCCCGCTATTGTTACATAATCTTCATGACAATTAAGTGTCTTTATCCATAGATTCTCATTTACTGTTATGCAAAAAAGATGTATTTACTTTAGCATGATAGTATTTTAAGCACTGCATTATTAAAATAAAAAAAATCAAATAGATATTTAAATTTAAATTTTTTCCTTGAAGAAAAAATTCCGTTCTTTTTCCATGAAGAAAATTTCTTCATGCCTTAAAATATCTCGAATGTAACTCGACGCGGTTCTACGAATATGCAAATGAGCCCGTCTCCACTCACTCAATAAACGTATAAACAACATTAAATGCTTGATTTTCACCACAGAGGGACTTTAAATAAAAAAAATGCTTGCATTGCATTAATTAGAATTATCATTAATAAATGAAAATTACTCATATTTAAAATCAGTTCATGCATTACATTAATGTCACAATTCCATAAACACGTTGATTTCTTTATGCAAAACTTAATTTTGATAGATTTTGGGGACGTTTTGATGAGAGTTCATGCATAAGGCCATTTTAAGATCAGATATGGTGGTTAAAATAATAAGCAGGCCAAGACAAGCATAGACTTCTAACTGAGAGATCACACACACTCCAGCATGTGGATTCTCTTACACCCCCCGTGACTCAGAACATGTGCATAATCAATGCTGGGAAAATCATTCAGTGTCGGGTGAAAGCAAACCCAGAACGAGCACCTTGGAAGAAGAAGATGGCGTGTTTAAAGGGGCCTTTTTTTCTTTCCTTGCGGTCTCAACAATCCCTGATCCAGTCAGAACTGTGAGACTGAAGCATAACGGGTCCTCCAATCCTGCATGTGCCACTCACACGAGAGCGGGTGAAGCCGAGGTCACGCACACTGGAACCGCTCGCGTGCGACGGTAATCACGCAGGTATCGGGGTAACTTGAGCCGCAGACGCTTGTTAGTGCAGAACAGAACCAGTTGTGCCGTCAGCGGGTCATTAGGGGTGTGCAGGGCTGAAGGGCCCCTGATTGCTCTGGAGGCCCCTCGTGTGGGATAACAGGACCCCCACGTTTACATGCAGGAGGGGATCATTAGCGGGAACGGCTTTCGTGAGAGCGCCGGCACCCGACGTTAATGCAGGAAACGTGTTCGTTAGCGAGATATAGAGCCGTGCTTTAGCTATAAACCTGCTTAAACCTGGACATGATTTGAGTTTGGTAGATATATAATGTGTGTGTGTGTGTGTGTGTGTGTGTATTCATATTTTTATCAATTATTATATTATACATTTTTATGTTTATTTTAAATATTTTGGTGGAAAGGAGGATATGGAGTGTACAATTTTTTTGCTATTTATATTTTTACATGTAGATTTTTGTAATTTTATGGAAAACACTACATAAATAAATAAATTTAATTGTCTAGGTTATTATTATACATTATATTATTGTTAGCAGGATATAGAGTCCTGCTTTAGCTGTACACCTGCTGTGTGTGTGCATTCATATTATTATTAATTTTTATGTTTATTTTAAATATTTTGGTGGAAAGGAGGATATGGAGTGAAGATATTTTTACATGTAGATTTTTGTAATTTTATGGAAAACACTAAATAAATAATTCATTAAACATTTTTTAACTGTCTATAGGTATGTTAATTGATTGTAATTATTATTAGGAATTTTATGTATATTTTATTATTCTGGTGGAAAGATAATAGGTAATTTTTTTTTTATATTTTATAAACATTTTATTATTTTCCACAGCTCGTGTATGTGTATATATATGTATGTGTGTATATATATATATATATATATATATATATATATTAATGATGTGGAAAATAAAACAATAAATAAATAGTTAATTAAACTTCTATCAAGTGTATATGTTAATTTGTTGTTAATATTATTTTTTAATGTATATTTTAATTATTTATTTTGGTGGAAAGGGATAATGTGGGGTAAAATTACTTTTTTGTAAAAGAATAAAAGAATAAATAAATAGTACATCAACCTGTTTTTTTTATTATGTATGTATGTTGAAAATAATAAAACAATAAATAAAAATACATTTTTTAATTGTCTGTGTATATTAATTTATTATTATTAATAATTTTAATATATATTTTAATGACTTATTTTGGTGGAAAAGGATAATGTGGGCTAAAATTTATTTTTTATTATATAATATTTTTAATGCTTTGTAAAATAATAAAACAATAAATAAATAGTACATCAAACTATTTTTAATTATCTATGTATATGTTAATTTATTATTATTCATATTTTTTATGGATATTTATGTTAGCGGAAAGAGCTAAAAATGTAATATGTTTCCAGTTGCATTAGGCTTTGTCTTTTTTAATGCTTTGTTTTTATATATTGTGTAGACTCTCGCTAACATGAAGCTAAACATCTTTTCAGAAATCATGAAAATTGAACAACCTCATTAACATATTACCACCCTCATTTACATGTCATTACTTATTCAGTATTAAGCAGCTTTAGGTGAACTATGACTGTGTAGAAGTTAATCAACCGTAACAGAGACCATTTCTATAGAAATCTTTGCAAAAAAAAGAGCGAAAATTATACTAAATGATCAGTTTTTGGTGTAAGAAACTCAAGGTTGATGCTTTATATCAGTAATCAAAGAAACAATTGCTTCAATGAAACGAACGTGTACTTTGTTTGCACAATATTTACTCCCAGTTCACTATGACCTTATTGTTCACAACTAATTTGAAAATGTTTCTTATTCTTTGACATGCTGATGGTAGTTATTGGAGGAATGAACACTTCTGTTAACCAGACAAGCAGACTTAGTTATCAGAAGATGCCGATGATACCAAGAACAACTCCTTTACTTTTTCTTTGTAACCATTGACATGTTTTAAATTAAATTTACTCAAACACATACTTGAATTCATACTGATGTTCATTTCTTCATGAAGTAGGTGTTGATAATAGTAAATGTTTGCTGTTGAGTTTCAGTAAATGTCCTGGACTGGGAATTTCGTTGTGTGAAAGCATCAACCTCTTCAAAGTGTCTTTTATAGATTTTCACAGGTTCTTCAAGGATGTTTAGTGGTTTGTTTGAGTATATGGGAGAGCTTTTACCCTGAATGAATGTGTTTTCTCCTTTCTTGTGCAGCGGAGCTCTTCCACCAGTTGTCTCAGGCTCTGGAAGTGTTGACAGACGCCGCCGCCAAGGTCAGTATTCCCAGAAAAACACAACTGTGCATTTACAGTCCCGTTAGATCAGTGTATTTTTGAGTCTTCTGCTCACAATGGGGTTCATGTAAGCCAAGAGATTTCCTCTGCTGTAATCAAAACTCCATAGATTTTAACTCAAATAATTAAAATCGAAATGAGTTTTATTAAAGTCCCCCTGTAGTCAATAATTGTATCCATTAAAACTCATCTTCGTTCACCAAAATAAAATATTTAAAAATGTTTCCTTGAAAAAAAAGTCTTTATGCCTTAAAATATCTTGAACGTAACTCGACACCCTTGCCTCATTTAGTATTCGCGGTTCTATGAATATGTAAATGAGCCCCGCCTCCACTCACTCACTCACTCAGAGATCCACTCGTTGACGATCACACGTTGATCTGATTGGTTACAAGGTAGTTTGTGACGTCAGAAACACCAGCGATTTCAAACCGTGTTTTTGAGACTGTCTTTGTTTCACTGCAGTTTTAAGGAGAAAATACTCAGCAATGCTGTCGACTTATGAATTTACACATGGTTTGTCTTAAAGCATATTAAAAACACCACATAGACACATAAACAACATTAAAAGCTGTATTTTTCACCACAGGGGGACTTTAAGAGCTTAATGTTCTTCATGGTTTCCTTTCTTTTTATCCATTGAATTTACGACACTTTCAGTATTTCATGATTTACTGGATAAGGATTTTAAAAATGTTTTTTACTCACAATTTCTACCCGATAAAATATTTTAGAGACTGGCATAACTAGAAAACTGTGTATTCATTATGTGTTAATATATATATTTTTTTAATGTACATTTATTTATATAATGATGTATAAATGTACAATTTTGCAATTATATATTTCTTTTTTTTAGGCTTTGGAAAATATAAAAATTACAGTATAAAAACGCTCATGGTATTTTAAGATTTGATTAATTTCCATGACTTTTTCCAGGTCTAACTTTCCCCAAACTAATTTTGATAAGAAACATCTTGATTTTCAGCTTATTTTAATGCTGGGTTTGTCTTATTTGAGTCATCTTGAGGCCGTCTGGTTGAGAAACACTGCTCTAGGAATACGTGATCTTATTCATCAGTTTGTTCATCTGATCATTTGTTTGTCTTTCTTTCAGGCTGCTTACGACAAGATCCGCACTGCTAAAAAACAAGCCGAGGAGAGAAACCGAAAGCTAGATGACAAGAGGAAGAAGATTAAACTCGGTTAGCTACTCCTCTATTATCCAGATTGTCAGTGTAATAAATGCTGAATGACATTTGTTTGTGTTTTGTAGATTTGGAGGCTCGTGAACGGCAGGCTGACACTGTGAAAACAGAGGAGGTTAAAATCACCCGCACATTAGAAGAGGAGGTAAGAGCTGGGTTTGATGACTGGATGTGTGTGTGTGTGTGTCAACTCAACAAATGACTCCTAAGCCTCTTTCACACAGCGCGTTGATCCCGGGAAATTGCCGGAACACCTTCTGTGTGAACGCAAACACGACCCGGGATTGATGCCAGGTTGGGGACCTAGTAACATTGCCGAGATCAGTCCCGGAACGCGCGCTGTGTGAACAAAAGCCGTAACCAATGCCGTGTCGTAATGATGACGCTGAAGTGAAGTGAAAGCAGGCTAGTGAAACGGTACGTAATGCACTAGTTTATGATCGAATCAGAGAAAAAAATGCAAAAGCGTGGTTTCTCCAGAGAGAAATCTCAGCTCATAAGCAAACTATAGACGCTGCTGAGACATTACATGTCACATCGATGTCACGTGTCTTTACGGGATTTTTACGGGTTGTGTGTGAACGCACTCTCTGATTCCGGAAAATCACTGGCAGTGTGAATGAACCAAAATCAAACGAACCCGGGTCAAATCCCGGGTCACTTTTCCGTGTATTTTCCGGAATCTCTGTGTGAAAGGGGCTCTGGATTAGTGACTTCTGTGCTTGGAAGTCCCTTGTAGTCGTTTTGGATGCATTTTGTTCTGCTAGATGACTAGAAACCAAGGAAACACTAATATCTACATTTACATTCATGCATTTGCAGACGCTTTTATCCAGAACGATTTATATTGCATTTAGGGTTTATAGATTTCTATCTAATATCTGTCTTAATATCTGAAATCATGTTCAAACGATAACGCCTCACCTTTCTATGTGAGCTTGTTTCCGCCACCATGGCTTTGTAATTGCAACTTTTTTCTTACAATTCTGACTTTATCGCAATTCTGACTTTTTAATCAAAAATCTGACTTTTTTTTAATCAATTCTGATATTTTTTTTCTCGCAAATCTGATATTTTTCTTGCAATTCTGATATTTTTCTTGCAATTGACCCTTCCAGGGAGTTTGATTGACAGGCGAACGGACCAATCATAATCCTCCATCCACTGAATCCGCCATTTTTTTCCGACAAAGCAGTCAGGAGAGTTAGTAGATTAACGTTGGAGGATTTGAACTTGAGAAACGGAGTGTACTGACGTCTTTCCGCGATTAAAACAACATTCCTTCTGATGTTCATTCATGTTTATTTAATGCTATAATTTAACTAGAAGGAAGAGATGATCGGTTCACGAGCAGCTTTAACTGAGCGATCTATTACGACACATTAAAGAGTCACAAAACTGTATTTATTGTTTAAATTTCTTTAAAAGATTGTACAATTTGAAAGTTGAGACTTTGTTTCACTATCAAAAGTAAGCTGGTCTGTCCTGTGTCAGTGTGTGTCAGTGTCCTCTGCTCCGTGATGTATTGTTCACTGCGTGAGAACATGGTGTGGCGTGAGAGCAGCGCTGCTTGTTGGACATAGCAACAGTAACTAAAGGGGGCGGGTCTTTGCGAACGGTCAATTCTGATATTTTTCTCACATGTTTCAGTTTAAATCTCGCAATTCTGACTTTTCCCTTACAATTCTGAGTTTAAATTTCGGAAGTTTAATTAACCCAATTCTGACTTTTCCCTCAGAATTCTAACTTTTTTCCGTAATTCTGACTTTTTTTCTCTCAATTCTGTTCAAAACTCGCAATTGAGACTTTTTTTCACTCAATTCTTAGTTTAAATCTCGCAATTCTGACTTTTTCCTCGCAATCCAGATTTTTTCCTTACAATTCTGAGTTTAAATTGCGCAAGTTTAATTAACCCAATTCTGACTTTTCCCTCAGAATTCTAACTTCAATTCTGTTCAAATCTCGCAATTGAGACTTTTTTTTCACTCAGTTCTGAGTTTAAATCTCACAATTCTGACTTTTAACTTAGAATTCTGACTTCATTTTTTTGAAGATTTTTAGATTTTAAAATTTAGATTTTTTTTCTTGCAATTGTGAGTTTATATCTCTTTTGTTCCATGGCAGAAATAAGCTTCCATACCTTTCTGTCCTGAAACTGCACACAGACATCAGTGGTTTTATTAGTGAACAATCTGTGTCAGTGTTTGACATGTGGAGTCTGAGTGACGGGTTACTGCAGGTCAGTGTGTGTGAATCGCTCCAGGAGTATTGTTTTGTTAATTCTAGGAATGTGTGTGTGGTTGCGTGTTCGTCTGTTGTAGATCGCCCGTCTGAGGGAGGAGGGTTCACGAGAACTACAGGAGCAGCAGAGACTCATACGAGAGCAGATCCAGAGAGAGACAAACACACACACAGGTGCTTAAACACACACATTAATGCATTGGGCAGATGCTTTTATACTAAGAGACTTACATTGCACTGAAAGCATACTTTTTTTTTTTTTACCAGTTTATGTTAAGTTATTCAATTCCAATTGAATGAGAGATAGCAAATGATGACAGAATGATAATTTGTGGGTGAACTAACCCTTTAACGTCTAAATTGCAAATCCAGAAACAAACTCATTTTCATTTATTGTTTCCTCAATACTCCAAGAATCGTGTTTATGTGCACTTAAACCTTTGCATTTAAAAGTTTTAAACCTCTAGTAAACCATTTCAGTCTGATCTGAAGAGTTTGAGCACTTCATGTGTGCATCTGTCAGTGATGAAGGAAACATTAGCAAAGCTGTGAAGCTTCATTCGAGTCGTCCTTTACTAGAGCTGTCAGATCCAGCCTAACAACGATCAAGCATTGCAAGAGCAAGGAACATACTGAGATCCACCGTTATTGATTTTTTTATTACCGATACCAATTATTTGCATGTTTATGTGCCTGGTATATGAACCCGATATTTAGTTATTGTTTTATTTCTGTTTTTGACAATCATAACAACAGTACTGAACAAATTTTTTATTTAACACTTTTTTTAAATACTGTAATGCCTTCAATTTCACTTATTCATTGTATACAAACAAATCACACTTTAAAATCAATAAATTGAGTCTGAAAGAGGGCAAAAATAAAATATAAAGTGAACTGTCACTAAATCTTTGATCAGGTAAACAAACAGGTGACGAATATAGGATGTATAAAAGCATAAACCAAAAGCATTCTCAAAAAGCCCACAAGATAACGGCGTTTATCGGTGATTCTGATATAATAAAACCGATACACGATTATGGGAATATGCTTAAATATTGGGGAAAAAACGGTTAAACCGATTATCGGTCGATCTTTATATGTAATATAATAAAACAGAATAATGGTTAACATTCAAATATCATTCAGAATAGCTCGACTTAGAATATTGAGAAAATACAAATAAATTCCTTGCAGTAAATATTAATCCAAACATCCATGCGTGCTACCGGTTGCTACAACAGGTTTATCCAGAAAAGTCCCCCTGTAGTCAATAATCTTATCCCTTAAAACTCATCTTTGATCACCAAAATGACATATTTAAACGTTTTTTTCTTTGAAAAAAAATCTTCATGCCTTAAAATAGCTTAAATGTAACTCGACACCCTTCCCTCATTTAGTATGCACAGTTCTATGAATATGTAAATGAGCCCCGCCTCCACTCACTCACTCAGCTCAGAGATCCACTCGTTGACGATCACACGTTGATCTGATTGGTTACAAGGTAGTTTGTGACGTCAGAAACACCAGCGATTTCAAACCGTGTTTTTGAGACTGTCTTTGTTTCACTGCAGTTTTAAGGAGAAAATACTCAGCAATGCTGTCGACTTATGAATTTACACATGGTTTGTCCTAAAAACACCACATAGACATATAAACAACATTAAAAGCTGTATTTTCACCACAGGGGGACTTTATTATCTCTGTAATATTAGGACATGGAGATAAATGCATCTGTTCTGCACCTTAACATCTCACGTGAATAGTTGCTGATGGGTAAATCACTGTGGATAGAAAAGACACCGTCCATCACTGAGGGTCAATAAAAGTGTTGAGGAAACGCAGACACACAGTGTGAGGAAGATATAGAGAACACTGGAAGCAATGGTTGTGTGTGAGTGATGTCTGCACAGCGTTTGCACGCTAGTGAGGCTCTCGGAGGGAAGGAGACGTGCTGGAAACGTCCCTCAGGTGCTGTAAAGCGGGACAGGAGCCTGTGAATGTGTCTGTTTGACTGATGATTGAATGAGAGCATGAGACTCCGATACCTGAGCTTATATCCAACTCATATTTCCTTTCTGTTTTTGTCCTTCACAGACTCTTCAACGGGACACCAGGGCAGCAAAAATGTGACTCCTAAACTGAAGGTTTGTGCATTGAAGTGATAGACTTACGCTTTTCATGCATAAGAAACCACATAGAAAAATAAACGAATTAATAAATTAAACATAGAGCAGAATTTGATAGTTCTGCCTTTGTGCTTTACGATTAACACTAGAGCAACTGTGTAGCAATGCGATAAAAAACACTTGGTCACAGTTAGGGCTGTCAAGCAATTACAATTTTAAATCTAATTAATTACATGCCGTTTAATTAATCGCACATCAATTTTGGCAAAAAAAAACAAAAAAAATTACCCCCAAAAGATAATTTAAAATTAAACGAGAAAAGCATCAAATAGACATTAGAAGAAAGATTTTTTTGGGGGGAAAAACATTTTTTGTGCAAACAATCCCCAAATTTAAAATATGAAATTATTTTTTTTATTTTTATGAAATGATAGCCTAAACAAGAAACTAAAACTGCCAGTAGGTGGCGGTAAATATTTAAATGAGTAAGTCATTGAATCATTTATTGATTAAATTTGTTCAAACGGCTGAATCATTCAGGAATGAAGTAAATGGCTCTCTTTGAATCATGAGTCATTGAATCATTGGTTCACCCGATTGATTCCCTCAAAACGATGATTCATTCAGAGACGAAACCCCGCTGTGTGTTGCTCAGAGATGCACAACAGTTCTGCTCAGGTTTTATAGGTAATATTTTCTTAGGAAAAATTTTGTCGAAAATATAACAGAATATGAACTTCTTATTTATTGAACTGTTGTATAAAATCAATATCACATTTGCACTCGTGCGATTCGGGACAAAAACAGCACTGTGATATTACGTAACTATATCATATGATATAAATATGAAACAAAAACTCATACAGGATGTAAAATATTTACAATATATATAATTTAGTATTAATATTTTTATTATTACATAACACGCTGGTACATTTTAATTTATTATCAATCTTTAATTTTTAAATGAATATTAGGTGTTTTATTTTAAATTTGTTTTATTTATTATTATTTGAAAATTTTTTTTTTTAAATGTTGTTTTATTTACATTTTTATGATTTAATTATTTTTATTCGCCTCCAGTTCACTCACAGACCAGCAGGGGTTTGCGAACACCTTTTTGAGAAAGCCTGGACTCGTACATCGTGTGTGTGTACTCGTACATCGTGTGTGTACTCGTACATCGTGTGTGTACTCGTACATCGTGTGTGTGTACTCGTACATCATGTGTGTGTACTCGTACATCATGTGTGTGTACTCGTACATCATGTGTGTGTACTCGTACATCGTGTGTGTACTCGTACATCGTGTGTGTACTCGTACATCGTGTGTGTACTCGTACATCATGTGTGTGTACTCGTACATCGTGTGTGTACTCGTACATCATGTGTGTACTCGTACATCGTGTGTGTACTCGTACATCGTGTGTGTGTACTCGTACATCATGTGTGTGTACTCGTACATCATGTGTGTGTACTCGTACATCGTGTGTGTACTCGTACATCATGTGTGTGTACTCGTACATCGTGTGTGTACTCGTACATCGTGTGTGTACTCGTACATCATGTGTGTGTACTCGTACATCGTGTGTGTGTACTCGTACATCATGTGTGTGTACTCGTACATCGTGTGTGTACTCGTACATCGTGTGTGTACTCGTACATCATGTGTGTGTACTCGTACATCGTGTGTGTACTCGTACATCATGTGTGTGTACTCGTACATCGTGTGTGTACTCGTACATCATGTGTGTGTACTCGTACATCATGTGTGTGTACTCGTACATCATGTGTGTACTCGTACATCGTGTGTGTACTCGTACATCGTGTGTGTACTCGTACATCGTGTGTGTACTCGTACATCGTGTGTGTGTACTCGTACATCCTGTGTGTGTACTCGTACATCGTGTGTGTACTCGTACATCATGTGTGTGTACTCGTACATCATGTGTGTGTACTCGTACATCATGTGTGTGTACTCGTACATCATGTGTGTGTACTCGTACATCATGTGTGTGTACTCGTACATCGTGTGTGTGTACTCGTACATCGTGTGTGTGTACTCGTACATCGTGTGTGTGTACTCGTACATCGTGTGTGTACTCGTACATCGTGTGTGTACTCGTACATCATGTGTGTGTACTCGTACATCATGTGTGTGTACTCGTACATCGTGTGTGTACTCGTACATCGTGTGTGTACTCGTACATCGTGTGTGTACTCGTACATCGTGTGTGTACTCGTACATCGTGTGTGTACTCGTACATCGTGTGTGTGTACTCGTACATCGTGTGTGTGTACTCGTACATCGTGTGTGTGTACTCGTACATCGTGTGTGTGTACTCGTACATCGTGTGTGTGTACTCGTGTGTGTGTACTCGTACATCGTGTGTGTGTACTCGTACATCGTGTGTGTGTACTCGTACATCGTGTGTGTACTCGTACATCGTGTGTCTACTCGTACATCATGTGTGTGTACTCGTACATCATGTGTGTGTACTCGTACATCGTGTGTGTACTCGTACATCATGTGTGTGTACTCGTACATCGTGTGTGTGTACTCGTACATCGTGTGTGTACTCGTACATCATGTGTGTGTACTCGTACATCATGTGTGTGTACTCGTACATCATGTGTGTGTACTCGTACATCGTGTGTGTACTCGTACATCGTGTGTGTACTCGTACATCGTGTGTGTGTACTCGTACATCGTGTGTGTGTACTCGTACATCGTGTGTGTGTACTCGTACATCATGTGTGTACTCGTACATCGTGTGTGTGTACTCGTACATCGTGTGTGTGTACTCGTACATCGTGTGTGTGTACTCGTACATCGTGTGTGTGTACTCGTACATCGTGTGTGTGTACTCGTACATCGTGTGTGTGTACTCGTACATCGTGTGTGTGTACTCGTGTGTGTGTACTCGTACATCGTGTGTGTGTACTCGTACATCGTGTGTGTACTCGTACATCGTGTGTGTACTCGTACATCGTGTGTGTACTCGTACATCATGTGTGTGTACTCGTACATCATGTGTGTGTACTCGTACATCGTGTGTGTACTCGTACATCATGTGTGTGTACTCGTACATCATGTGTGTGTACTCGTACATCCTGTGTGTGTACTCGTACATCGTGTGTGTGTACTCGTACATCGTGTGTGTGTACTCGTACATCGTGTGTGTACTCGTACATCATGTGTGTGTACTCGTACATCATGTGTGTGTACTCGTACATCATGTGTGTGTACTCGTACATCGTGTGTGTACTCGTACATCGTGTGTGTACTCGGTACATCGTGTGTGTACTCGTACATCGTGTGTGTGTACTCGTACATCGTGTGTGTGTACTCGTACATCGTGTGTGTGTACTCGTACATCGTGTGTGTGTACTCGTACATCGTGTGTGTGTACTCGTACATCGTGTGTGTGTACTCGTACATCGTGTGTGTGTACTCGTACATCGTGTGTGTACTCGTACATCGTGTGTGTACTCGTACATCATGTGTGTGTACTCGTACATCATGTGTGTGTACTCGTACATCGTGTGTGTACTCGTACATCGTGTGTGTGTACTCGTACATCGTGTGTGTGTACTCGTACATCGTGTGTGTGTACTCGTACATCGTGTGTGTGTACTCGTACATCGTGTGTGTGTACTCGTACATCGTGTGTGTGTACTCGTACATCGTGTGTGTACTCGTACATCGTGTGTGTACTCGTACATCATGTGTGTGTACTCGTACATCGTGTGTGTACTCGTACATCGTGTGTGTACTCGTACATCGTGTGTGTACTCGTACATCGTGTGTGTACTCGTACATCATGTGTGTGTACTCGTACATCATGTGTGTGTACTCGTACATCGTGTGTCTACTCGTACATCGTGTGTGTACTCGTACATCGTGTGTGTGTACTCGTACATCGTGTGTGTGTACTCGTACATCGTGTGTGTGTACTCGTACATCGTGTGTGTACTCGTACATCATGTGTGTGTACTCGTACATCGTGTGTGTACTCGTACATCGTGTGTGTACTCGTACATCGTGTGTGTACTCGTACATCGTGTGTGTGTACTCGTACATCGTGTGTGTGTACTCGTACATCGTGTGTGTACTCGTGTGTGTGTACTCGTACATCGTGTGTGTGTACTCGTACATCGTGTGTGTACTCGTACATCATGTGTGTGTACTCGTACATCGTGTGTGTACTCGTACATCGTGTGTGTGTACTCGTACATCGTGTGTGTACTCGTACATCGTGTGTGTGTACTCGTACATCGTGTGTGTGTACTCGTACATCGTGTGTGTGTACTCGTACATCGTGTGTGTGTACTCGTACATCATGTGTGTGTACTCGTACATCGTGTGTCTACTCGTACATCGTGTGTGTACTCGTACATCGTGTGTGTGTACTCGTACATCATGTGTGTGTACTCGTACATCATGTGTGTGTACTCGTACATCGTGTGTCTACTCGTACATCGTGTGTGTACTCGTACATCGTGTGTGTGTACTCGTACATCGTGTGTGTGTACTCGTACATCGTGTGTGTGTACTCGTACATCGTGTGTGTACTCGTACATCATGTGTGTGTACTCGTACATCGTGTGTGTACTCGTACATCGTGTGTGTACTCGTACATCGTGTGTGTACTCGTACATCGTGTGTGTGTACTCGTACATCGTGTGTGTGTACTCGTACATCGTGTGTGTACTCGTGTGTGTGTACTCGTACATCGTGTGTGTGTACTCGTACATCGTGTGTGTACTCGTACATCATGTGTGTGTACTCGTACATCGTGTGTGTACTCGTACATCGTGTGTGTGTACTCGTACATCGTGTGTGTACTCGTACATCGTGTGTGTGTACTCGTACATCGTGTGTGTGTACTCGTACATCGTGTGTGTGTACTCGTACATCGTGTGTGTGTACTCGTACATCGTGTGTGTGTACTCGTACATCATGTGTGTGTACTCGTACATCATGTGTGTGTACTCGTACATCATGTGTGTGTACTCGTACATCATGTGTGTGTACTCGTACATCATGTGTGTGTACTCGTACATCATGTGTGTGTACTCGTACATCGTGTGTGTGTACTCGTACATCGTGTGTGTACTCGTACATCATGTGTGTGTACTCGTACATCGTGTGTGTGTACTCGTACATCGTGTGTGTACTCGTACATCGTGTGTGTACTCGTACATCGTGTGTGTGTACTCGTACATCGTGTGTGTGTACTCGTACATCGTGTGTGTACTCGTGTGTGTGTACTCGTACATCGTGTGTGTGTACTCGTACATCGTGTGTGTACTCGTACATCATGTGTGTGTACTCGTACATCGTGTGTGTACTCGTACATCGTGTGTGTGTACTCGTACATCGTGTGTGTACTCGTACATCGTGTGTGTACTCGTACATCGTGTGTGTACTCGTACATCGTGTGTGTGTACTCGTACATCGTGTGTGTGTACTCGTACAGTGTGTGTGTGTACTCGTACATCGTGTGTGTGTACTCGTACATCGTGTGTGTGTACTCGTACATCGTGTGTGTGTACTCGTACATCGTGTGTGTGTACTCGTACATCGTGTGTGTACTCGTACATCGTGTGTGTGTACTCGTGTGTGTGTACTCGTACATCGTGTGTGTGTACTCGTACATCGTGTGTGTACTCGTACATCGTGTGTGTACTCGTACATCATGTGTGTGTACTCGTACATCATGTGTGTGTACTCGTACATCATGTGTGTGTACTCGTACATCATGTGTGTGTACTCGTACATCGTGTGTATACTCGTGTGTGTGTACTCGTGTGTGTGTACTCGTACATCGTGTGTGTGTACTCGTGTGTGTGTGTACTCGTACATCGTGTGTGTGTACTCGTACATCGTGTGTGTGTACTCGTACATCGTGTGTGTGTACTCGTACATCGTGTGTGTGTACTCGTACATCGTGTGTGTGTACTCGTACATCGTGTGTGTGTACTCGTACATCATGTGTGTGTACTCGTACATCATGTGTGTGTACTCGTACATCATGTGTGTGTACTCGTACATCATGTGTGTGTACTCGTACATCATGTGTGTGTACTCGTACATCATGTGTGTGTACTCGTACATCGTGTGTGTGTACTCGTACATCGTGTGTGTGTACTCGTACATCGTGTGTGTGTACTCGTACATCGTGTGTGTGTACTCGTACATCGTGTGTGTACTCGTACATCGTGTGTGTACTCGTACATCGTGTGTGTACATGTACTCGTACATCGTGTGTGTGTACTCGTGTGTGTGTGTACTCGTACATCGTGTGTGTGTACTCGTACATCGTGTGTGTGTACTCGTACATCGTGTGTGTGTACTCGTACATCGTGTGTGTGTACTCGTACATCGTGTGTGTGTACTCGTACATCGTGTGTGTGTACTCGTACATCGTGTGTGTGTACTCGTACATCATGTGTGTGTACTCGTACATCATGTGTGTGTACTCGTACATCATGTGTGTGTACTCGTACATCATGTGTGTGTACTCGTACATCGTGTGTGTGTACTCGTACATCGTGTGTGTGTACTCGTACATCGTGTGTGTGTACTCGTACATCGTGTGTGTGTACTCGTACATCGTGTGTGTGTACTCGTACATCGTGTGTGTACTCGTACATCGTGTGTGTACATGTACTCGTACATCGTGTGTGTACTCGTACATCATGTGTGTGTACTCGTACATCGTGTGTGTGTACTCGTACATCGTGTGTGTACTCGTACATCGTGTGTGTACTCGTACATCGTGTGTGTACTCGTACATCGTGTGTACTCGTACATCATGTGTGTGTACTCGTACATCATGTGTGTGTACTCGTACATCGTGTGTGTACTCGTACATCATGTGTGTGTACTCGTACATCATGTGTGTGTACTCGTACATCGTGTGTGTGTACTCGTACATCATGTGTGTGTACTCGTACATCATGTGTGTGTACTGGTAAATCAGTGACTTGATGAACTTTAGGATACAGATCAGATGAAATTGGTTCTCTGACACTGATTTAAAGGTTCTTCAGCTTTCTGATGGACATCACTCGAACTCGATGACCCATAATTCTCATTAATACTCAAATCTCTATCGTCTGGAGAATATATAGGCTAACTATGTAAAACAAACAGGACTGTATTTCCTTTGGAAAGCGTTCAGTTTTCTTTATTAAATGACGTTAGCTAATGTGTTTATGTATTTAATCTCATTATTGTGTTCGGCGCTGACCCAAACATCCCATCCTCCGCTGAATTACCTTCATGTTTGTGTGCTCTATCAGGAAAAATAAACTCTAGAGTTGAATTAGAAGAGACTCCGGCTGATGTACGGTTGCATTACGTGAGATTTGGCATGAAATCTAAATAGTTTTCCCAGCAGTCTCTGATAGATCACCAGAGTCCCGCTGCGTTCAGACAGATTCCTGCACGTATATTTTTCTTTCAAACTGATTCGGTTTGACTTTCTGAGAGGAGCGTCTGATTAAACGAGTTCAGGCCCTTTAAAACAAATTAGTTTTGCTCTTTCAATGGAGCGCTCCATTAATTAAGCAGATTCTTCCACCGGTTCGGTTTCTCTATTACACAGAGGATTCATATTGTGTTACAGCTCTGATGTGAACGTGGTTTTAGTGCAGCATCTGAAAAATAAAATCTGTACTGAATATGAGGTGTAAAGAGAGACTTTTTGGGTGAATCTTACCCAAAATAAAATATATTTTTATTTTATGTTTGGGGTTGTTTTTTTTTTTTTTTTTTAAAGCAATCTCTTCTGGTCACCAAGGCTTGATTTATTGTAAAATGCAGTGAAATATGATTACAATTTAAAATAGCTGCTTACTATGTGAATATATTTTAGTGTAGTTTATTCTTGTGATCAAAGCTTGTAAATCCTGAAAAAACTGCATCATAAATTCCACAAAAATATGAAGCAGCACGACTGTTTTCAACATTGATAATAATCATAAATGTTTCTTGAGCATCAAATCATCATATTACAGTGATTTCTGAAGGATCATGTGACACTGAAGACTGGAGTAATGATGCTGAAAATTCAGCTTTGATCACAGGAATAAATTACACTTTTCTATATATTCACATAGAAAACAGATGATTTACATTGGAATAATATTTCACAATATTACTTTATTTTTTCAAATCAAATAAATGCAGCTTTGGTGAGCGGAAGAGACCTTTATACGGTAATATTTACATAGTTACACATTAATTTTAATGACAGTTATGCATGTTTCTGGGCATTTTACAATCAGCATAAAATTAAATGTTAAATTTGAAATAATGTATCATTATTTATTTGCTACATTATGCAAGTTTTTTTCATGTTACAGTAATGAGAACTGAAGGGGTAAAATGTGCTGAATTACAGATAACGTCACAGACTTGAGAACGTTACTTCTATGTCATTTTTAAAGAAAGTGTTGCATTGATGCTAATTCTCGCTGTTTTTTCTCCTGTCCTCAGCTGAAGTGGAAGTGTAAAAAAGACGATGTCAGTAACGCCGGCTATTCTCACGAATGTCTTCAAAACCTCTTTCAAAAGGTGAGGAGTCTGTTTAACTGGTTTTTAGGAGAATTGTTTTTGAACGGTCCTGCACTGGGTTAAAACACTGGGTTAAAAACAACCCAAGGGCTGGGTAAATATAGGACAGAACACATGTTGGGTTAGTTTTGTCCAGCAAATTGGTTTATTTATTAACCCAGCATAATGGGTTGATTTAACACAGCATAGTTGATTCGTTTTTACTATAATACTAGCATCTTCTTTTTTTCACTTCATACATGAATTTAACTTAAATCCTCTAAACTTTTTTTTAAATACTCGATACAACCACTGGTTTGCATGATGACTCCTTTATTTTCAAACATAATTTACAGTATAGTATATTTTATATCATTTTTTTATAATTTTTAGTACAGTATAGTATATTTTATATCATTTTTAATACACTCTAAACAATGCTGGGTTGTTTTAACTCAGATTTGGGTCAAATATGGACAAACTCAAATGTTGGGTTAAAAATGTAATTTAAAATTTTAACCCAACTTTCACTTTCAACTTGTAAATTGTTTTTCAACTGTACAACTTCAAGTTAGAAGTTGAATGAATGAATGATGAGGCATTTATATATCGCTTTTATATATAAAAGCGATATATAAATGCCTCATCATTCATTCATTCAACTTCTAACTTCAGACCGCTGTCCTGCGTTTCACTCGTAGCCGAAATATGCGACGACATGCACCATTCTGACGGAGCTGCACTGCTGTCACAATAAGCCTGTGATAAATAACTCACCTCCTGGGTTGTTACATCTGACCCAAGATCTGGGTTACACTATAAAACTACCCAAACACTGGGTTGTGACGTCTGACCCAGGAGCAGGGTAACACAAAAACTACCCAAATGCTGAAAAAATTACCCAGAAGGCTCAACCCAGGATTTTGGCAGAAAAAATAACCCAAGATATTTTAGAGTGTGTAGTTTGCTGTCGGTTAGTTTTAATCAGAGGATCAGAATCAGTGGTTTTAAAGGTGTGTGAGGAAGTGAGTGAGTGAGTGTGTGTGTGTGAATGAGCAGTTTTCTGCTGGTAATGAGCAGATCTGCTGTCCAGCGCCGCAGGTTTCAGGTCTGCATGACATCAGCCATTAAAAAGCTTTTATTTCCCCCTCGTGTGTGAGCAATATTAAGTTTTATAGCTGCGCGAAACGCCGAAGGCAATGCAGTGCACATGCCACCGTTACGACCCGGCTTCACGGACACGTTTAGTGCCGTCAGGGGACTCGAGGAAATGTGCTCTTCACATGCAACAACACCACGCAAACACTGCCACTCCTGTGTGTGTGTGTGTGTGTGTGTGTGTGTTCATGACGTCAGGCTTCGTGTTTGATTCAATTGTCCCTCTACACGCAGCTCTTTATGGGTCGGGCATCAGCATAAACAGCTCGTGAAAGAGTGAAGGTGAGGGTTATGGAACGACCTCAGCGAGGGAGATCGGCGTGTGTTTTGGACTCTGTGAACGGGTCAAGCCCTCTTTGGAAACGTATATGAATTAGCCGTCCAGTGGGACGCTCCGCTTTGTCACTGTTGGCGAGATTTCCCAGTTCTGAATGTCAAATACATTCTTTTCCCAGGCTTTTCAGGGACGCCAGATCCTCAGAAACATCTTCCCGTACTGATGCTCATGGCTTAATAAGAGGGTGAAACTCGTGAAACCTGTCAATATGTCCAATCAGAAGAAAGAAATAAGAAAATGTTTTATGTAAAGTACAAAGTAACATTGTTTTTAGGTTTTTTAACTGTCGTAAACGTGACAATGCAATAATTCGTTTAAAATGTAATACATTTTTCTAATTCTTTTTTATTATTTTGTGGTTAAATATTTTTGTTAACATTTTGTGATCATATTTAAACACAAAATTGAAAGAAAGAAAGATATTTTATGTAAAATAATATCTATTTAAGATATCTATTTAAGATAAATATCTATTTTTTTTTATTAATTACATGAGCTTTACTTGACAATACAATAAATCCTAAAAATATACTTTATTTGTCTAAATAAATCATAATTTCTTATTTATTTATTTTGATTTTGTAGTTAAATTGTGGTTATAGATTTTGTGATCATATTTGAATGAAATAAGCTTTTATTATTTTCTGGTTAAATATTTGTAATTCAATTTTGTGATCATATTTAACAACAACATCAAAAGAAAGAAGTAAAAATTATGTTTTATATAAAAATAACATCTATTTAGGACCTTAATAAAGATAAACTGTCATGAAATTATGACATGTAATAAATCCTAAAAATAGACTTTATTTTACAAAATAAATCATAATTTCTTATTTTTTTCTTTTGATTTTTGTAGTTAAATTATGGTTATATATTTTGTGATCATATTTGAACACAAAATCAAAATAAAGAAATAAGAAATTATGATGTTTTCTAAAAACAAATAACATCGATTTAAAAAAAAAAATTAGGATTTAGTTCATGAGCTTTACTGTCATGAAAATGTCATAAATTCTTTAAAAAAAGCTCCTAAAATAGACTTTACATAAAACGTGATTTATTTTGTGGTTAAATTTTGTGATCCTATTTAACAAAATTATGTTTTATCTAAAATAACGTTTATTTAGAAACTAAATATCTGTCATAAAAATGTGGCAATGTAATCCTTTAATCCAAAATATCTTATTGATACGAAAATCGGCTCCATTTTAATTTCTCATAATAAATTCTGTGCCGTTTTCTATTGATTTTGAGGTGAAATGGCATGTTTTCATGGGATTCACTCCAGAAGGTGTCATGTTTTAGAGGAATCAAGCAGTTGAATCAATTTAGTCCTTCCGAGGGTCAAAGGTCAAATATTGACCCATGCTCCAAATTCACTCCCAGAATTCCTGATTGTGTATCGAGAACGTTTCTCATGCTCTGAACAGAAATAGAGAGCGCCCTGGTGATTTATGACAGACGTTTATAAGGATAGAAGATTTTGCACTAAAATAGTCAAATCCTTCTCACGGTTTTTATTTTCTTCTCCCCTCTTTTCTGCCCACAGGAAATCTAAAACAGAGTTTTTACCCATTTTCAGTGGTTATTATTGTCTTGTAATGATATGTGCATTGCAGTATGGAGACGTCTTGAACATTTTGATATCCAGGAAGAAGAAAGGCAGTGCTGTGGTTGAGTTTGCATCAGTAAAAGCAGCTGTGAGTATTTTTCATCCGTATAAAATCTCCAAATACAAATATACCCCAAACAGTTTGAAAACAAAACAGTATTTCTTTTTTATTAGGGATTAATAAAAAGGGATTTATTAAAACAGCCCAAAATTAAAGGAAAATAATCCATTTTATATTATTATTCTTTCTTTTTGTGCCTTTTTTGCGTTGGGACATTATTTTCTGGACAATTAAACCATTTTCATCAAATTCTCGTAATCTTTTACTTTTACTTTGTGCTCAAATTTTTCTCAGTGTTGATTTTCATTCTTTGTCTTTATGCAAAATATAATTTCTATGTGACCTGAACATTCTTAACAGTTTACATAAGATTCATCCAATTGAATATTATGTTATAATTTTGAACCTATTTGTATAATAATTTTGAACCTCAGATTTTTTTTGTTGATTTATTTATTTTGTTGATTTGTTTGATTTGATATGTGATTTTTTTTTTAATTAAATATACATGCATAACAAAATCAACAACATAAATAAATAAATAGAATACATTTCTAAATTTGGAATTAAAATTCTAAAAACATTCTTTAAAAAATTCTTTAAAATAAAAAAAGCATTCATGATTAATTTACATTTATTAAGATTCGAACAGGGTGGAAAAAATAAATAAATATAATTAAAAAATAGGACAAAACAGAGGTAATGATGAAAATAAAAATAGAAAATAGAAATAATCAATTAGTACATGAAAATAAAGCAGATTTTTATATATATTTGAATGTATATTTTGTATATATTATAATTCTCTAAATATTTTTAGTATTCATGATTTATTTACAATTTATTATGGTACATACAGGGTGGAAAAAAACAACAACAAATACATAAATAAAATAAATAAAAAATTGGACAAAACAGAGGTAATGATGAAAATAAAAAAGATATATTTTGTATATATCTTTTTTATTTTCATCATTACCTCTGTTTTGTCCTATTTTTTTGCAATGGTAATGATGAAAATAAAAATATACATTTTGTATATATTATTCATTTTGTTTATATTATAAATATATTTATTATAAAATTAGTGTGAATGATATTGTTTTCATTAAATGAGTTTTTGCAAGTATATCGTGACAGTCTGATGCTTTTCGAGCACGGGAAACCATATTTAATATAAAGCAGAACCTGTTATTGTTCTGATGTTGTTGTGGCTTGTGCTTCTCCATGCGGTCTGAGCTTCCCGGCTCCCACTCGGAGAACATGACCTTTGTGTCTCCTGGAGGCACACACACATTCAGTCATTTATTATAGAAAACTGTGTATTATGCAGCGTTTAATATGTTCTCCAGCATGTTTGATTTTAATGTCAGTCGTTTATGTGCTCTCGATCAGGACCTGGCGATTAAAAACGAGATCGGCCTGACGGGAAACCCACTGAAAATCACATGGCTGGAGGGACAATCTGCCCCGCCGACACACACCGAGTCCTCCGACGGGGTTTACAGCGCTGCACAGGTACACTGAGACTGATGACACACCTTTAACAGGAAGTCAAGCCAAGTCACCTTCATTTGTACTGCGCTTTCAACAATTTAGACTGTTTCAAAGCAGCTTTACAGTAATAATAGGAGATTACGGTAACAGAGATGGTTTTGGCTTTACAGCAGCTCTAGAATAAAGTTATTGTCCAGATAAAGTTAGTTTTTGATTGATTCACTTCTGTTGTAAAGATCATTAGCTAGTTATTCATTTAGGGGCCGCTAACACGACACCGTTCTAACTGGAAACAGAAAACTTTTCATGTGTTCGTTTGCACGATAATGGTGTTTGGTGCTCGAGAACGCAAACCTTGAAACCGGTTCCAAGGTGCAAGTTTTGAAACATTTTGTAAACGTTATCATCTTAAACTTCAAAAACGTGAATCTGTGAAACGCTGACGCCGTGCACATGCGTATTACGTGTTTAGTCTATAGATATGCGTGTGTGAATATATATGTGTGCAGGCGTGTAGTCTTTCTTTACAAAGTGACCTCAACAAATGACTTGTCTGGTGTTACGCCCCGTCTAGGGTAAAGGACGCAACATAAACAAAAAGAAGAAACGATACGGTTTCTTTTAATGGGAAAGCGAATGAAACAATATTTATTGAATTTTAACAGGTTTATAATACAATTGGGGATTTTACCTCAGGAGCCGACAGAGCCCAAAATAACAAACAAAAAAATAACTAATTTGTATGTACCTCTTACTGCCCTAATACACAAAATAAAATAAAATAAAATAAAATACAATTACTTCCCCGACTCCCTAATCCAAAACAGGCAATAAAGATCAAACAAAAAGGTGGCGTCGGTCTCCCTACCTCCCAATTCCATAACACAAGTATATATAGGTATAAGAGCTAACAAATCAGTGCGGGGGTAATCTGGAATCTAGGTTGTTAAACAGGCGGTAGTCTTTATCACAAATATGGCAGTTCACAAGAAACAAACTCTTCTCTCTCAAACAATTTCTCAAAAGCACACCCCAGAGTGAACACTCAACAGTCTTACTAATATACTAAGTAACAAAGTTAGGCAAGACAAGTGTAGCGAGTGAGCACAAGGCTAATGGAAGGAGTAACGAAGGAGGCTTTCATACACGTCCAGGTGTCAGCTGATCAATCACCAATCAGACTGCAGGAACCAATCCGGTCTTCTTTCTGGATAAAAACAAACACCTCCCACAACAGCATAAAACACATAAACAGACCAAAAGGGACTTAACACTGGCCTTAAAAATTCATAATACAGAATTTTTAGTCGCTTCCGCGTATCCATGCGAACTGGAATCATTTTGATAACGTTTATCAGATCGGAGGTAAAGGGAAGGAGGTGTTCACAGGAGAGAGACTAGTGACACTTCAGGACTGCGGTGTCGTCGTGTCCCGGCGCTGGTCCTTCATCAGATCCGGATACGGCCTGATCCGAAGTAAGGCCGTGTGTCCACCGAAGCGGTTTCTTAACGCCGTCTTCAGAAGAGCGTCTGGCGTTTTCATCTTGCCTAAAACGCTTTGGTGGACGCACGCCCTTAAAAAAGACTGCAGAAATGCTATGGTATAAAAACTATTTTTAAAGTCACCTTTATTTACATAGCGCTTTTTACAATACAGATTGTTTAAAGCAGCTTTACAGAGATAACAGGAAAATAATGCAACAAAGTTTGTTTCCAGAAGAAAATAGCGTCAGTCCAGCTTAAGTAATTGAGTTATGGTTCATTTTTGTTGTAAGAAAGTTATTAATGTAGTTAATTTATCTATATATATAGCTCTGGAGAAAACCGTGATGTCATCGTCCAGCTCAGTTCTCATATAATGGTGTCAATGCAGGAGATCAATGATATTGTTGAATATTAAATTAAATGTCCCCAACTAAGCAAGGCAAAAGCCAATGGCGACAGTGACAGAATATGGAGAATTTTTTTTAACAATAAGTTCCCCTACTATATATATATTGAAAACTGTAATAAATCTAACTATGTTTTAAATTTACGTTTTGAAAAAGAACAAATCATTGTGTAATCATCATATAATTTACAGTGAAAAACTTGCCACTTCACATTTGATGGTTTTTAATTGAAATAACTGTTTTTTTCATCACTTATTCACATTAGGGTTTTCTGTTACATTTTATGTAGTTAAGTGAATGTTTATAGCATTATTTTAGTGTTATGAGTGTAATCATGATGGTGTTTTGTATTTGTGTACGTGACACCGATATATATATGATTTATATGACTTGAAAGAAAAGATTCTTGTGAAGAGCTTTGATTCATCATATGGTTTTCTCTTTATCATGTGTTTTTAAAGTGGTTGTCAATATATTATAAAGGTTCAAAACTGATTTTACCGCTTCATTAAGTTGGTATATTTATATAAATTAATTAAATATATGGTTTGTAACTGTAAATTTAAGTTCAATCCGTAAAACCGTAAAATGATTTTTTTTTCAATGTAAAATGGCTGCTTTTTTTAACGTAAATTTCACTACTTAGTTTTTTACAGTGTACAGTAAACCTCACCGTGTCTAGTTGCAATTTTACATTACTTAAAGTAAACCAATGAACACATTTCCCCCAAATTCTTATTATTGCAATACTTGGATCTTTTACATTTTAGTCTCAGTGGTGGTTTTCATTACATATTCATCAAAATGTGATCATTATCTTTAGATTTTGGGCTGAAATGTGACTGATTACATAAGTTTCACCCTAATAAATATACATTATTATAATTTTGAACCCAATTTCAAAGTCACGATTAATTTACAATGATGCGGGAAAACAGTGATAGCAACACAATCAAAATCCCCGTCCACTCTCACATGTGCATGAAGATCAGCATCTTAACCAGCGCGCAAACCTAACGTTAATTGGAAAGTAACGAGCGTGTAAACGTGGGCATTGTGCTTCTGTGCGTGAGCGTTTGTCTTTGTGTAAAGTTTAACAAAAGTATAATGTTACCGCAGCGTTCCAGATGATTCCTATGGCTTTGGCATTCAATCTAAATAACATATTTCATCCATCCGTCAGATGGAAGTATGTAAACACGTAGGTTTTGCCTGTGCAAACACACGCTGGTGAGGCTCCTGAATAATGACTTCAGTGGGTTTGTTTGTGTTGGAGCCGCTCTCCGGACCCCCAGCGCGAGTCTCATTAAGATCTGACCCTCAGACGCAGAGGCGTGTGTAATGTGTGACTGGCACGAGATCCTGCGCAAACACACCAGAACAAGAGTTCCTGATCACAGCCTCTCTTCCAGTCTCTTCTGCACATTTAAATTGGACATATCTGGCAAATCTGACTTTTTCTTTAAGCCTTTCTCGGCAAGCATTTAAAAAAATAAGATTTCGCTCTCCTTCTGACGTAGGAAGAGGATCTTATTATAATATTACCGGCCTATAGAGGGAATGCGCATGACGTCACAGTAAGCGGAAGTCGCTGCTGTTCCGCTCACTGAGTGGCAGAAAGACTGAGCGGCAGCATTGGTTTTCAGTGTGAATGCTGCGGAAAAACGAATCGGTTACCTAACGTAACCTCGGTTCTCTCTAGAAGAGGGAACGAGTATTGCGTAAGCTAGCTTACGCTACGGGAAAGATTCATCTTTGCTGAGAGTTTGAAGCCAAAAATTATTTCATAATTTGTATCCATTGACAACGCAGTTCCTCTGCGGCAGACCTAGAGCGGGCTAGCTAGCAGCTCATTGGTTCGCTCAGAGAGAACTGCTTAAGCCTATGGGAGAGCGGGGCTGAACCCGCTACCAATGGGAAGCGCCCGCGCACTCACTGCATCATAGCCTGCCAGAGTGGGCGTGGCTATGGTGTATAAAACAGTCTCTCCCAGGCTTATATGTTGATTTATTTCAGCGTGAAGCGAAACGCTAGTAGCGCAAGCACGGCCGGGAACGCAATACTCGTTCCCTCTTCTAGAGAGAACCGAGGTTACGTTAGGTAACCGATTCGTTCTCTTACGAGAGGTTCTCTCGTATTGCGTAAGCTAGCTTACGCTACGGGAACACCTGGTCAACGCCGTGCGCGCTAAGAAAAACACTCATGAATCCCAGGGTGATACCGGGGGAATAATGAAATGTGGAGTGAATGTACAATGAAGCCGGCAGAGCGGGCACATAGTGTATACATAAGCATCTTAGGGGAACACAAGGGGCGAACCGGTTGTGTGAGGGATTCCCAGTGATGCAGCTTCTTAGGGAGCTGGTTTTAGACAGCTAGCAGTTTTGCCTGCAAGGCGGGAACTTCCAAATTGTAAAATCTGACAAAAGTGGACGGGGAGGCCCATCCCGCGGCCACACAAATGTCATGAATGGAAACTCCACAGGACCATGCCCACGATGAGGCCATGCCTCTGGTGGAGTGCGCCCTGATGCCCAAAGGGCAGGGCAGGCATTTTGATGCGTAAGCAGAGGCGATCGCGTCCACTATCCATCTAGACAGTGTCTGTTTAGAGGCGGCCAGACCTTTGGTGCGCCCCCCAAACGACACGAAAAGCTGCTCAGCGCGTCTGAACGCGGCAGCGCGCGTAGTGTATAATCTCAGAGCCCGAACCGGGCAGAGGAGATTAGCGTCGCGCTCACTATCGGATGGAGGCAGAGCCGATAGAGAAATAATCTGGGCCCTGAAAGGGGTACCAATCGCCTTCGGGACATAGCCATGCCTAGGTTTGAGAATGATGACTGAATCATTCGGTCCAAACTCGAGACACGCGGCGCTGGATGAGAGCGCGTGAAGATCCCCCACGCGTTTTACTGAGGACAGAGCCGTCAGAAAAACGGTTTTGAGCGAGAGGTATTTTAGGTCCACAGACTCGAGCGGTTCGAACGGGGGTGCTTTCATAGCTTCGAGGACTATAGAAAGATCCCAGATAGGAACCGACGGGGGCCGCGGAGGATTCATCCTTTTAGCTCCCCTGAGGAAGCGGATGACTAACTCGTCTTTGCCCAGGGACTGAGCGCGCCGGGGTTCAGAGAACGCTGCGACGGCCGCCACGTAAACCTTGAGAGTGGAGGGGGACCTGCCCTTGTCCAGCATCTCTTGAAGGAAAGTTAGCAAAGACGGTACCTCGCATGACCGTGGGTCCAGATGTTTTTCGGTGCACCACTTTGAGAACACAGACCATTTAGACGCATAGAGCCTTCTCGTGGAAGGTGCTCTAGCCTGTATGATAGTGTTTCTTACTCCCTCTGGCAAATCGACGAATAGTCGTTGATCACCCATGCATGAAGCGCCCAGCGCTGTGGATGGGGGTGCCAGATCGTGCCGCGAGCCTGAGAGAGGAGATCTGCTCTGACTGGGATGGGCCACGGGGCTGTCTGTGACAGCTGAGTGAGCTCCGGAACCCAGCTTTGACTCTCCCAACGCGGAGCTATGAGGAGCACCGAGTGGCGTGTGTCCCTGATCCTCTGAATTACCTGATGTAACAGAGCGATCGGAGGGAATGCATAGAGCGGGCGGCGAGGCCATTCCTGGGCTAGCGCGTCCTCGCTCCTCGTAAAATATATTGGGCAGTGAGCGTTCTCTTCTGACGCGAAGAGGTCTACTTCTGCTCTGCCGAATAGCCGCCACAGTATTTGGACCGTCTGTGTGTTCAGGGACCATTCTCCTATGGAGATGAGGTTCCTGGATAGTATGTCTGGACCGTCGTTCAGATGGCCCGGCACCTGCGTCGCTCTGAGCGAAAGCAGGCGGCTCTGGGACCAAACTAAAATGCGGTGCGTCAGAAGAAAAAGATTTTTGGATCTGACACCGCCCTGACTGGTTGATATAGGAGACCACAGCCATGTTGTCCGAACGGATCAGGACGTGGTGTCCCCGAATGAGCGGGAGGAAGCGTGAGAGCGCGTTCTCGACCGCGAGCATTTCCAGACAGTTTATGTGTAAGGGGCTTTCCTGAGTCGACCAGAGGCCGAAGGCCGGTGAGCCCTCGCAGACTGCACCCCAACCCTTGTTGGATGCATCTGTCGAGATGACTTTTCGGCGGGAAAAGGTCCCCATCGTGATGCCCTGCCGAAACCATTCTGCTACTGTCCATGGCTGCAGTGCCGTGAGACATGTCTGCGTAACCCTGACCAGCTGGCGGCCTGTGTTCCACGCGTGGTGGGGTACACGGCTGTTTAACCAGAGCTGAAGCGGGCGCATGTGCAGAAGGCCCAGCTGAAGCACAGCGGAGGCTGAGGCCATGTAACCCAGCATCCTCTGAAAAGTTTTCAGGGGTATGCGGGTGCCCATCTGAAATGAAGCGGCTAGACGCTGAATACTGCGTGCGCGCTGTGAGGACAGGCGAGCCGTCATTAAAACCGAGTTCAAATCTATTCCTAGGAAGGAAATCGATTGACTGGGTTGAAGGGAGCTCTTTGTCCAGTTGACAGAGAGGCCCAGTGTTTTCAGATGGTCGAGGAGAACTGCGCGGTGCGACAGAAGCTCCGTCTGTGATTGAGCCAAAATCAGCCAGTCGTCCAGATAATTCAGTATACGCAGCCCCTGACTCCGCAGGGGGCCGAGCGCCGTATCCATGCACTTCGTGAATGTACGGGGCGCCAGGGATAAGCCGAACGGGAGAACGGCATATTGATATACATGACCCTCGAAGGCGAAACGTAAGAATGGCCTGTGACGGGGATTTATCTGGATCTGAAAATAGGCGTCTTTCAGGTCTAGAGAGATGAACCAGTCCCCCTGGCGCACTTGCGCGAGGAGTTTCCTGGTAGTGAGCATCTTGAATGGTCTCTTCATGAGCGCTTTGTTCAAAGACCTGAGATCTAAAATCGGTCTGAGGCCGCCGTCTTTCTTGGGAACCAGAAAATAACGGCCGTAAAACCCCGACTCGGTCATAGATGGCGGGACTCTCTCTATAGCGCCTTTTTGTAGCAACGTCGCTATTTCTGAGCGAAGCGTGCCGGCGGCCAGCGGGCTGACAGTGGATTCGAGCCGAGCGCGTGCACGAGGCGGGCGGCGGCGAAACTGTAACAGATAGCCGTTCTTTATAATGCTTAGCACCCACGGGGAAATGCCTGGAATGGCTTCCCACGCTTTGGAGCATGCGGCTAGTGGCCGAGTGGTTATCACGCCCTGATTGCTGTACATAGCGGGCTGAACACAGAGTGTGGGCGCGCTTTGAATGTGTGTTGCAACGGGACTTGCACTCAGAGAGGAGTCTATGGGCCGTGAAGCAGAGCGAGCAGAGAGGGGACACGTGCATGAATTCATGGGCGTGTTTATTTTCTCTGATGTTAGAGCGGGCTGTGACCGTCTCATGTGAAGGGGCTCTGAGAGAGACACGGGATATGTTATGCTTGTGTGTATGGGTGAACACATGTTTGTGGGCACATTTTCTACACAACCGGCAAATTTTCTCTTTTTGAGATATTTCTGGGTAGCCGTAAAAACGGCTTTTTGTCGCTCGCAAGCGGGTAGGGACTCCGGCTTGTTTATGGCGGTAAACACTACAGCAGTCGGCGAAACAACGGGGACTGGCAGAGGGCGAAGCTTTGACGGCGGTCCGGCCGCAGCGGGAGAACGCCGTCGTTTTCTTAATGTTGCTAGGCAGACTTCTGATGATCAGGCTTCAGCGTGATTTTGGGTCGCGGACCCCTTGGGGGCGGCGGTCTGCGGCGGCTGTCAGAGCGAGAGCGAGGGCGGCCACCCTGTCTGCGCTGGGCTGTTTGAGTCTGCTGAGAAGGGTGCTGCGGTGGGGCTCTGACAGGAGGCTCACGAGAGCGGCCTGCGGAAGAGCTAGCGCGGCGGGGCAGAAACAAGTTCATGGCCTGGGTAGCTTTCTGGACTTCGGAAAAGCGATCAACAATTCCCGTGACAGCAGATCCAAAAAGACCCGTCGGGGAGAGAGGCGCGTTAAGAAACGCGGCGCGCTCGGAATCTCCCATGTCCGCGAGTGTTAGCCATAGATGTCTTTCAGCTACACACAGACTAGCCATGCATCTCCCCAGAGCTTGTGCGGCGGCTTTAGTGGCGCGAAGGGCGAGGTCCGTAGCACTTCTTAGATCCGTGACAGCGGGGGAGGGGTTCCTACCGCTCTCAGCCCATTCACGGAGAATATCGCTCTGTAGTACTTGGAGGACAGACATAGAGTGAAGCGCTGCGGCGGCTTGACCAGCGGCGGCATAAGCGCGAGCGTGAAAACTCGAGGTCGCTCTGCAAGCTTTCGAAGGAAGCGTGGGAGAAGAACGCCATCTAGCAGAGGGCGGGCAGAGGTGTGCGGCGACCAAGTCCTCGACAGGTGGCATGGAAGAGTAGCCCTTTTCAGCGGCTCCGTCCACTGAGCGCAGCGAGGCGGAAATGTCGGAGCGGTTTCTGGCCGAAAGTGGAGCATTCCAGGACTTCGTCAGTTCTGCGTGAAGTTCAGGCAGAAATGGGGCGGCCCGGTTGCATGCGGGAGTCGAGCGCCGGTGAAAGAAGCTGCCGTCCATCCGGTTCGGGGGCTGCTCGGGTGGAGGAGCCCACTCGAGACCGAGGCGTTCAACGGCCTGTGAGAGGAGGCGCATTAGTTCTTCCTCTATGCCAGCGCGAGTCCCCGCTGACTCTCTCGTGGAACCGAGAGATGACCAGTCTTCACTGTCTGAAGCGAGCAGTGAACATGAGTCCTTCTCCTCCGCGGCGTCCTCGGAAGCGACAGAGCGGCCACTCGGCGGCAGCTGTAAGTCCGGCTGGGGCGGGGAGGGAGAGCGGGAAGCGGGAAGCGGCGGCGGCGGCCCGCATGTTTCCGCAGGGGGCTCCGGCGGCCTCTGGGCGCGGCGTTTCTTCTTACGCGGCGAAGAGAGAGGCGGCGCGGGAGCGGATTGAGCCGCTAGGAGTCGTGCCCGCAGGGACGACAATGGCAGGCTTTCACAGAAGTCGCAACCTCCATCCGCGAGGGCGAGTTCTGCGTGCTCGAGTCCCAGGCAGAGAGCGCAGACAATATGGCGGTCTCCGTCCTCGAGAGGAGCGCGGCAAGAGCCGCAGGAAATTCGAGACATCTTTAAAAAGACGCTCAGCTCTTTTAAAACAGAGAAGGATACAGTCGTCGGATGGCACTAGCTTGCAGGGCGGCTGAAGGTGGCGAAGACGGCCGGCTTCTTCAGGGTCCGTGAGCTCGCTAGAGTGATGCCTTCTCGACGGCGACGGCTTTCCTCTTCTCAGAAAACAGCAGAAGCGTGTAGCTTGCTGAAGATGAAATGAATCAACATATAAGCCTGGGAGAGACTGTTTTATACACCATAGCCACGCCCACTCTGGCAGGCTATGATGCAGTGAGTGCGCGGGCGCTTCCCATTGGTAGCGGGTTCAGCCCCGCTCTCCCATAGGCTTAAGCAGTTCTCTCTGAGCGAACCAATGAGCTGCTAGCTAGCCCGCTCTAGGTCTGCCGCAGAGGAACTGCGTTGTCAATGGATACAAATTATGAAATAATTTTTGGCTTCAAACTCTCAGCAAAGATGAATCTTTCCCGTAGCGTAAGCTAGCTTACGCAATACGAGAGAACCTCTCGTAAGAGAACACACAGAACGCGTCTAAAACGGGAAAGAGCTTTGAGACTGACTGTACTACTAGATTTGACAAGAAATATGAGGTATATTTTTACAGACTACCTAAACAGAGAAGCAAATAGATCGTTGCAATTCATAGAAACAACTGGACTCCAGGCAGCGAAAGGTGTATTTGCAGTTATCATTTTTGTGTCAAAAACATTTTACGAACGTTAATTTGATTATGTTCATCCTCTGTTATTATGGGACATTGTGTCAATGTATTATAAAAGATCATTCTACAAACTTTTACCTCAACAACATCCTGAAAATGTTACATATAAAATGTTCTTGCTTTGTTAACACGTCACATTACAAGAACGTTTTATAAAAAACACTCCGTCATCTCAGGCCTCAATGATATCCTTAAAACATTTTGCGAACGTTGATATGATAATGTTTGCAATCATTTTTGTGTCAATATGCTGAATTTAGTGGTAAAATCATTCTCTATATATTGTATTGTTATATATTGCAGTGACAACTCATCAATCAAATATTTACCACTGTATATTCTGTATAATTTGACATTTTTAAATAAACACTGACAAAAAACTATACAAGTTTTAAGTCTAGACGATATGATGATATATATATAACATTGATATAAGTGATCACCTGGATTTAGACCTGCCTATATTGTATTTATATAAAGCGTTCACAGGCAAATTTGCTGTATGTATTTCCCCGGTGTGGAAATCAGGCACATATAAATGTCAGGAAACACGATTTCTGGCTGCATGTCAATATCCATGGATCACTGGATCTTTAGTAAGTTGTAAGGAACACTATATTGAGTCCAATCTTTAGTTTAAACTGATAATCGTTTGTTTTACTTGCGTTTTCGCAGTTTCCCCTATTAAATCCAGTCACGCAGCAGCTCTTCTGCCACTCAGTCCGGCTGAGGGGGCGTGTTCCGGCGGGAAAGTGACGTTAATGCATTCCCTCTATATAATATTGCCGACATTTGGTTGCGCATGCGACAACAGTGTAACCAGTTCTAATGCAATGGCAAAGGTTCGAGCAAAGCAGTTCTGTCGAGCACAGACGAGCAAAAAATGTCACTGCTGTCTTATAAAGACCTTAGGGAACGGTCAACTTGTGTAAAAGTTAAACATGATGATGAGATGAATCAATGTAATCTCATTAATGTCTCCACTAACATTCAGAAACGTCTAAAAGTGAAACTCTTCCTGAGTCTCTTCGTAAGGCTCGCTACTGGTTATTCTGAGATTCTGTATGAGTGAGATTGGCCTGTTTTGTTATTGTCGGAGTATTTGACGCTCAGGCTCCGCCCTCTTCTGAACGGAGGCGGAGCTGCAGCTCATTTGCATTTAAAGGGACACACACACAAAAATGGTGCGTTTTTGCTCACACCCAAAAAGGAGAAAATTTGACAAGCTTTAGTAAATGATCTGTGGGTATTTTGAGCTGAAACTCCACAGACACATTCTGGGGACACCATAGATTTATATTACATCTTGTGAAAAGAGGCTTAATATGTCACATTCCGGCCAAAAATGAACCTGGGGGTAAATAACACATGGGTACCCTCTGGGATGCGTTTTCATGATTATTGAATGTACCCAGTTTTATCTTTAGTTTTAGTTTGACCACAGATTAGCTTATAACGCTAGTATATAGGGCATAGCATAAGTAAAAATAAAAATCGCTAGTTAATACCACTAACAAGGCTAAAAATAGCCCCACACTAACACGGTGGCATAATGAGGGTCTCTACCTGCAAACCGAAGCATTGAGAACTTTGTAAGTGTACAGACAGTTTAATAAGAAGATACTTTATGAAGACAGTACACTTCGCGTATACAAGCAGGAGCCATCTTTGAAAAACAGTCTCGACCAGTCGAACCACGAACGCCGTGCTACGTGAGCTGAACTGTGACTATCGACCGGCACGTAGCACGGCGTTCGTGGTTCGACTGGTCGAGACTGTTTTTCAAAGATGGCTCCTCATCTGTGGTCAAACTAAAACTAAAGATAAAACTGTGTACATTAGATTATCATGAAAACGCATCCCAGAGAACGGTCGACTCGGTGCCCATGTGTTATTAACCCCTAGGTTCATTTTTGTCCGGAATTGTCCTTTAACATCTTTAATTGCTCGATATAGACAGAGCTGGTTTTCAGTTCCAAAGATGTTGTGAATGACTTTAGCATGTTGTTAAGGTGGTTGCTAAGGTAAAATCAGGTTGCTAGGTGATTGTGTAGATTCGTGAGACTTCAGTGTTATTGCTACCTGGTTGTGTAAAATTATGTTGATAAATGAAAAACAATAGTGTTACCATACTACATTAAACTTATATTACCATATTGTTCTTGATATAGCCTAGTTTATTTGGAATGGGATCTAAAAATACTTAAAGAATCGGATTCCTTTCCTTGTGAATTAGTGTTTTTCCTGCAGGCTTTTCTCAAAAAGGCCTTTTAAAGGGTTTTAAACCTCTCTAATCCAATCTAATCCAGCAACAAATGTGGTCCAGGCCTCCAGTTACATTGAGTAGTAACGATGAAAGCCGCTGACATGGAGTCGAATGGAAAATGAATCCGGTGTTCTAGATGTGGGATGCAGGTTTGAGAAGAGTTTGACTGATGTGAAAGGCAAATGTTTGTGTATTTAATGTTCACTACAAGTACACGACTGTTCAAAGGTTTAAGCTCAGTGAGATTTTTATTTTGAAAGAAATTAATAATTTTATTCAGCAAGGACACATTAAATCGATCAAAAGTGACAGTAGGAGCGTGAGATATATAGACTATGATAATATCGGGATCGTTGTTTTAACAATGTGTCATCTGACATTATCGAGTATATCCCTCACTTTACAAAAATGCACATCTAGAGAGCGCAGGCATACACTACATGATAAAGTAGACTAGTGTGTGATTTACTCTATTAAAATGTGTTTATAATGGCCTCAACATTCAAGATAAAGGGCAAAAATACCTCTGTATGTCTTTAATAGTTATATAATTTAATATAGTTAATCAATATCACACGAATAGTGCTGATTTTTCTCCAAATATCAGCATGATTACAAATGTGATATTGATTTAATACAAGTTAATATTAAGTGACTGACCATATGACTGTTTTGCGTCTCTGAGCAACACAACGGTGTTTCATTACTGAATGAACAAATCGGTTGAATGAATGATTCAATGACTCACTCATAAAGAATCAGCCGTTTGAATGAATCGGTTGAATCTCAATGACTCACTCAATTTACTTACTGATTTCATTTGATTGGTAACAGCCCTATTGTGTCTTATTATTCTAATTGAATTTGATTAAATGTAAGAATATGACACAAAATATGATGCATACATGTAATTAGGTTAGTAAAATGGCTTTATAAAGGTAAAAATCTATTTAAACTCATTGGAAAAGATGATTTCTGTCACTGCTGTGAACTAACCAGCACACAGAATATGAAGAATATCAAAAACTTTAGGAGTCAGCTATCAAGGTACAGACACAATAAACCACTGAGCACAATATCGTCTAAATATTGTTATTGATAAAATCCCAGAAAATATTGAGATATCTTTTTTTTTTTTTTAATTGCAGTAAAGACATTTATATTGCTAAAAAGATTTTGATTTTAAACAAATGCTGTTCTTTTGAACTTTCTATTCATCAAATAATCTGTTTAAATCAACTTTTTTAAACATTGATAATAAACATAAATGTTTCTCCAGCATCAAATCATCATATTAGGATGATTTCTGAAGGATCATGTGACACTGAAGACTGGAGAAATGATCATGAAAATTCAGCTTTGATCACAGGAATAAATTACATCTTACAATATATTCACATACTTTAAATTGTAATAGTTTAATAATGTAATTGTAATTACATTACAATTGTAATAGTCAAACATTTGAACACTGGTGTAACTCATTAGTTGTTTGAGTTTATGAGTTGTACTTTTATATATTTGTGACTTGTACTTTGCAATATATATATTGCAATTAGCATCCCTGAAACTGGAAGTATGGACATCTCTTGACATATGAAGTGTGATGTCGAGCCGTCATTAGAGATTCTCCACACACCAGTTTTAATGCGTCTGGCTGTTGTTCAACTCTTGCATTAATGCCCCAGGTTCCTCGTTTAGGGCGGATCATGGGCCACATTCTGGGATTTTAACAGAATAATGTGTGTGAATGTTATTATGACAACGGACACTGAGTGCCGATTGCTTCATTCTGAAGGCAAGTGAAGAAAAACAGGGTGATTTTCCGACACAATCTCATGAAAGTGCGTATCTATTCCACAAATGTTATTTCTCGTGCCATTTATACACCAAAAATGTTTTTTTTTGCGTGCATATGCTACGCACTGAAAACCCTTTGGTTAGGATTAGGGGTGGGGAGTGCGTGCGTATCATATGCACGCGAAAACTGTTTTTGGCGTATAAATGGCACGAGAAATAACATTCGTTGTATAGAAACGCACTTTCATGAGATCGGGCTGGATTTTCACATTACACATTAGACGTCGTGTCACTGGAGTGTGTGTCCCGTACAGTAACTCGCTGCTTCACTGCTATAGTACGATGCATCGTTGAAGAACTCTTCAAAAACGGTGCTTTAAATCTCTTGACAAACTAAAAGACGTAAATGACATTTGTATATATTCTAAATAAAAGATATAGATTGCACTGAATGACAGCTTGCTTGTTTTGCTAAATATAAGGATTTACTTTGCTGTTTGCGAATGTTCGTTAGAACGATGTTTTCGGGAAACACACCCTGGCCGAGTCCTTCAGCATCCCATAATTCCTCTAAACGCAGCTGTGATTGTGGAGGAGCAGGAGCGCAGACACACAATCACTCTGTTAAACCGTGGGGGATTCTGGGAAAGCAGCGTTGCTTCAGACCAGCCATGACTGCAGATCTGCTTTTAGTGATGAGGGACTTTCTGCAGCTTGAGATCGAGTGGTGATTATACACACACACACACACACACACACACACACACACACACACACACACACACACACACACACACACACACACACAGGGGCTGATGCAGCTGTGTTCGAGCTCAGGGTGAATCTCAGTATTAGTGATTGTTCTGGTTATATAGCAGTGTTTGTTATACACAATTTAGTAAAATGAGGGAACGAATTATTATATTTTGTGCAGGATTTAGTGGACTGTGATCAGGTGGTGACCAATGTATACAGTCAAACCAAAATATATTCAGACACCTTCAACATTTCTCACATTATCACAGTTTATTCGCTGTTATCAACTCAGAGTTATTAAATCAGTTGATATTTCACTGGTTTTGTTCGTCCTTCTGTTAGACTCTCACACATGAATTATGTTGAATATCTGTCAGCTGTTAAATTTAACTGCACAATTAGATAATACCAGTTTAGCTCAACCAATCACCAAGCAATGCTTCATGTTGTTCAGTCTGTGGTGTAAAAAGGTGCATTAGTTATTAAAGAAAAAACACTTCAGCAAAACATGATCAGCTCAAAGTGTCCCAATCATTTTTGGTCACAAATCTTTCTTAATTTTACTGGTAGTCACTGTATGAAGAATTATTGGGTATAATATGTCACAGTTTACTTTATTTTGCTATACTCACTTACATAAATGAACTATAGTGTCCTGCACACACTAGTAAAAGAATATCAATATTTATATTGTGTCTGAATAATTTTTGGTTTGACTGTATACACATCTCAGGAGCTTGATGAGCTGTGTTCGAGCTCAGGGTGAATCTCAGTATTAGTGAATGGTCAGTATTAGTGAACGGTGAAATAATAACCGTATTAGTTTACGGTTCTATAGCATTGTTTGTTATCTTGTTGCTAGAAATGTGTTTGTCACTTCGTCAAATAAACAAACTGTTGTGTGATTTAACACTATTTAGCTGTGCGCAAGATATAATAATGAATTCCCTTGTTTTAGTGAAATCGAAACAAGGGAACAAAATTAATTATTATACAGGGTTTCCGCGGGGCATTAAAAAGCATTAAAAGTCCTTAAATGGATTTTGCGAAAATTAAGGCCTTAAAAGGCATTAAAAAGCATTAAATTTGATTCTTGCAGGCATTAAATTTTTCTATAGTTTTGAAGAGAATTTTATATAAATTTATTTGAATATAGCCTTCATAATTAATAATTTGTATTCGCTGTCGCAAAATATGTACGTTCGTGTGATAAATACGCGGAACCAGTTTGGTAATTGCTTCCGGCCGAGCAAAAGGTCTGTGATGCAGAGGTGACGCGGGTCTGTTGTACAGCGGTGGACAGGTCTGAACCTTGGAAAAATGGGAAAGTGCAAATTCCAGCCAAAGTGGCTGGAAAACAAAACTTTTAAGACATGGTTGCAGCCCGTTAGTGGTAAAAATGATGAAGGATTTTGCGGTGTTTGTAAAAAAGCATTTAAAGTCGGGGACAATGCGAATCAGCGCCATATAATCCCATGCAGTGTGATGGCCACAAATCGGCGTTAGATTTAAATAGTACGTACATTGTGTTTAATTTGTTGTTTAATGAGATCTAATATATGTTGCTAGTAGCGAGAATACCCGACTGTTAGGCCTGGGACACACTGACTGCGTGGCGTGTCCGTTTTTATTTCGGCTCCCATGTTAACAGGTTAGAGCTTGCACACTGCCTGCGTGACACGCGCGTCTCAGGCGCGGCATGAGCCGCGCGGAAAACGCGTGCATGCTAGAAATAGAACCGACGCCTATTTTTCACGCGACACGCAAGCGTGTTGGAAGCGTTTCCAGGCAAAATAGAATAGGAAAAGATGTTTATATGTTATTTTGTACACGAATACATATTAATAAATTAAATTTTTGACAAATTTAGATATAAATATAGGCCTAATTTAATAATAAATAAATAAATAGGCCTAATTATCAATTTTCAAATATTGCACCTGTCAATACAGAACGACATATTCTGTAGTCTATTTTGCTGTCAATACTGCTGTGCTGACAGTGTCCTTATCAGTAGGCTTTATATTTATGCTTAACACGAAGTATAGGGCTTGCACAACTCTCTCCCATATGTTGAACAAGGGTGATGCGTGTCAGCAGCGACGCGTCAAGCCCCGTTCACAGTACAAGCGACAAAGCGACACGATAGCATTCATTTCAATGGGGAGCGGGCGATTTCCGGCGACACGCGCGACAGCGACCGTTGGCGACAGGATGGGGCGTGTCTGGCGACGCGACAAAGTTGAGATCTGTTTAACTTTATGCAAATGAAGAGCGACTTTCAGGAGCGACAACCAATAGGAGTGGAGCGCACATGATCCTTCTCCACATCATTGGATGTCATTCATAAAGGCAACCAGTAGTTGGAACGCCCACTAGCGACCTCATCGCCAGCCACTGGCGACATGCAGCGACAAAGTCGCTTGTAGTGTGAACGGGGCTTTAGACATGCTTCTGATGTGCAAAGACACAGAAAACGCGACGCAGCCGCCACGCAGCTGACACGCAACAGAAACGCCACGCAGCCAGTGTGTCCCAGGCCTTACACGCATGCACTTTTATGGTCCAGTAGCAGAACTTTTGCCAAGCGTGTCAGAGGTTTTGGGTTCTAATCCGCAGTAAGAAGTAGCCTATATATTTTTTTCCTCATCAAAACCGATTGTTTATTAGTGGTTGTATATCAAGCACTGACATGTTTGTATGCATTATGTTTTGTAATTTCACCGAAACAAAAAGAGAGTCCGAGAGAAGAAGTGTTGTGCACGAGCCACAACAGAACGCAGGCAAAGAACGTATATTGTTCTTCTATACTCTTTGACGCAGGGCTCTCAAGTTTCACGCATTGAGCGTGACAGTCACTCATTTCAGTCTTTTGTCACGCACTCCCGCCACTCATTGTATTTCTCACGCTGAAAACCTATTTATAATATATTGAATATGTCTCTGGCCGCGCCGCTATCACTATGGAACCGACAGGATTTAAGCGTGTCTCCCCTGCAGTTCTTACTAGTCGAGCCTGACACTTATCAGCCAATCAAAAAAAAAAATAAGGGGTCTACACATTAGCCAATTAGAAAATAGCACTATTGTATCTAGGTAAGATTCAAGATAAGTCATGATCTCCTGTTTTAATGTTACAAAAAATTCAGAACTTGTTTGACACAAACAATGGCAACTTGATTGCTGTTAAAGAAACGTTTCCCAGATAATTAGCATCAGTTTTTTATGAGTGTCTGTAACTTAGACAACAGTTTTACAGCCTGTTCACTGACAACACCTGCTCAGAACAAGTAGTCCAGGCCTAATCATATTTTCGTTATCACACGATGACTGACATATTGTCTCATTATAAACATCTCTCTCTCCAAATAGGCTTAATAATTTTATAAGCACTAAATAAATTAAAGTGTATTGCATAGTCGATGTTATAGGTCACTTTTAAAATCATGTCATATTTTATAATTATATCCGGGCCATTGATGCATTAATCATTGCATCTGTCTTTCAAAGATGTCAGGTAAAAAGCAATTAAGCCTCCTCTCGTTCGCCCTGAGAGGAAAGCCCCCTAAAAAGGCCAGGTTAGAGGATGCCGGCCCAGGGAAGGTGGCGAAAAGGGCCCATTAGAGGAGGAGACGGTGCCGGTAGAAGAGGAAGAGAATAAATACTTTGTATTTGGTTGAATTGTCAGTGCCATGTGTCAAATCTTCTCTTTTGCAAGTGTGAGCAATTATAACAACAACAAAAACACTAATAATAATATTACTAATGAAACACCACCATTCCTGTGACCATTCCATCGACATGTCCCACCCACAAATTACACCTATGTGTTCCAGAAAAAAAAACATTATATATATATATATACGTGGTTAGTCATGGGTCGTATATGGCATTAAAACATTTTAAAATGGCATTTTAAATTTGAAGATACCTTTAGAAACCCTGTTATATTGTGCGCACAATTTAGTAAAACGAGGGAACGAATTATAATATTGTGCACAAGATTTAGTAAAATGAGTGAACGAATTATATTGTGCACACAATTTAGTAAAACGGAATGAATTATAATATCATGTGCACAATTTAGTTAATCGAGGGAACGAATTATGATATTGTGCATGCGATTTAGTAAAATGAGGAAACATTATAATAACATGCGCACGATTTAGTAAAACAAAAGAACAAATTATTATATCATGACACGATTTAGTAAAACGAATGAACGAATTATGATTTTGTGCACAAGATTTAGTAAAAAGACGGAACGAATTATAATATCGTGGCGCGATTTACTGAAAACCAAGGAATGAATTAGTAAATCGTGGCCGCAATATTTTATATATATATATATATATATATATATATATATATATATATATATATATATATATATATATATTAGGGGTGTCGAAATTAATCGTTTCTGCGGTGCACCGCGATGCAGACGAGGACGATTCGGTATCGGTTCAGTAATAGACCATAACCGGTTATAATGTACTGACGCTTTTCTGACGTCATTTATCGCGCATGTGCTTTGTCGCGGTAGCCGGTAGCATACACTGGCAGAGGGAGGCGAGACGCGAGTGCGAATTAAACATTCTTTCTTACAAACATTCACATACATACATTACATGCGCATGCAAGTTACATGCGCTTCTTGAGGCACACACACGCAAGGTCTCGCTCTCTCCCTCTCTGCTGTGCGCGCGTTACACGGTTTGAACATACATTCACGTAGCCTTTCGGGAGAGTGGATACATTTCCCGGGACAGGTTATTAAAAGATAAATCAGGACAAACCGAGACAGATGGCAACCCTTCCGCACCCGATGGTCAAATTACAATTGTGTTGTTACGCGTGATTATAAATGGATGATCGTCTTCAACAGCGGACTCGGTGACGGTTGATGCGTGCGTCTCCAGGGTAACATTATACACTGATGAATGAGCGCTGCTGTAAATGAACATTTCTTTAAAACAAAATTGATTTGACATAATTTCATTTTCTTAATGGCATAAACAGGCTTTAGTCCCATGAAACTTAAACTGGAATTTCTCTGTTTTTGTCACTGCGACTTCCCGAACAGGCGAACACACACGCGCGCGCGCGCACACATCACTTTTTAAGTAAAATTGAAAATTGAGGATGCGGTGCATCGCAATGCATCGCGATATCGAATTGAACCGAATCGATAACATGATAATCGTAATCGAACCGAACCGTGAGACCAGTGTAGGTTCACACCTCTAATATATATATATTTTTTTTTTTTTCACATGTCATGTGCAGGGCTCCGTTTAAAGGTGCCTTATGTCAAAAAATCAATTCATACTCCACATATTCCATACCAAATGGGGGCAGTATACCTCCAGAAAGTTGGCCTACTCTAGTCTGTTTTTTAGTTTCAGGTTGTTAATCTTCTAAAACCGTCAAACAGTCCGCTTTGTCCCGCCAAAGCCTATTTTGATCGGTGAGGGATGTAGAATAGAATGACTGCTGCCGCTGCGTTTGACAGAGCGCATTACGAGCAGAGAGAGAGAGAGAGAGAGAGAGAGAGAGAGAACTCGGCCGCGCGCGCGCGCATTCACGTCTACAAACAACACGAGCGCGGTCCTGCTCTCTCTCCCTCGCGCATATTAATCAAATCAATTGACACTATAGAAATACCGCAGTTTCACGTGGAACATTTGGAGATTTTTAGAGATTAAAGAGATACAAGCTGTGCGAGTTATTCGTGTGTTGCAGTTTGGCTGGTGGTTATGTATGTTGTCCGCATACCGCCTCCCATGGCCGAAACTGGTATTAGACACCGGCCGGGCCGGGGCTAGTAATTTAGCATGCTAATTCAGGTTTATATCTCGGCAGCACTATAACTTGTCATTTTTTTAATGACATCATTGCACTTATTTCTTCTCATTCTTTTGATACGTGTAGCTCATTTTCTGGATATTTTTACCTCAATTTTTACATATGGCACCTTTAAACATTTTATTTTACTATAGGCAAAATTTCTAATTTTCATTTAGTTTAACTTGATGGACTAAAATAACTAAATATTAATAAAAACTATACAGACGTATTTTTTAAAAACTAATAAAAAGACAAAAACATAAAAAAAATTTAACTACAATATACAAATAAAAACTAGTTCAAAATATTAATAAAAAATCTAGAATAGAATCTCTAATGTGCTAAATTAACACTGGCTGAAATGAAGTAGTTACTTAAATTAGGGCTGTTTAATTAAATGATTATTATTATTATTATGATTAATTCAAGGAATATTTGAAAAATTAAGATATATTGCAATATACTTGTACTGTATATATTGTACTGTAAAGTAAAAAAAAAATGTTGGAAACTATTTTAATGTGATAATAAATTGACCATGATTTTATTTAATTAATCATTGATTCCTAACATGGCCATTTTCGTAATTAATATCTGAATGTATATCATTATAGCGTGTAGGCCAGAGCAGGATTTTCTCCTGTGGAGTTTTTTAGGCAAAACTTCTGGCCTTCGTGTTGCGTTTAAATGTTCCCTCCACACGGCTCTGACAATAAATCTACATTATTTGGATTGGATTTAGTTTCACGTCTGTAGTTCTTGGGGTTCGTGTCTCAGAGCTGTGATAAATTCTCAGGGGTTGCGTGATATATGAAGGTTGTGAAACTTCCTGGACTGTGAAATAATAAATGACTAATAAGAGCTTTTTGGAGAGTGCACTTATTTATTTTATTTTTTTTAAATGAATGTTTGTACTTCTCATACCATAACAGAAATCATCTTGTTCAGCAGAAATGCACTTTGCACGATTTAGGGTTTTCACACAATCAAAATATTGGCTTCACTAAAGCACTCGACGTTCTTTACAAGTAAACGTGTTAGAAACTAATAGATTCATTCCCAGTAGCTTCCCTCCTCTTGTCCGATTGGGATTAAACATGTCAGTTTGCATTCGTAGAATCTTCGAAACTTCCACGAGGATTGTTGCGTAAACGCTCTTCCCAGCACATTTGCTCATAAATCACGGCGATCTCTCTCGGTGATCTACGCGTGTTGTTTCAGCGAGATAAAAGTGCAGACTCAGTGTGTCTGAGAAACGTCTGTTTTTCTTTGCTGTCAAATGCATCAGCGTTCCTGCCAGACACAACATAAACCAGATGGATCGACTATTTTGGGGAGTTTTCCTTTTTCAGCCATATCTGTAGACCTTGACTGAAACAAATTCTTGCCCAAAATAAATTCATTTGCGGGTCGTGTTTGGCTCTTGGCAGCCGCAGGTTTGTTCTCGTTCCCCTGACAGAGGAATTTCTGGGAAGGCCAGCGGGATCTTAGTGCTGGATGGGGAAGTTGACCTGTGTTAGTTTGTGGTGAGAATGCTGATTTTCAGATGAGGCAGGGATATTAGTTTAATCATAGATGCATATCTGTGCATTTGGGATGGGATTCTTGAGTTTTTCTGCTACGCTCTTAAAAACAAAGGTTTAAAATGTTGTTTTTTTCCCCACAGAAGAACCATTTTTGGTTTCCCAAAGAACCATTCAGTGATCAGTTCTTGAACGAACCTTTTTTCTTGGGGTGTGACCAAAAAACAACAACATTTAGTCCTGGTGCGCTTAGCGTTCAAATTGACAATTTATCACCGAACCTAAAGGGATAAAGATACGTTCACAGCCTGATTGGTTGCTTTTATTACGTATATTTCATGACAGAACTTACCGAACATCCAAAACAATGTTGTGCTAAATGTGCATGTTGTATGTGCCTAGCCTTCTTATGATGGTATTTTGTCCAGCTGAAACTCATGAAGAGCTTAAAAATGTGTAAATGAGTCAAAACAACGACTATGACGAAAAAAAAACTTGCATTCTTGAGCATTCTGTCCTTTTCTTGTGACATCGTTTCCTGTTTTTGTTTCGTTTACATGGAAATTTTGACCGATAACCGATAATTCTTTATATTAGAAAGCCGATAACCGATATATTGGCCGATAAATATAAATCAAAATTTTTATGCCGTTTTTGACAGTCTGATTACATAAACAAAAGTTTCACCATTAAAATCCATGTCCCAAACACACAATTATGATTTTCTCATTATAATTTTATGTAACCGATATGACAGACTTGCACTGCACATGCGCTGAACTGTATTTTCCTTTTTCAAAGTGATTTCAATCATATTTCAAGCAATTTAAAACCATCATGTTGAACAGTGCCTCAGCTGAAGGAAATAATACATTATTTATCGGCTTTAATATATCGGCTAAATTTTCTTATCAGGCCGATAACAATAACATTAAAATTCAAATTCACATATATCGATACCGATATTGTGGCCGATATATCGTGTTCCCTAATCGAAATGATCAAATGAAAACCATCTTTCTGCATTTACCTTGAGTTCTTCCTTACAGTTTACTGACGGTGTTAAACAAGACGAAATTAACCCAGGATGAGTTAAAAAAATTATCAAAATGAGTTGAAAAGCCCATTAACTACATAACATTACTTAGTGTTTCTGTCTTGTTTTCCAGCACAAATATCTGAACATCCTTAAATTAAGTTACATTTACTGGAGAAGCAAAATGACTGAAGATATTAAGTCTTGTTTACTGAGAAATTGATCAAAATGAAGTGAGTTCATGCTTAAAACAAGAACAAATATCTGCAATTATAACTCAGAAAAATCTAGAATCAAGTATTTTTCTGACAGATATTTGTTCTTGTTTTAAGTAAACTCACTTAATTTTAATCAGTTTTTCATAAAGCAAGACTTAATATTTTGCTTCTCCAGTAACTGTATCTTGATTTAAGGATGTTAAGTAATGTTATGTAGTTAATGGGCTTTTCAACTCATTTTTATCATTTTTCTCAACTCATCCTGGGATAATTTTTGTCGTTTAACACTCAGTACTTTGGTTTAGTAAGTATCGCTGGCTAGTCTGGTTTGCAGATTGTTAATTTTAACCCTGGGTCAAGGTAATAATGTCATCAATTGCACAAACACAATATGTGGCCAAACTGAATGCATATATAAACACATAAATCTGCTGTAGTTGAAAATCCAGCTTTTAATGTTGTTTATATGTCTATGTGGTGTTTTTAATATGCTTTAAGACAAACCATGTGTAAATTCATAAGTCGACAGCATTGCTGAGTATTTTCTTCTTAAAACTGCAGTGAAACAAAGACAGTCTCAAAAACACGCTTTGAAATCGCTGGTGTTTCTGACGTCACAAACTACCTTGTAACCAATCAGATCAACGTGTGATCGTCAACGAGTGGATCTCTGAGTGAGTGAGTGAGTGGAGGCGGGGCTCATTTGCATATTCATAGAACCGCGTATACTAAACGAGGCAAGGGTGGAGAGTTTGTGTGAGTATGTGTTTTTGGTGATCAAAGATGAGTTTTAAGGGATCAAATTATTGACAACTTTAAGTTTTTAGAAACACACTTCAAAAATAATGCATTTGAGTTAAATCCATTATTTAATCTACAATTAAAAGTGTTTAAATATTAGTGTAAACCTTCGCTTTACTCTGGGGTAAAGTGAGTTTGTTTCTGGGCTTAAAAAGATTTTAGCTCAGGTTTAAAGGCAGTGTGAAAATCCTTACAAACTGAATGAATGATTACCATAGTATTTATATAATACGCCAATGTACTACGAAGAATACCATTATAGTATTAATATGCTGCACGGCCAAAAACATATCCCAGCGATTTTTTTTCTTCAGCAATCTTTCCGTGTCAACAGTTTGAGAGGTTGTAGTTAATTTAGTACGTCTGTCCTTGAATTACTACGAATGCTGTAAGAATTATATCGTGAGTATTTCATTCTGATAATACATTCTGACAGAAGCCAGAGTTCATCAGCGGCGTCAGATTGATCTGAAATGAGTGTGTGTGTGTGTGTGTTCAGTAGCGTTTGGAGACACTGTCAGACGTAATTATGATAATGAAAGGAATGCTGGAGTTGTCAAAACAATATATTAAAACCCTTTGTTTATATTTCTCATGATTCTCTTCTGATATTCAGGTTGGATCCAGTTGTAAGTGCTTCCAGATGTGATAGTGAGATGATTTCTCATCTTTTCTTGCGCTTGTAGTTTGTGAAGGAGAAAGGGCTGGTTTTGATGATGAACAGCTCCTAGCGTGCGTTACGCTTCTGAGAAGTCGGCTAAAGCTCAGGAATAGGAGTTGCTGCTTATGACTTATTGGACGATGTCCATTGTTTTAATGTCAATAATAAAATAGCGAGGATCTCCCCGTCTACCGTTTCCATCCTGACGTGAACTGAGAAATATTCCTCCTGCTTTTTCCATGCTTTTCAAATCCTTCCCAGGTTTATTTTTCTTTCATTCTCCTTTTGCTTTGATTGATTGAGCTTTTTATGGTCTAGATGCTTTATTAACCAAGAATAACTCATATTTTGAAAGTACATTCAGTTCCCGTAATAATAATGCATGTTGTTCTTGAACTTTTTTTTTAACAAATTTCTGTTAGATATATACAGTAGTCAACATTTGAAGTGGATCAAAACCTTTCATCAAAGTTATTCATGCATTTTGAACAATACCTGTTCTTATCTGAGGACAAACTTTTTTTGATCCACTTCAAATGTTGTGTATTTTGAACCCATTCTTGGTCGCACAATGATGTGAAGAAACTGGGTTATTGTCGTTAACTAAAACCAAACATTTTAATTACTTAGAATAAACTAAAAGTTCACTGAAATAAAAATAAAAAATAAACTTATTTTATTAGACGTTTCTATAGCAGACTGGTGGGAGTGGCCTTGGACATTATCATTCCCAGGGCATTATGGGTATTGAAGTTTTCTTACCTATTTGGCAAAAGTGAAGACAACAGTCGTTTTTCTCTGTTTTCTCTAGTCAGGCACACATTTCAATAATATGTTTTGCTTTTCTATTGTATATGTAGCCAAGTTTTATTAAAAGTCGATTTTGCTAGTGGTGAAATAGCCCTTTAATTGTTTACTGTCTTTTAAAGTCCCCCTGTGGTGAAAATCCAGCTTTTAATGTTGTTTATGTGTCTATGTGGTGTTTTTAATATGCTTTAAGACAAACCATGTGTAAATTCATAAGTCGACAGCATTGCTGAGTATTTTCTTCTTAAAACTGCAGTGAAACAAAGACAGTCTCAAAAACACGCTTTGAAATCGCTGGTGTTTCTGACGTCACAAACTACCTTGTAACCAATCAGATCAACGTGTGATCGTCAACCAGTGAATCTCTGAGTGAGTGAGTGAGTGGAGGCGGGGCTCATTTGCATATTCATAGAATCACGCATACTAAATGAGGCAAAGGTGTCGAGTTACATTCAAGATATTTTAAGACATGAAGACATTTTCTTCAAGGAAAAAAACTTTTACATATATGTAATTTTGGTGATCAAAGATGAGTTTTAAGGGATAAAATGACTGACTACAGGGGGACTTTAAAACTAAATTATAAAGCGTATCATTTTAGTCCTAGATGCACACACACACACTCTCTCTCTCTCTCACTCTCACTCTCACTCACACACACACACACACACACACACACTCTCTCTCTCTCTCTCTTTTTCTCTCTCTCTCACTCTCACTCACACACACACACTCTCTCTCTCTCTCTCTCTCTCTCTCTCTCTCTCTTTCTCTCTCTCTCTTTCTCTCTCACTCACTCTCTCACACACTCACTCTCACACACACACACACACACACACACACACACACTCTCTCTCTATCTCTTTCTCTCTCTCACTCTCACTCACTCACACACACACACACTCTCTCTTTCTCTCTCTCTCACACACTCTCGCTCACTCTCACTCTCACACACACACACACACACACACACACACACTCTCTCTCTCTCTCTTTTTCTCTCTCTCTTTCAATTTCAATTTTCAAATGAGCTTTATTGGCATGACTTGTACAGTATTGCCAAAGCATTGGCCATTACACATGCAATGAACAAATAATCACAAACAATAAATATAATAAAATAAAAATCAATAAATCAGTCAGTGTAAAAAAAAATAAAAAAAATGCATGAATACATTTTTAACATTTAAAACACACATTTTTGTACGTTTGTACCAACATTCAAACAAGACAAGAACAATTCTGACTTTAGTTTTGTCCACTGGCTGACTCTCGTAGTTTGTGGCAGGCTGTTACATACTTTGCTGCTGTTGTGATTGAGCTAGATTTTTCTCCCAAAATATGATTTAATTTTTCTGAATTTGGTAATGCCATAAAATTTGGTTCTAACTGTTGGAATCTAGTGAAATAGTCCGATCTAATGCTCTGATAGTGATCAAAGTGTATCAGGAAGTGTTCTTCTGTCTCCACCTCTCTCTGAGAGCACAGAGAACACAGTCTCTGCTCTCTCGGCTGCACACACACACACACACACACACACACACACACACACACACACAGAGAACACAGTCTCTGCTCTCTCGGCTGCCACACACACACACACACACACACACACACACACACACACACACACACACACACACACACAGAGAACACAGTCTCTGCTCTCTCGGCTCTCTACAGCCAGACTGTGGTCACACACACACACACACACACACACACACACAGAGAACACAGTCTCTGCTCTCTCGGCTGCCACACACACACACACACACACACACACAGAGAACACAGTCTCTGCTCTCTCGGCTCTCTACAGCCAGACTGTGGTCACTCACACACACACACACACACACACACACACACACACACACACCTCTCTCTACAGCCAGACTGTGGTCACTCACACACACACACACACACACACACACACACGCACACACACACACACACACACACACCTCTCTCTACAGCCAGACTGTGGTCACTCAGCCTGTATCTGGTTAGGGTCTTTCTCACTTTATGGTCTTTCACACAGCTCAGGTATTCTGCTGGTTTATAATCTCTTTTCAGGAGTAAATAGAGTTCCATCTTTTTTTGTAATTTAGTAGCATCTTTCCAATAGGTGATGTAATTTTGTTTTTGTAATTGTATAATTTGGTTGTGGCAGATAGTGCTGTGCTGGTCTGGCTGTAGTTTCAGCATCAGCTGTGAGAGTGCGCTCCGGTGCCGGTTCTGCTCCTGACACCGCAGGGCTTCAGCTGATATGAGCTCGGGTCACTGCGCTCCGGTGCCGGTTCTGCTCCTGACACCGCAGGGCTTCAGCTGATATGAGCTCGGCTCACTGCGCTCCGGTGCCGGTTCTGCTCCTGACACCGCAGGGCTTCAGTTGATATGAGCTCGGCTCACTGCGCTCCGGTGCCGGTTCTGCTCCTGACACCGCAGGGCTTCAGCTGATATGAGCTCGGCTCACTGCGCTCCGGTGCCGGTTCTGCTCCTGACACCGCAGGGCTTCAGCTGATATGAGCTCGGGTCACTGCACTTCAGGTGCTGGTAGAACTTCACAGCTCTTTTTTGGATAGTGATCAGTAAGGGATATTGTCCTAATTCAGCTCTGCACGAGTTGTTTGGTGTCGCTCTGTTTACTTTTAGGATGCTTTTACAAATTTGTGTATGCAGAGTTTCAATTTCCTCTTTTTCCCATTTTGAAAAATCTTGGGTTTTTAGAGGTCCCCATACCTCACTGCCGTACAGAGCAATTGGTTCAATTATTGCTTTTAGGATTTTTAGCCAGGTTTGAATTGGAATTTCATGTCGAATAGTATTTTTAATCATGTAGAAGACTCTCATCGCTTTTGCTTTCAGTTCATTCACAGCCAGATTAAAGTTCCCTGTTGAACTCAGTTTTAGACCGAGATACGTGTATTCGTGGGTGTGTTGGAGGACTTGGTTTCCTGCTCTGAAGATGTATTTATTTTCCCTACACCTGGATCTATTTTGAAAAATCATTATTTTGGTCTTTGCGAGGTTAATTTTGAGAGCCCACGTTTGACTGAATGTCTCTACGATGTCGAGGAGCTGTTGTAGTCCTTCTTTAGTTTGTGACAGAATGACTAAATCATCTGCAAAGAGGAGACATTTAACTTCTGATTCAGTCAGGGTCGGGCCGGAGGCACTGGAATTATTTAATGCTTTGGCTAGTTCATTTATATATATGTTAAATAGAGTAGGGCTTAATGGGCAACCTTGTCTGACTCCTCTTTGTTGGGAGAAATATTCTGTTCGTTTATTCCCTATTTTTACAGCACATGTATTATTTTTATACATGGTGCTGATCAAATCAAATGTTTTCCCTCCAATCCCATTTTCCAATAGTTTTAGGAAGAGTCCTTCGTGCCAGATCGAGTCAAAAGCCTTCTCAAAGTCAATAAAGCAAGCGAAGACTTTGGATTTATTTTGGTATACATGTTTATCAATGATCGTGTGAAGGGTGTATATGTGGTCAGATGTTCTGTGTTTGGGCAGAAATCCAATTTGACTTTTGTCCAGAATTTTGTGGGTTTTGAGAAAGTTCTGTAATCTTATATTAATAATCGAACAGAATATTTTCCCCAGGTTGCTATTGACACATTGTGTAATTGTTTGGCTCATATTTGTCTCCTTGTTTAAATATTGGTGTGATTAGGCCTTGGTTCCAGGTGTCGGGGAAATATCCTACTCTCAAAACAAGGTTGAATAATTTGATTATTGCGTTTTTGAATTTGTCGTTGGTGTATTTGATAATTTCATTTAATATTCCTTCAATACCACATGCCTTGTTGGGTTTTAAGGCATGAAGTCTGTCTGTAAGCTCATTTATTGTGATTGGAAAATCCAGGGGGTTCTGATTGTCTTTAATGTTTTCTTTCAGGATTTCTAATTTAGTTTTTAGTTCATTTCGAGCAGGATTTGTTTCAGTTGTTTTGTACAGATTTTCAAAGTGTGTCCTCCATATGTTCCCGTTTTGAATGGCCAGTTCTTCCTGGTTTGGTCTATAGAGTCTGTTCCAATTGTTCCAAAAGTTACTGGTATTTATTGATTCCTCCATTGCTTGAAATAGTTGTTCTGTGTGTTCTTCCTTTTTTACTCTTAGAGTTTGTTTGTACAGTCTAAGGGCTTCGTGATATTGATTGCGGAGTTCTTCATTGTCAGGATCTCTGTGTTTTTGATTTGAAAGATTTCGTACCGCTGTTCGGATATTTTTGCACTCACTGTCAAACCACATTTCTTTGGTGTTTTTTGGTTTCCTTTTTGATGATTTATTTTTCAAATTGCACATGGATGCTGATTGGTTAAATATTTTGATAATGTCACTAAGTGCCAGATTTATGCCTAATTTATTTTGTGAATATGTGTTCATTATGAATTTGTCCAATAATAATTTGATCGTTTGACTTTCTATTGCATTTTGGTAATTTTCTGTGCTGTTATTTGTCCACTTGTAGGGTGGTTGCAGCTTCAGTAAACTAGAGGGCTGTCTGTGTGATTCATTGCTATGAGTTTGTCTTAAATACAGTGTAATTTTGCAGTGGTCTGACAGAGGTGTTTGAGGACTGACTGTGAATGCCCTGAGATGCACTGGGTCAATGTCTGTGATGAAGTAATCTACAGTACTGTTACCCAAGAAAGAATTAAAGGTGTAACAACCAAAAGAGTCTCCCCGTATACGACCGTTCACTATATACAGGCCCAGTGATCGACAGAGCTCTAGGAGGCTTTTCCCACTTCTGTTTGTGTACTTGTCATAATTGTTTCTGAGGTGATATGAGGGCAGAGAGTGGCTGGTGTTTGTGATATATTTGTCTCCCTGTGTATTGACAAAGTCTGGTTCATTTCCAGTTCTGGCATTTAGATCACCACACATTAACACATTCCCTTTTGTCTGGAAATGGCTGATCTCATCCTGCAGGATGGAGAAGGTTTCTTCATTATAATAGGGAGACTCAGCTGGGGGAAGATATATAGCACACAAGAATATGTGACGGTCTGTGGAGACAATGTCTTTGTGGATTTTTAACCAGATGTTATTTTTTACGTTTTGTATAGCTGTAATTGAGTCTATGAGTTGTGCTCTATACCATATCAGCATTCCCCCTGACTCCCTGTCCTGAGTCACCCCTCTTAATTTCGTTGATGGTAAAACTATTTCCCTAAATCCAATTGGGCAGCCAGTGGACAAATCTCTTACATTGCATGTTTCCTGTAGTATTATAATGTCAGAATTCAGAATTTATTTTTTAAAGTCCGAATGTTGGCTCTTGATACCAAAAACAGAGGACCTCAGTCCTTGAATATTCCAACATGTGACTTTCAGGGAATATGAGCTCATTAAATAATCACATTTGTTATTTCAAAACAAGACAGACATCAGTATATTGAATTGACAAATCAAGAAGAATATTATATAAAATATTATGATCCAAGAAATTAAGTTAAATGTATAAATTAGGTCAAATAAATATTAAAAAGATATCATATTCATATTTTATATATATATATATATATATATATATATATATATACATAGGCTACATATACATACACACACACATATATATATATATATACATGCATACATACACACACATATATATATATTTTTTAAATAATACAAGGTTGTTTTTTTTTTTTTTTATAATATGAGGTTTCTAAATATCTGATAAAATGAGTATAAAATAAAAATAAACACATACACATGCATACTTTTTTTTTTAAGAATAGTAAATATGTTTCTAAGAATCTGATTTTAAAATAAGTAGAAATAAAACACACTCTCACACATACACACATACACACTCATACTTACATTTTCATTTTCTTTACTCACATTTTTTTTTTTTTTTTTTTTGAGTCACTAACCCATGAGGTGTGAGCACAGCAGAGTCAGCATGTGCTGGATGTTTGTGAGGTCTCTGGATGTAGATGAGGCCGGCTGGCTGGGGACTGTGCTGGGGCTGCAGTGGGTCAGTGATCGGCTGGCTGGGGACTGTGCTGGGGCTGCAGTGGGTCAGTGATCGACTGGCTGGGGACTGTGCTGGGGCTGCAGTGGGTCAGTGATCGGCTGGCTGGGGACTGTGCTGGGGCTGCAGTGGGTCAGTGATCGGCTGGCTGGGGACTGTGCTGGGGCTGCAGTGGGTGAGTGATCGGCTGGCTGGGGACTGTGCTGGGGCTCCAGTGGGTCAGTGATCGGCTGGCTGGGGACTGTGCTGGGGCTGCAGTGGGTCAGTGATCGGCTGGCTGGGGACTGTGCTGGGGCTGCAGTGGGTGAGTGATCGGCTGGCTGGGGACTGTGCTGGGGCTGCAGTGGGTCAGTGATCGGCTGGCTGGGGACTGTGCTGGGGCTGCAGTGGGTGAGTGATCGGCTGGCTGGGGACTGTGCTGGGGCTGCAGTGGGTGAGTGATCGGCTGGCTGGGGACTGTGCTGGGGCTGCAGTGGGTCAGTGATCGGCTGGCTGGGGACTGTGCTGGGGCTGCAGTGGGTCAGTGATCGGCTGGCTGGGGACTGTGCTGGGGCTGCAGTGGGTCAGTGATCGGCTGGCTGGGGACTGTGCTGGGGCTGCAGTGGGTCAGTGATCGGCTGGCTGGGGACTGTGCTGGGGCTGCAGTGGGTCAGTGATCGACTGGCTGGGGACTGTGCTGGGGCTGCAGTGGGTCAGTGATCGGCTGGCTGGGGACTGTGCTGGGGCTGCAGTGGGTCAGTGATCGGCTGGCTGGGGACTGTGCTGGGGCTGCAGTGGGTGAGTGATCGGCTGGCTGGGGACTGTGCTGGGGCTGCAGTGGGTGAGTGATCGGCTGGCTGGGGACTGTGCTGGGGCTCCAGTGGGTCAGTGATCGGCTGGCTGGGGACTGTGCTGGGGCTGCAGTGGGTCAGTGATCGGCTGGCTGGGGACTGTGCTGGGGCTGCAGTGGGTCAGTGATCGGCTGGCTGGGGACTGTGCTGGGGCTGCAGTGGGTCAGTGATCGGCTGGCTGGGGACTGTGCTGGGGCTGCAGTGGGTCAGTGATCGGCTGGCTGGGGACTGTGCTGGGGCTGCAGTGGGTCAGTGATCGGCTGGCTGCTTCAGCGTAGCTCCGGCTGTCCGGCTGCTGCTCCTGCTGATGGTCATGTGGATGAGAAGGCGGGGGGGGCTGCAGGCCTGGTCATGCGGTGTGTTCCAGGGGGGAACACAGAGCCTGTCGTGGGGTTCCTCCGGTCAGGGCTGAAGTGATGGAGGGGGTGGTGTTTTGAGGGGTGACCCTGCATGGGTCTATGGGGTGTCCATGAGGTCGCTGCGGTGCGCTGGAGCTGCGGTTGAGTGCGATGTCCTTCAGGGTTTTGGCAAAGATGGGGACTGCCCTTCTGTGTAGATGAACATGGTCATACAGGCTGCTGAGATTCAGTGTGGGTGCTGAGCCAGGTGTACGTTGGGCTTTAGGGCACAGTCTCTGGATACTCTAGCATTTATATGCCTGATGGTGTCTGGGTGGAAGTCCGAGCGCAGTAGCAGGGTGGAGAGGATGATTTTGGAGTTGGGGAAGTTGGAGGATGCCTTCTCAGTCACATTTATGAGAGCTGTAGCTACTCTCTCGCTCTGAGGTCGTTGGTGCCGGTGTGGATGATGATGTGGCTAGGGGAACCCAGCTGCTCTTCACACAACAACTCCAGGGCCTTCTGTGTGTTTGGGCACCATATTTTTTTGACATTTTTTCTCGGAAACAGTCTCTTTTCATCGATAAACTTGCCATTGGAGTCCATGAGGAGTATAATCTGAGGCTGTGACTGGCTGTAGGAGTCAGATGCAGGAGGGCTGCTGGGCCGGGTCTCTGTGCTCGCTGGAGAAGGAGTCTCCTCTGAGCTCTGCTGTTCTCCTCTCTGTGTCGGCTGCTTCTCCACGGCTGACAGCTGTATTATGTGAGACTCTCTGTCCTCTCTCAGCTTTCTCAACTCTTCCCTCATTACAGACAGCTGATTGCTGTACTCCCCTCCCTGTTTTATCATTTCTTGAGTTTCTTTCTTAAGCATTTCGATTTCTTTCCTGTAATCCTCTTCTTTCTTTGTTGGATCAGTCTCCTTCACTACTCTATGCATCTCCTCTCTCAGCTGCACCAGCTCCAGCTCCATCTCTCTGAACTTCTGTATTAGGGCTGATCTTGTTCAGCTGGGCTTTTTCTTTAATTTGCAGGAAATCCTTTTCAAATTGTTTCAGCTTCCCCTGAATCATTACAGTCCCATTTTTATATAGGTTTGCTGTTATCGTGACATCTGAATCTGAATCCTCCCCTTCTTTAATCTGCAGTTTCCATCCATTACTGATGCCCTTTCTGATTACTGTGGGGTAATGATGTCTGATCGCTGAGTGCCAGGCTTCGGGGTCTTCTGTGTAGAATATTGTGTTACTGACCTCTCCATTCCTGTACAAGTCTGAGTACAGGGTTTCTGGGTTGTCCTTGAGGAGCTTTTCTTTATGTTTTTTCTTTAGGATCTCATTGGTAGCTTTTGATGGGTATGTTATAGGGACTGATTCTGTCATTTTTCAAATATTCTGACAGTTGCTGGCAGTTTGTTGTTGTTGTTGTTTTATGAATGTTTATATCTACTGGAGTTAGCCCTTATATTGTAACTTAATTAAATCACAGTTTTTGGGCAAATCTTTCTCCAAAACAAAGGTGGTTGATTGTAGATATTTTCTGTACTCACTCTGAGTTTCTCTTTTCCTCTCTCTCGTGGCAGTTGTGGGGCCTTTAAGCCTTAGTTCTGTCAGCCTTCTGTCTGTTTTCTGCTGGATTTTCTTGATCAGTTCAATGTCCTTTTGTAGTTAATATGTTGCAGAAGGTCTTATTTTATAAAGTTTTATAAAAACTGATTGTCTGTCTTGTCTTAAAACAACATTTAAAAAGCAAAAAATCAGGAGCTCATTCTCTCTCTTTCTCTTTCTCTCTCTCTCTCTCACTCTCACTCTCACTCTCACACACACACACACACACACACACACACACACACACACACACACACACACACACACACACACACACACACACACACACACACACACACTCTCTCTCTCTCTCTCTCTCTCTCTCTCTCTCTCTCTCTCTCTCTCTCTCTCTCTCTCTCTCTCTCTCTCTCTCTCTCTGTCGTTTGTGTTGATCAATCATTTTAACACCTAATTTGTGCTTAACTGAGCCAACAGGAGCGAGTCGACTCATTAGACCTGTAGTTAAAATTTAGACTGATGCATCACCTCAGGTTGGATTAATTTAGATTGACTGAGCTCACAGACACTGACACTCACTCACACACACATGCTAATTCTAGTTTCTGATTTTAATATTTTATATTATATTTTGTAAAATTATTGAATTTAGATTTTTTTTTCTTAATTATGGTTAAAGATTTTTAGATTTTATATTAAATTTTCATTGCTAAAAGCCTTATTGATTTCTTAGCAGTGATGAATGATTATTATTAATAGTAATATTTTTGTAATATTTTAAAATTTCAAATAGATATTTTTTTCTTAATTGCTGTTTGTAAATATTGAAACCTCTATTTTCTTAATTGCTATATAAGCCTCATTGATCTTTTAGCCTATACATCATACATGGACTGATTTTATTGCATTCTGTGTGGGAATTTATTTTTTATATATTTTTTAATATGCATATTAAGATATGTACACAAGTAAATACATACATTTTTATTAAAACATTATTTTATTTAGGAATTACAGTTGTTTCCTTCCACTGGCAGATCCAGAGGTGATGTGTACACTAGTGAAATTAATAGTTAACAGTTAATCTGGCTCGTTGTGACTGAACTGACCTCATAGGTTTGACTTTTAGAAATAATATAATATAATATAGCTTGATATAACAGATCATACAGTGTTTTATCCTTTCCAGTGCAGACAGAAGGAAATAAACTCACAATGTTTTAAACATGAAGGCAAATGAGGAAATCACAGTTTGAAGTACTGATATAACATCTGTGTAATTATTAACCAGGCTTCAGCACACATTAACCAACGCTGCTGATAGTGGACAGTCAGCAACCGTTACACAACGTTACATAATCCAGACTTCATTCAAAGGAGAAAAAAACATTCTGAAACTAATCGTACATTTCCAAGAGGAATTGCTTCGTTGAGTGATACGAAGGTCAGAGTTCAGATGTTGATCACACACACTGGTGATCACACACACACCTGATGCTTTTACAACAGGCGACAAGAGTTCACAGCTACACACACACACACACACACACACACACCTACACTTATAGCTGGACTTTCTCCATCACCTGCAGCACAGAGTCCAGTATCGAGGGTCCCAGATCCAGTGAGACACACACACACACACACACACACACACACACACACACACACACACACACACACACACACACACACACACACCTATAGCTGGACTCTCTCCATCACCTGCAGCACAGAGTCCAGTATCGAGGGTCCCAGATCCAGACACACACACACACACACACACACACACACACACACACACACACACACCTATAGCTGGACTCTCTCCATCACCTGCAGCACAGAGTCCAGTATCGAGGGTCCCAGATCCAGACAGACACACACACACACACACACACACACACACACACACACACTCTCACACATACACATACACACTCTCTCACACACACACACACACACACACACACACACACACACACACACACACACACACACACACACACACACACACACACTCACACACAGACACACACAGACACACACACCTATAGCTGGACTTTTCTCCATCACCTGCAGCACAGAGTCCAGTATCGAGGGTCCCAGATCCAGACAGACACACACACACACACACTCTCACACATACACACTCTCACACACCCCCACACACACACACACACACACACACTCACACACAGACACACACCTATAGCTGGACTCTCTCCATCACCTGCAGCATAGAGTCCAGTATCGAGGGTCCCAGATCCAGACACACACACACACACACACACACCTATAGCTGGACTCTCTCCATCACCTGCAGCACAGAGTCCAGTATCGAGGGTCCCAGATCCAGACTGAATGTGAACGAGGCGTCGGTTTGATCCGTTTCTTCCGTTTGGTTTCTTTGCGTTTCTTCCGGGTTTGTTTGTGTTGAATCTCGTCCAGAACTCAGGCTTCCGCGAGCAGGACTCCTGCTGACGCCTCTCGACACACACTCTTCCTCGTATTCCTCGTCCAGCAGGGGGAGCGAGCTGCACTTCTGCCTACGAGTGTGTTCCCGGATCGGGTTCCCAGATCTTGTTCCCAGATGGTGTTCCTGGATGGTGTTCCCGGTTGGTGTTCCCGGTTGGTGTTCCCGGATCGGTTCCTCTCGGATGGGATCCTCCAGGCTGATGCGGGGCGGCTTCGGAGGCGGTCCGCTCGTGAGGAACAGGTTCTGCTCACTCCTGGAGCTCTGGAGCAGGAGACTCCGGCCCTCCTTCAGGAACGACAGGTCTCCGAAACTCTCCGTATGTCCGTCAACGCCGATGTGGGAGAGATGACGGAAGTCAGCGAGAGGAAGACTGATCATGCTCACTGACACGACCTCCTTTCGCCTCGATAATCTCCATCTTCCAGAGCCGGGTCTGCGGTGGAGCGACGTCCTCAGCGGCATCTCAGAACGTCAGAATCACAACATGTGGGAAATCTGGATCCTGAAACGGATAAATACTCATCAAACCTGAGGGATTTACATGCACTACCATTCAAAGGGTGCGTTAAATTGATCAAAAGTGACAGTTAAGACATTTATTTACAACTTTTAGAACTTTCTATTCATCAAAGAATCCTGAAAAATAACTTTTATAATGGTTTCTACAGAAATATGAACATTGATAATAATCATAAATGTTTCATTCAAATAGATCAAAAATACTGTAAAAGCTGTAATATTGTGAAATATGACAATTTAAGAGAACTCTTCTGATACAAAATACAGTAAAAACAGTGAAATAATTTTTACAATTCGGACTAACTGTTTTCTTTGTGAATATATAATAAAGTGTAATTTATATCCTGTGAATTTTCAGCATCATTACTCCAGTCTTCAGTGTCACATGATCCTTCAGAAATCAGTATAATATGATGATTTGATGATCAAGAAACATTTATGATTATTATCAATGTTGAAAACAGTTGTGCTGCTTCATATTTTTGTGCAAACCGTGATTCATTTTTTTCAGGATTCTTTGAAAGTTGAAGAGAAAAGCATTTAATTAAAACATAAATATTTTGCATTATTATAAATGTCTTTACTGTCACTTTTGATCAATTTAATGCGTCCTTTCTGAAAAAAGTCTTAATTTCTTAAAAAACAAAAAACAAAAATCGTATTGACCCCAAACTTTTGAACGGTAGTATATATATATATGAACTGTGGTGTAAGGATGTAAAGCATCTCATCCAGCACATGTACCATAACAATCCCCGATATAGATGTTCATTTGAATCAGTGTTATATAACCTGCGTTCTCCGAGCGCTCTGTGACTCAGAACAGGTTAAATTAGTTTGTAATAAAGAGTAATAAGTCCCATTTGTTGTGATAATGTACATAGGAAGCATTTTACTCTAGTTGGCGTTCACGGCCCTGTTTTGCGGTTTACACATTAGATCAGTTTTCGTGACTCGCAACACTCACTCTTTAAATTTGTAAGGCACTACAGAAAACATGTTTTGTTGGCCAATAAAGGTTTTATCGGCACTTTAGTAGCAGCGGGAGACGGCGAGCGCGAACATAACGGCATACCTTCTCAAACATGCAACGAGCGAGTGCAAGACTTAACCAATAAATCCCCAAAACAACCTGTGTTTAACAATAAATACACACTTTCCTTTTCAGAGCATCTGACTGGCAAACAAACAATCATATCTCCAAGATTCATAATAATAGTGTTAATTCATTCATAAGAGAGTTTGAGAGTTTGAAAAAAAAATGCTGTTTTTATACTGGCATCAGTTATATTATTGCATCTGTTTATTTAAATGAAAGTGCTTACTGTGATATAGTTGCATTTATGCATAAATAACACTATTATTATTTGCATTTCTTCTTTTCAGACAAATTTGAACACTGTTTCTGTTTTCTGGAAAGGGCAAGAGAATCTTTTGTTTTGCTTTTAGGAACAACATTGAAGATTCACTCAGTTTTTAGTCTGTAGATGTTCAAAGGGTTTAAATGCATCAATTATTTGAATAAATATTGATTTAATCAAAGGTGAAAGTGATAATTTATAAGAAAAAGTTGAATTTTGTAGTAAAGTTACCAAACGGCAACATTTACTTTTCTTTTATTACCCCCAACAATTCTGAATCAGTAAACATCCAAACGATTGATTTTATGATGTTTTATTGTCGGCGACGTACCTGTGAAGGTGTGCAGGTATTCACACACACACACACACACACACGTCTGAGGTGTTTCTGTTAACATGACGAGACTTGTTAGGCTATAAAACAGGTTGCACAGAACACTTTTCTGTGAATATCCAGCCTCAAAAACCCGAATTAATCTTCACGTTTCATTGATATTAACATCACACTGATGTGACTGTTTCTGAACAGTGGCGTATAAACCTGCCAGTTTTACATAAACGCCACATAATGATGGTGGAAGTGTCATGGAGTAATTCCTCTTACCGTAACCCAAGACCTCGATACTTCAGAAGATGTTTGTAGTTTAGTCTTGATTTGATTCTTCTACAGTTCAGAGTCGTTCGTAGATCCGCAGTGTTAAAGTCCAGAGCTCGACTGAGCCTCGTCTACACCCTCCTCAACTACACCTGTGTGTGTGTGTGTGTGTCACACCTGGAGACGTAATCTCAGTCACAGGGAAGTCGTGTCACTCTTCATCACGCTCCTGGGAAATCTGGGAAGGGCGACGTGGTTCCTGTCACTGACTCGTGTCGTAGGGATTCACTCGTTACTAATCTCTGTCATTGTTCTGGTTCCTGTAAGATTTACTAAAGCTTTGTGATGACAGCGGTCTCTCGCTCTGGGACGTGTGTGTACAGGCGGACCAGCGTTACACAAGTTCCGTTGATATGTAGTAATTCCTGCTTGCATTCCCATGACCCACACACACACACACACACACACACACATCGCGGCGTAAATGAAACCCGTTTCTTTTGTCTCCTGATTTCGAGTCGAGGCAAGACTTGTTGTTTTATCAGTGAAGATCTGAGATGAAGCGCTTTCTACAGTCAAACCATTTATTTATGACATTATCACACTTTATTCACTATAGTTTAGAAAATGGTAATAAAATATGACAAGAACTCAGTTGATATTTCACTGGTTTTGTCCGTCCTTCTGTTAGACTGTCTCACACATGAATTATGTTGAATATCTGTCAGCCGTTAAATTAGATAATATCAGTTTAGCTCAACCAATCACCAAGCAATGCTTCATGTTGTTCAGTCTGTGGTGTAAAAAGGTGCATTAGTTATTAAAGAAAAAACACTTCAGCAAAACATGATCAGCTCAAAGTGTCCCAATCATTTTTGCTCCCAAATCTTTCTTAATTTTACTGGTAGTCACTGTATGAAGAATTTTTGGGTATAATATGTCACAGTTTACTTTATTCTGCTCTCCTAACTTACTTAAATGAACTATAGTGTCCTGCACCTATACTTGAAAGAAAAAAAAAATGTTTTCTGGTTTGACTGTAGTTTAGGAGGTTCGACATTAAATATTGGCTATAAAGCACATTATTACCTGTTCTGGTTATGAATCGCCCAGTTAAATTGTAAGTCATCATCTGACAAACCTGTGAAATGCTTGCATGGCTTTTATTGGTGGGTAAATCTGAAATTGGTTATTATTACCCTTGTTTTATAGCAAAATATACAGTGAGCTCTAGGATATTTAGTTAAAATCAATGCATTTCTCAATGCATTTCGGACCTGTGTTATTTTCCATCGCTTACTCAGCTTTCAGGAAAAAAACTACGTCATGCATTATTGGAAATAAAAGGGCCATATCCTGCATCTTTGATAAATAAATTAGATGTGATTGTTAACAGACACACTTTATCATAATAGTTTTAAAGAAAATGTAGAAAGTATGCCATATGACAGCACTGCACCTCAATGGAATTGCACTAATTGGAATTGGCATCAATTATATTATTGCATATTCATTTACTTGGAAGTGTTTACTGTGAATGATTGCATTTATGCATAAATAACACTTTTACTATTGGCATTTCTTATTTTCAGACAAATTTGAACACTGTTTATGTTTTATGAAAAGGGCAAGAGAATCTTTGTTATGCTTTTAGGAAGGAAATCGAAGATCCCATGTTAATGATTCACTCAGTTTTTAGTCTGTGGAAGTTCCAAGTGTATAAATACATCAATTCATTGAACAAATATTGATTTAATCCAAGGGGAGATAATAATGATAATCTATAATAGTAGATATAGTCATAGTTATAATTAGTTATAAAAGGAAAAGTATGTTTTTGGACAGATTTTCGTTGTGGTTCAGAGTTGCCTTGCCTTGACTCATCCATCCAATCTTTTTTTTTTTTTTACATTAATATCTATTTTTTAATTTTTTATTTATTATATTTAAAAAACATAATTAAAGAATGCATCCATTTGATGTTTTGCCTTGACTCATCCATCCATCCAATCTTTTTTCCTTCTTTTTTATTAAATTTTTTACATTGTTTTTTTTTTTATTTTAAAAAACTTTTTTTTTTAATGCATCCATTTGATGTTTTGCCTTGACTCATCCATCCACCCAATCTTTTTTTTTCGTCTTTATTTTTTATTATAATTTTTATTTATTATACTTTAAAACATTTTTTTTTTAAATGCATCCATTTGATGTTTTGACATTACACCCCCCCCCCCCCCCCCCAATAAATATAATGTCAAAACATCAAATGGATTAATTTTTCCACCATTAGAACATGCCATAGCTTATATGGAATTAATATTCCATACTAATGTTTTCACAAAATCAGAAACTAAATCCAGTCAGTATTTGTTCCTCATTATCAGTCGGTTTCTGCGCAGACTGATAAAAACCTGTTCACCCTGTCTGCATGTGTAAAGACAATCATATCTCGACAATCATTTCCAAACGCTAGAACATCAGTCCCAGATTCAGACATCAGTATATTACACTTACTGAGAAACACCAGCTCTGATATAACAACCCTAAACAAGTTATATTTCAGGACAGATGAATTATACTTATGCTTGCTTCCTCCAGTTATTAAATATTTAGGAAAGTGCCTTGAACAGAGTGTTTTTTCCTTCCAAACATCATCAAATGTTCCTCCTGCCGCCTGGGATCCCGGATGGACGCCAGATTCGAAGGGAAAGCTCAAGAACTGGGATTTCTTCATGCTTGCTTTCCGTCAGACTCCTTTCAAACACGTCCAATAAACAAAGAGCCGCCCTTCCGTCTTCTGCATCACACACACATCTGATCATTCACATAAAGCGAACATCAGCTCTTCATCATAACGTTTATCCAGAGCTGGATGTGTGTTTCATCAGCTCTCATTCCTCTCTTTCATGCAAACAGATAATCAAGAGTTTCTCCATATTCCTGGAGTTTGCTTGATTGCTTTGGCCTTATTTTTGAGGCATGTATTGTTGAGTTGGATCCAGACTCTGGTTTCTGCGCTTGTGTTTTTGTACAGACTTGTTCTTGTACAAGATGTTTTTTGGGAAATGCTTCCTCTTTCAGCTGCTTTTGTCTAATTATCTTCTGTTTTTACTCTTAATCGCTCAACTAAACAATCCTATACACGATTCTGATGAAGTATCACCTGCTCTTAAACTTCACGCGGTTTCTCTTCTTCTCAGCAAGATCAAAAATACAGTAAAAACAGTGAAATACTATTCTAATGTAAATCAGCTGTTTTCTATGTGAATATATAGTAAAGTGTAATTTATTCCTGTGATCAAAGCTGAATTTTCAGCATCATTACTCCAGTCTTCAGTGTCACATGATCCTTCAGAAATCACTATAATATGATGATTTGATGCTCAAGAAACATTTATGATTATTATCAGTGTTGAAAACAGTTTTCAGTTTTATATTTTTGTGGAAACTGCATTTGTTTTTCCTGGATTTTCTTTGATAAATAGAAGGTCCTAAAATAATCTTTTGTAACATTATAAATGTCTTTACTGTCACTTTTAATCAATTTAATGCACCTTTGGTGCATGAAGAAAAGTATAAAAATGTATTTTAAATCAAACTGACCCAAACGTTTGAACGGTAGTGTACGTATATAACGGCATTTAGTGCATTATATTTAAGCATCATTATTAACTCCATAGAAGAACAATAATATCTTCTGTGTTTTTGTTGTCCGTTTTCTATCAGGTTTATCTTGGCAGGATCAGTGTGTGTTTTCCTCCTTTACGTCTGCTGGCACCACATGATTTTACGTGATTATTAAATCAGGGATGTTTTGTTTGAGTTTTAAAGCAATATTTGCTCTTTGCATTCCACACGGCCGGTTTGTTGCACATTGATGATCTCAGATGGCATTACTCACACTAGTGCCAGGTTTACTGTAAATGCAACACGCTTTTTAATGGATAATAATGGGTGTGTATGACATTCTTTACTGAATGCCTCTGATGTTCACATCAGCTGCTCCCTTAATGAGGGTTTACTTCCAAAATCTCAGGGATTTTACAATGTATATTGCATATTTCGAAGCATCTGTGTTGTGTAGCTGTTGGCTGGTGTTTTTGCTCTTCGACATTGGCATGATTTGGAGTAATCGCAGCTCTAAAGATTAAACACACACACACACACACACCCTCTTTCAGCTCAGTTGAAGTTAGTTAAATGTTGTCATGTTTATTTCTCACTTTAAAATCCGACACTAATGCATTTGCTACATCAAAATCTGTTTGTAAAAGCCTGTTTTACAAGCAAAAAAGCTCGTGTCGTGATCAGCAACATCCATAATGTGTTTAGACTGCTTTATTTGCTTTATCCGTTTGTCTGTATTGTGTGACCAGGTGTTCTGGGTGAGTTTTTGTTCTTTAACACTGAACAGGAAGTTGCTGTACAGTCACACAATACTTGTGTGCTCTTTTGTGCCCCATTATTTGTTAATATTTTATTTATTTCTTTTTCCACAATTTTATTTTTTGTACTCTTCTTTTATACATTTATTTTATTTTACAATACTTTAAAGATCTTTTGTGCCACATTATTTTTTAGTATTTTTATTTACAATTTTTTTCCACATTTGTTTTAATCATATTTTTTTTTAAATTAGCGTAAATAGTCCTGCAAAATAAATTGAACTTTTTTTTCTCCGTTTTATTTAATTACATTATTTCTTATTTATTTATTAATTATATCTTTTTTATTTTATTTCTTATTTTTTATTTTACTTTACAATACTTTTGAAAAGTATTAAAAAACTACGTTTTTTTGTGCCATATTATTGTTTGTTTTTTCTTTTTCACATAATTCTTTGTTTTATTTATTTATACTATATTTAATTTATTTATATATTTTCTATTTTATTTTACAATACTTGGAAGTTATTTCTTGGCACATCATTTATTTTAGTATTTTATTGCAATTTCTATTACTTTTCTTTCTGCAACATTTATTTATGTATTCATTCATTTATGTCTTTATACTATATTTTATTTTCTTATTTTCTATTTTATTTGTTTTACATATTTCTCACATAATATGAGCTCATAAACATTTCTAAACTACTTTAGTCTGTAACAGACAATCATAGCAGTGTTTGACACACTTTAGTCAAAAAACACACACCTTTATATCTTTAATCTATCTTTAATCTGACTGGTAATTCAATTATCTCTGTTCTCATTTGATCTGTTCTTCATAACGCCTTCATTTCTCTTGATTTGGTGGTGTTCTCTGCCGTTCTGAGTCTCTTAATGATCTGTAATGAAGCGTCTGACACACATGTATCCAGCTGAGCTCTCCTGATGACAGATATGGACCGGGATGAATGACGTTCCCTCTAAAGCTCAGGGTTTTCAGCACTCGTTCCTGAACGCGCTTGAGAATAGCCATGTGTGCAGAGATCTGAGCGAGTGTGAAGAGGAGAGATGTTCTGCTTGTCATCATCCCGTTATCTATAGCTATCATTCTTAAGTGTGTGTGTGTGTGTATCTGGCCGTAGGGAGTAAAGCAAAGTGACGTCTGCCAGACGCAGAACAAATGTGTCTGAAGATGTTCAGTTCATCACATTCAGGTTGTGTGGTTCTCTGATACAGAACTTAATAGGTAACTAGTGTAGAGATGATCAAATTGTTGTTATATGATCATATTTTCTTGACCTAAGAAACTTTAGCGGCTGCATTATGGACTAATTGTTGCTTGTTTATTGCGTATGCTGGTAATGCATTACAGTGATCTAGTCTAGAGGTCATGAATGCATGCACTAGTTTTTCTGCATCAGAAACAGAGCGTGCTCCTGAGCTTAGCGATGTTTATGAGGTGGAAGAAGGCTGTTTTTGTAACATATGAAATATAATTTTTGAAAGACAAGTTGCTGTCTAATATAACTCCCATGTCTTTAACTGAAGAAGAGGAAGTAACATCCTTCTAAATGCAAATTGTATTTTAAGAGTAATAAGTAATACCTCAGTCTTATCTGAATTTAGTAGAAGAAAATTTCAGATCATCCAATATTTTATATCTTTAACACACTCGCTGGATAATTTAGAGAATTCATCTGGTCTTGATGAATAATATACAGTGCCTAGTATAAGTGAACACACCCATGCTAAAGTTGACTAAAAGGAGGAATAAAAAATCATCTTTTGGAAATTGATCTTAATGCCTTAATTTAAAAAATGAGGAAAAATCCAACCTTTAAGGACACCAATTTTCTTTGTGTATGAATAATGTATCATAAATAAATAAATGTTCTTCCTTAAAATACAGGGTGCATAAGTCAGGACACCCCTATGTTAAATTCCAATAGAGACAGCAGATTTTTATTTTTAAAGGCCAGTTATTTCATGGATCCGGGATAATATGCATCCTGATAAAGTTCCCTTGGCCTTTGGGATTAAAATATCCCACATCATCACATTTCCTTCATCATACCTAGAGATCGGCATGGTGTTTTTTCAGTCAGCCTAATAGCTGGTATGATTTGCATTGAGAGATGATCTTATGGAAAGTTCCCCATGCCGATCTCTAGATATGATGAAGGAAATGTGATGATGTGGGATATTTTAACTCCAAAGGCCAAGGGAACTTTATCAGGATGCATATTATCCCGGATCCATGAAATAACTGGCCTTTAAAAATAAAAATCTGCTGTCTCTATGGGAATTTAACATAGGGGTGTCCTGACTTATGTAAACCTGTATTTTAAGGAAGAACATTTATTTATTTATGATACATTATTCATACACAAAGAAAATTGGTGTCCTTAAAGGTTGGATTTTTCCTCATTTTTTAAATTAAGGCTTTAAGATCAATTTCCAAAAGATGATTTTTTTATTCCTCTTTTTAATCAACTTTAGTATGGGTGTGTTCACTTACTGTATGCTAAGCACTGTAACTGAGTATCATTGGCATAACAGTGGAAACTATTTCCATATTTTCCTACAATATTATCAAGTGGCAGCATATATATTGAATATAGCAGAGGGCCTAACACTAAGCCTTGAGGCACTCCATAATTTACTGACATTATCTTAGATTCTCTCCCTGTTTAAATAGACAAAATGGTTACGGTCTGATAGATACTCTTTAATGCCTGACCCTGAATACCAGTGTAATTTTGTAGTCGATCTAATAGTATTTTATGATCTATAGTGTCGAACGCAGCGCTAAGATCAAGAAAAACTAGCATTGTGATACAGCCTTGGTCAGAACATAGAAGTCATTTGTAATTTTAACGAGCGCAGTTTCTGTGTTATGATGAAGCCTGAGTCCAGACTGAAATTTTTCGTAGACATCTTTTCTTTTCTTTTCTTTTTTTTTGAAGGAAGGAACATAATTGAGTGGACACAATAAAATGACAAAAGAACCTAATAAAATGATTAAAACTTACATTAAAATGAAAATATAAAAATAAAAGCTATATAAAAAATATATAAATAAATACTTGTTTATATCAGTTAATAGTTTATAAATAATACTGAAATAACAGTGGATCTATATTTTAGTTTTAATTTAAATAGTCTTAATTAAACTACACTGAAAAAAATTAGCGTAGGATTTACTTTGAAACAGTTCTTTCTCAGAAATTGCTATTAAATTTCACAAATAATTAAAGAAATATTTAATTAAATGTGAAATTTAGAAGTAGAAATACTGAAATAGTATTTTCTTGTAAACAGGGTTAAACTAAAACATTGTTTTTACTTGAATAACTTTTTTTAAACTTTAAAAAAAATAAAAATGAATAAAAACTATATAGACATATTTACAAAAACTATTAAAAATGATAAAAACACAACAAAATTACTGAAACTATATAAAATTAAAAAATTAAAATTAAATAAATAAAAATTAAAATAGAAATAAATTGGAAATATTAATAAAAAAAACTATAATGGTATCACAATGATACTATAATAACACTTTGTTAAACAAACTCCAAGAATGTTTTTAGTGATGCTATTTAAAAAAAATACCATTTATAAAGAACAGGACAAATTGTCAAATTCCAGATGCGTCTCGTCTGTCTTCTGGTCTCACAGTGAGAGACACACACACACACACACACACACACAGTTTCACTGAAGACGTGATGGCGAGACGAGCGCTGACATCATCACCAGCTGCTGATGTCACCGGTGCGTTTACACTCTGTGCTTTGGTCCCGTTGTGTCGTACGAGTCTCTGCATGTCGACACACACACACACACCTGCAGGAAGCGCACACAAACGCTGCATGCTGGGACGCCCCGGTTATGAGTTTGGAAGGTGTAATTATGCAATGTTGTCGAGTGATTTTGGTCAGACAAACAAGTGCACTTGGGCTCTTTTCACTTACTAGTGAACACAAGAACTAAATGAAGAGCAAATGAGGAGAATTAGTGTATGCTTTTATTATATAAAAAATAGAAATAAATACTTTAATAGAATTTAAATAATACTATAGTAACACTGTTCTTGTGTGACCTTGCAAATAGCTTAAATGTGACCCTGGATCACAAACCCAGTCACGAGTCGCTCGGGTTTATTTGTGGCGATAGCCAACAATACATTGTATGGCTCCAAATTATTGATTTTTCTTTTATGCCAAAAATCATTAGGATATTAAGTAAAGATCATGTTCCATGAAGATATTTTGTAAATTTCCTACCGTACATATATAAAACATTTATTTTGTGAGTGAATGCAGCACATAAATGCACAACTTTAAAGGCGATTTTCTCAATGTTTCGATTTTTTTCTACCCTCAGATTCGGCCAAATATTGTCCTATCCTAACAAACCATACATCAATAAAAAGCTTAATCATTCAGCTTTCAGATGATGTATAAATCTCAATTTCAGAAAATGGACCCTTGTGACTGGTTTTGTGGTCCAGGGTCACAAATATGTTGTATTTCATGGCAAACTTGCTGTTCTTCATCAACAGTTTATGAAATGCATGCAAAAAAATAAACCGTACAGTCATTCCGACATCATTCATTAACCCAGAAAACCCAGTTTCCCACTGATAATTACAACATAATGATGCTGTTAATCTCATAAATACTGTCATTCTGATGTCAGTTTATGTCTCAACTGGTTTTGCTTCAGGATCCATGTTTTATAAAGAAATACATAGAAAATTAACGAATAGTTTAACATTAAAATAGAATACACTTCTGTTTGAGGTCAGTACGATTTTTTAATGTTTCAGAAAAAAAGTCTCTTCTGCTCATCAAGGCTGCATTTATTTAATCAGAAATACTGTAAAAACAGGTACATATTATTCCAATTTAAAATAGCTGTTTTCTATGTGAATATATAGTACAAATTAATTTTATTCCTGTGACCAAAGCTGAATTTTTACTCCAGTTTTCAGCGTCACCTTCAGAAATCATTCTAATATGCTGCTTTTCTGCTTTTGTGGAAAATGTGATACATTTGTGTGTTTTTTCCAGGATTCTTTGATCTTTGAAAGTTCTAAAAGAACAGCGTTGATTCTAAATAGAATCTTTTTAACATTATAAATGCCGTAACTGTCACTTCTGAACGCTGGTGTTCATCCAGACCCGTGTCCCGTTTCTGTGTCCCGACCCGCTGGAGATCTGGGACGCTTGCTCTCCTCCAGGGCCGGGAATCAACGGCGTTCCCTCTTTGGAACGTTTGTATGTGTAAAGTGATGCCTCTTCTTTTTCTCCACTTTTGTTGAGTTTACTGAAGATGCAGCAGTTGTTTATGTACTTAATTGAGCTTGCGTGATATTTGGTGGTTAGGTGGGAGACGAGGCCTGAGCTCATGGAGCTGGAATGATAATGGCATTCGTGCTTCCCCTCAGTCTCTCTCTCTCTCTCTCTCTCTCTCAGAGACCCCAGTCATCTCTTCCAGATGCTTCTAACCCTGCAGAATCACTCTCTTCATCTCTCCTGCTCGTCTTAGTTTTCAGACACGCACACGCTCTCAAACGCTGTGAGGATTCTTCTCTTCAGAAGAGACGTTCCTGCTTCTATATGACATATTTTGGCTCGCTATTTATTTATTTTGAATTTTTTTTTATGTATTTAGAGATTTTGTTTATTTGGAAATTTATTTGGAAACATTTATTCAAGAATTAATTTAGAAAATTTATTTCACAAATTTATTTAGAAATGTAATTATTTAGACATTTATTTTAGTCAGTACGGATTGATGGCTATATTTAGGCCAAAATATGAATGATGTTTCGATGATGGATGGGTTTCAACTTCATTACTATTAAAATAAATTAAATTAAATGTAATAAAATATTTCACATTAGGTGTATTTAACAACAGAAATTGAATAATCATATTTAAAAATAAAACACTGCTTAGTTTTCACTGAATGAATTAATTATACACTGATTCTTAATAAAGCTACAAAAATAATTCAGTCTAGAGCAGTGAGTCTTTTGTTTGAGTAACATTAAGCACACAGATGGAAGCAGGTTTATTAGGCTACTGTCACTTTAAGAGCTGCACGGATACAATATACTGATACACACACACTTTCTTTCTCAGCTGTTTATTCCACTTTACACACACCTGGCTTGTTTAACTGTTGTTGAATGTGGGATCTCGTGCGATCTGAGAGTCGGCTTTCTGTGTGCGTGAGTACTTCACTTATTACATTAATAATTAAGTCATGTAATATTTTGGAGTGCTAAAATCTAATTTACTATTAAAATGACATATATTGAGGTTTAAGATCATATCAGCCAGTCTTAAACAGTTTAACAGAGAGTAGAAGCTGTTGAATTCTTGATTCTGATTGGTTGACCGTCATTCCAGTGTGTTGATTAATTATCTTCAGTTGCTGTGAAGTCATTCCAGGTTTGTTGAGAGTGTTATAGTTGCTTATCATGTTTTTCTGAACCGGTAATGAGATGTTTGAAGCAAAGATACGTAATCTGAGGCACAAACAAGAGCGTTTAGAGATAAAAAGCTTTCAAGAGGTTTCATGCTTAGGGTTTGGGGGTTTTAACATTGAAGCACATGATTATACACTGGGTGTATAAAAATGGGTGTACATTTTTTTGTTGTAGAAAAATCCAAGTAAACTTCACATTACATTTGCATAAAACAAACTCTAAAGTATCAGCACTAAATCTGTTTCCTGCACTGAATGAGATGCTTTGAGTGTTTCTCTATGATCTAATGCTGAATCAGACAGCAGTGACCCAGAACACAACAGGAACTCAATAAACTGACTCAAACTCAACAAAATCCTCAATGTTGAGTCAGATTTCTGATCTCAGCTGCTCTGAATGTCGTTCGTGATCTAAAACAGGTCGTTCATGAGGACGACGGTTCTTCACTTTACCTGCGTACAGACAGTACACTCATGTAAAACAATATACACTATTAAATATAAAGTTTTCTCAGCGATGCCATAGAAGAACCACTTTTGTTTCCCTAAAGAACCTTTCAGTGATCAGTTCTTGAAAATCTAAAGAACCTTTGTCTTTATAAAGAACCTTTTGTGGAATCTCAGCTTCATGATTGTTTATATCATGAATGTATATTTGTCAATGTATATGATTCGTCCAGCTCTATGTATACAACTGGATGTATGTTGTATCTACTTTATCTGCATACATACAGTCGTGATGTTCGGTGTGTTTGTAGCAAACACTCCTTCTCAATGGTGCTGTACATAGTCTCTCTCTTTGAGAGCTTGCGACTGATGTACAGCACCGGCCGTTCCTCACCCTCTATCTCCTGCGACAGGACCGTGCCCAGCCGTCTGTCCGACGCGTCTGTCTGTAACAAAAAAAGGGAGAGAAAAGTCACACAGGGAAGCCTTTATCTGGGTGAAGGCCTGCTGGCACTGCTCCGTCCACTGGACCGTATCTGGTGCCTCCTTTTTAGTTAGATCAGTCAGCGGGCTGGCGAGGTCCCGGGTAATATCCCGCCAGCCCCAGGAACTGTCTAACCTCCTTTTTGGTCTTGGGTCTCGGACAGGTTGCAACCGCTGCAGTCTTATCAATTTGGGGACGCACCTGCCTGTGACCCAAGTGGAAACCCAGATATCTAACCTCTACCCGCCCAATTGCACACTTCTTCGGGTTGGCCGTTAGGCCAGCCACTCTCAGCGACCTCAGGACAGCCCTGAAATGACCCAGATGCCGCTGCCAGTCGTTACTGTAGATGATGATGTCATCCAGATAAGCAGCGGCATGGGGCCGAAGTACTTGGGCCGACCCTCTGGAGGATGGCCTTCTTCAGGTCTTCATACACCAGGAGATTCTGGACCGGAAGTTGTTGGGCGGCTTTCTGGGCCTCCCCCGACAGCAACGGGATTAAGCGCACCGGCCAGCTGGTCGAGGCCACTCACATGCCTCCGCGGCCCGTTTAAAGAGGTTCAAGAACGCCTCCGGGTCGTCCAGCGGGCCCATTTTATTGAGGGGGATGTGAGCGGCGCCGGTGGCTGCGCTGGGGAGAGGGGCTGCGGTCCGAACCTCCCGGGTCAGCAAGCTCCGGAACAGCTCGCGGTCCTCTTGCTGGGCCTGGATGAGGGCGTGGAATCGTCAATCCTGGTCGCTCCTCAAGTCCATCAGCGCTTGGTGGTTCTCTTGGTGGAGGCCCGCGAGAGACTGGATGATATCCACAAACGGCGTACCTGGCGGGGTCGACGTGCTGGCGGCGGCGTTCTCCTTCCTTCCCGGGTTTCAGCACCAGTGTAACAAAGTTCAGACTCACGGGAGAAGGAAGGAGACGGGGTCGGCGTGCTGTGGAACGTGTGTTTCTTTATTTACAAAATATTTCAAAGCAAAACGATCGCGCTTCAGGTGCATTCACCAATAAACTCTCAATTAGCTTTTCCTTCAATACAGCGGCAGCTTCCTCGGGCTTCTCTCACGTCACCGGCACACACACACACACGTCCACAGCCACTCTCTCTCTGTCAGCTTCCCGCTTCCAGGTGGCTTTTATGCTCCCTCACGGCAATCACTGCAAACGAGATCAGGTGTTCATCCTTTTGCACTTGACCTACTCACGTGCCGCTCGCCTCCCAGCTCTCTCTCCCTTCACAGACATCGCTGAACCACGCCCCCCTTCGCCACATTCGGATCTTAAACGAATCATTCTTTTAAGTCGGTTCACAGAATTGAAGATGATTCAATATGCTCTACTGAAGTAGCAGCGAATGAGCCAATGAGGGTTACTGAACCAAAGAGCCTATTCAGAAAGAACCAATCAAAAAGAAGCTTCGACATTTAGAAGCAGCTCATTCGTTTCTTTTGAGTCGAACATGACTCTCAACTCTGTCTGTAGGTTTGATTCGTTCATTTCTCGTTTGATTCAGTTTGATTCTGTGAACTGACTTAAAAGAAAGATTCATTCAAGGATTGAACATCACTAACACACAGTTCACTCACATTCAGATAGATACTATATAGTGAATCTCAACTGCCTGATTATTTCTATCATCTCATAATGTAACTAACTATATTATCGTCCAGCTCTAATCTGATGAATGCGACTATAAGGTATTATAAACCCTTACGTCATGATTTTCAGTAACAGATACAAATGAATACAATTGACTTGTTCTGACCAGGTTTCCTGACTGCATTTGTGTGAATGTAACGCTCAACCAAATGTCAAAAACAGTGTTTTCATTAAATCATCTTTATGTGTGTGTGTGTGTATGTGTGTGTTTCTCTCAGAGTTGTCTACGTAACGAGCGTGACTACGAGAGCGTGGTGCTGATGCGACTGAGACAAGCTGAAGAGAGGAAGAGACTGATCGAGGAGATGAAGAGAGAGGAAGAGGACGAGACTGCGTGACCTCACACACATGACCTCAAACACACTCACTTTTACCTTTGATTTTACAGGAATTAAACACCCAAACATCAATAAAGCCCTTTTGGAACGAACAATCTTGCCTTGAATATTCATATGGATCGTGACAAGTATTTTAAGTTTGATTCTGCTGTAAAGCCGCTCTACTGAAGACAATAGCTCAATTCAGTTCAATGTTGATTCAGTTCAGTAACACTGTCGATTGATGTTGAAGTTCAAGTTCAATTCAACTATAAGCAGCTCTACAGAAGACAGTAGTGTCATGATTATATTATTCAGTTATTATTATCTATTATCTATCATCCTAAGTATTCTGATACAACAAGAAAATTATGAAATATGGACATGAAAAAGGTTCCCAGTCAAATACTGGGAGTGAAAAGACTGAAGTACAATGAACCGTCTGCCATTGGTTGGACAAACAGATATTATTTTATAATATTTTGCTTTCGATTTGTGATTGTGCGGTCTTTCTTTAAAATATCATTTTTTTAATCAATTTCAGTGAAATTCAGTCATTTTAAAGTGATTTACTGTCTCATATTCTCATCCAGGATTTTTATTTTGACACCTTGTGGAGAGTTCATTATTGTACATGTCAGCTCCTTTACATCCATCAAAAAAGTGGTTGTGAATAAATCATCAAAGGAGATGTAATATTTTTGTCTTAATGTAACTCAAAAGTGTATTTTTCCTGACTTTCTCTTATTTTCACCCATGATATTATCTCTTTTCTCAGATCACTTGAACGAAATAATATCATTTCTCTATGCATGTGACAGAATGGACTTTAACGTTTCCTTTCTGCTGACTTTGCCAGTGAAGGTTTGAGACTGTGTACTTGTGGCATCATCAGCCAGACATTAGTCACATGACGTTTACAGTGCAGGTGATTGGCTCAGAAGACTTCCAAAGCTGACTGAATGTGAATGTGATTGGATAGAGTATAACTCCAGGTAATGTAGACATCCTCAGTGACGGCCGAAAGGAACTTAAACCGTGCATTTTGATAAATATGCCAAAAAAAAATTTTCATTTGCACCAATTAATAATTTACAGAAATGTAAAAGTAAATTGCATTCTGATTGTCATGCTGTGTTTGTGCTTTGCATGTTCTGTCCATCAAACCGCAGTGATCCGACTTCACCACCAGATTTAAAGTTAGTCAGTTTTCCTAGAACAAGTTCCCTCTGCTCCTTCTATCCATCATCTGTTTGGTCTCCTCGCGGCCGTCACATGTTTCTGTTTACTTATGTGGACTTTTCTTTTATATTCCTGGAAAGAAAAGGAACACACAGAGTCTCTTTTACATTATAACACAGGAAATGCAATTACAGGCGTCCTCAGGAGAACCGAGCAGGAACCGCAGTCAAGAGGTGGAAAAAACATGCAAATCAAGCACAACTTCCTTTCTGATGTGTCGTTTTGTATTCAAATGCAAGTGAATTTGATTTTTAAACATGTACATTTTAATATAATATAGTTGGATATAATGTATCGTTTACTTTCGGAGTTTGATTTTTGGACCTTCATGGTGAAATGAAGCTACAGTTTTTTCCTGTAGGCTCAAACAGTAGAGCGTTGACGCTTGCAACACCAAGATCATGGGTTCGATTCCCAGGGAAAGCAAGAACTGATAAGAATGTAAATGTGTGCCTTGAAATGCAATGTAAGTCGCTTTGGATAAAAGCGTCTGTCAAATGCATAAATGTACATTTTAGCGAAATTCTACATCGTGTGTAAAAGTCTTCACACCCCTTTTAAAAAGCTGTTTTTTGTGATGCAAAAAAATTTAACAAATATTGATCATATTAGTACTTTTACACATTTAATTTAAAAAATGACAACCTATGCATGCATTGCCACTGGAAACCATAGTGACACATTTCAGATTTAAGATATCTTTGAATAACCAGCTGTTTTAACAGGGGTGTGTACACTTATGCCACGACCAAACATGCAACTCTTTCAAACAGATATTTTATTTTACTTTATTTTTAATTACAGAGTCTCACACAATCATACAGAAACAATATTAACATGTCATGATTAGAAACACAAAATATAGCATTTACTATTTTCTGTAAACAAATTTAAGACTGTTCAAAACTACATATAACAAAGAATGTGGGGTTTAAATAATTATTTTGAGCTGATAAAAACTAATATTTCATTGCAAAGCATTTATTTAAAATAAAACCAATTCGATAAAGACATAGAGATGCAATAGATTCGACATTGTCCCTTTTGCAGATAGAATAACGATGTTCCCACGATCAACTTAATGAACTGATTTATATTACTACAATCGCAAAAAGAATTTTCTATACATATAAAAGTGTCCAAATGAAATCACATTCTGATGGTATTGGTAAAATTGCTAGTTCAGTCACAGATTTCAAATACTTTACATTTCTTAAGATAATTCCATCAAACATGTAGCTTTACTTCTTTTATAAACGTTGACTCTGGGATCTCTCACTTCTGCTGAAATCACCGTGTTTACCTGGAACACACGAGTCACAGCGTGTCACTGCTCTCTTTATGAAGACACCAGACCAGAGTCTGTCCAACTCCAGTCATACTGACAACTCTGTATCCGATCTTGTCGAGTTTGTCTAAGACGAGTCTCGGTGGTTCGTCCACATGATACTCTGAGCTGTCAGACACACAGAGATCACATGACAGAAGTTCAGTTCGAGATAACATGCGCTCTAAGCCTGGGCTTCAGCCTGTGATGTTTATCTGTGCGTCGACTGGGATTTATATGCTCATAAACATATTTGTCTGAGAAATAACTGAACACTTACAAGGAGATAGATAGATAGACGGAGAGACAGACAAATAGATGATAGACAGACAGACAGACATATAGATGATAGATAGACAGACAGATGATAGATATAGATAGAAAGATAGACAGACAGGTAGACAGACAGATAGACAGACAGATGATAAATAGATAGATTTGTAGACAGATAGATGATAGATAGATAGATGGACGGAGAGACAGACAGACATAGAGATGATAGATAGACAGACAGATAGAAAGATAGACAGATGATAAATAGATAGACAGATTTGTAGACAGATAGATGATAGATAGACGGACATATGATAGACAGACAGACAAATAGATGATAGATAGAAAGATAGATAGACGGACAGACAGATGATAGACAGATAAATGATAGATATAGATAGACAGACGGACAGATAGACGGTAGATAGATAGACAGACAGATGGTAGATAGACAGACAGATTTGTAGACAGACAGACAGATAGATTTGTAGACAGACAGACAGATAGATAGGTGATAGACAGACAGACAGACAGATAGGTGACAGACAGATAGATAGGTGATAGACAGATAGATAGGTGATAGACAGATAGATAGGTGATAGATAGACAGACAGACAGATAGGTGACAGACAGATAGACAGACAGACAGACAGACAGACAGACAGACAGACAGATAGACAGATAGATAGATAGATAGATAGATAGATAGATAGATAGATAGATAGATAGATAGATAGATACTTACAAGTTGTTTCCCAGTATGGTGGTTTTTCGGGCTCCGAGGTAGTTCATGATAGAGGGATCTGAATATTCGTCTCCGACCGTTGTGGGCCCCGTCTCCTGAAACACACACACGAAAATGTGTTCATCTTTACAATAAATTACATTGAAATAGTTGTGTGTTTGTATGCTGTGTATCTGTCTGTTGATGATTCACTTTCGTTTAATGTTTCAGCCGTTCACAACAGGTCAGGTGCACGAGCTGCACATGCACGTAATGCAACATTAAACTTTTTAATTTAAATATAATGATTCAGACCAACACAAATCATGAGAGGAATAAAACATCAAGCAAGATTCACAGATACCAGGTCAAAGCTTCTCTTGTTCACATGTAGGTTACTTCTATAACAACAGCTCCAGTGCAGAAACAGACATGCACCTGTAATCCTGTAATATCATAATCATAATCACAGCTGTCACTCATCATCGTGCACGTTGTCTCGCGCGCTGCTCGTTAGTGCTCACATGTGTCTCGCGCGCTGCTCGTGTTTATACGCACCAGTCTGATCTGTGTGCTGATGAGGATGTACGGCATCTCGGCGTCAGATCGGGACACTTTTCAGAGGAATATCGAGCGTCGCGTCGCGTCTCAGCGTCTGTATGCGCGCGCTCGCAGAAGAATGCGGAAACACCCATCGCTCTCGTCCAATCAGCGTCCACCAAATCAGAACGCGCTCTGGAGAGAGACACTCCAGATGATGTCACCTTAAATATTTACTAAATTGTCTAGAACATAAATTAATAGTAATATTATTATTAATTAATGTTCTAGATAATTTAGTGAAGATAGATAGATAGACAGACAGACATATAGATAGATAGAAGAAAGATTTAATTTGGTTTAATAAACTTCTGCCTGGACAAAACCCTGACCAGACCAAAACAAATGAATCTGTTGGATAAAAATTATATTTCATTTGTGCACAGAGAAAATGTGATATTGGGTGTCATTCTGTGATGTTATTGGAGTTTTGTAAAGATCTGAACACACACACACACACACACACACACTGTCACACACACACACACTGTCACACGCACACACACTGTCACACACACACACACACACACACACACACACTGAGCTTGTTAACTGCAAGGTTCTTTTCCGTATTACAATATTTTTAAGGCTTATTTCTTTGATTTCTTTTCAACGTTGGTGGTTGGACTTTTCATTTCCTTTTGGCAGAATTGCTAATTTCCTTCTAAAAGCAGTTCTAATCACTGTAATATGATGTTCAAGTCTCTTAGAGCGCTGAGGAAATGAAGCGATCTCATCTGAACAACAGCACGAGCTTGATAACATCAGTAATAAAGCACACAGTTTTCAACACATAGATCACAAAACCATTTACATCTGCTCTGATCAGTGTGAGCCACACGATACTGGAACACACTAATACTGAAACACCGCTCACACTCGCAGGCACGTCTGCTTTAGAGAATTAGGAGATAGTGGAATAGAACACTTTGCATGTCTTGTAAAAGTTGGCTTATCATGCCTCTTTTCACAAGATGTAATATAAATCTATGGTGTCCCCAGAATGTGTCTGTGAAATTCAGCTCAAAATACCCCCTGATCATTTATTAAAGTTGCCCCTTTTTGGATGTGAGAATAAACGCTCTGATTTTGTGTGTGTGTCCCTTTAAATGCAAATGAGCTGCTGCTCCGCCTCCGTTCAGAAGAGGGCGGAGCCATTACATGAGCTTCAAATAATCCGGCAATGTCATGCTTTGCTCGAACTTTTGCCATTGTCAATTTCACAAAAACTCCCATTCATCTCAAAATAGTTTTTGTGCTCACATGAGGTGGTTTTTCGAAGCAATTCGAAAAAGGAATGTTTCGCAAAACTGCAATGGAAACAGTTTTCCGCATTTACAGGTCACCTGATGTACGAAACAGTCGATCATTCTTTAACGCGGTATGTTTGAACAGAAGACAAAACAGAGTTTTTTGTTAAACTCATAAAAGACAAAAGAATCACAGGAATACTGGATTCTAAACAACAAAGAAATGCCACAATTTATCAAGACCTTGAAGCAGAAATAAGGGAGAAACTCCTCATACGTGCCGCTCACAAGTACAAGGCAACGGGGTAATCCATCAGCCGGAAGTTGAAGACTCGCGGGAGCCGCCATTGTAGCAGAACTTCACCCGCTATTAGCATTCCATTGACTCCCATTCATTTTGGCGTCACTTTGACAGCGAATAACTTTACATCTGAGGCGTCCAAAGACTTCATTTGTCCATTATTTATTTCTAAAGAAACACGACAATGTATAAAAGGCTCCATTACTTTGTATCTTACGTTATGGCCCCGTAGAAGCCGTTTTTGTAGAAATAGGCTAACGATTGCGTCATAACCACGCGACTCTCTGTCACACAGTAAAGAAATTACCGTATAGACAGGAGGAGAAGCTCGCAGGCAATCTTTTACTGTCTATGAGGCAATCGGGGGGACAAAGAGGCATAAAGTCAAGGGAGAAGCCCATAGATAGAGAGTCCATAAAAGCAACGGGACAAAATATTTCAACAAGGTTTTTGAGGAATTAGGTGATTCAGATTTGTCTTGGCACAGCTACTAGAAGATTTACCACTGTCAGACTGTCGTCAAGCTCAGTTTGAGCCTGCGCAGTCGCTCAGCCATCAGGAAGAGAGTGCTTTAATCGGGCTTCAGTTTTCTCCGTTGAAATCAATGGGGTCGCTGTGTCCATTTCTTTTACTGTCTATGGTACAAGGGGCTTTGCTTGCCCATAACGCTTGAATAACACACCTACGTCTCGTTCGGATGAAAATAATGGCTAGTGCGGTGGCAGGGATATACATAAAAATGAAGAAAAAAAAAAAATTAGTCGCATAACATTGGTTAATGGAAACGCTGTCATTTTGCAATAGTTTTTTATCGACATTTAGAAAATATTGCAAAAGTTTTGAACAAATCTGTAATGGAAACACAGCTACTGATTGCATCCACCTGTGTCTCATTACTTTGTTAGTCTCACCCCATATAAGCCTGGTTTTCTCATTCATTATCTGCGAAGTCTTGTTTAGTTACACTGCAATTCCCTGGTTTCATGTCTCTTGGTTTCTGGATTTCTTGCCTGTTCCGTGGATTACTCTTTTGTTCCCTGCCTTGTTGTGTTTGTTTGGATTGTCTGTTTGTGTATGACCCTTGCCTGGATTTGGATTACGATTGTGGATAACCCTATAAATAAAACTGCATTTGTATCCTCAACCTTCGTATCTCGGAGCAGTTCGTGACAGCCATCATGCCAGAACATGTTCCTGGAGTTCGACCAACTTCCTGTGTTCCTGCAGTGACTTCCTGTCCGTATCTCTGGGTTATTTTATAAAGTGAGGGTCACTATAGCTGTGGTTCAGGTGATAGACTGGTTTCCTGAACGGTTTAGAGCTGGAGCAAAGGTCGTTTCCGGACTTTCACACCACCGTTTCTTTTCTTTGGGATTTATTTTTAACACTCGTTTATTTTTATTGAATGCTTGAGAAAGATGAACAACATTTGTTCACAGAAACTGTCCAGGAATCTGGATGATGCCCTATAAATAAAACCAGAACCGTCCGGATGCCTTCAATGAATGTTCAACCTCATTGTTGGCTTTTTTTGTTGTTGTTAATTTACAAAATAAAGCTAAACCTAAATTAAGTCCGTTAGGAAAAATCTCATTATATTCTCTGATGTATTTTGAGATGTTTGGCTCAGAATCAGCTGGAAAGATGAGATGAATGTCAGCTTTCTGTTTGAATTGTTTTCTCCTGAATTGAGAGGAAAACCTGTTTCACACATTCTGAGGAAGGAAAAGAGTCTCGTTTACTCGCGTTGACTGATTTATAAAGACACCCGTATCAAATTATTAATAGTTTTTGCTAGCTTTTGTGAGCACGTAGTTCAGAAATAGATGTTATTCTGCAAAGGTTATTTGTTGCATGCCATTTTATGTGCACAATATTGTAAAGCTGTAAATAAAACAAAGATTATTGGAGTACATCCTACAAGAAAATACTGTTTAAGTCTTTGTACTTTAAAATTTCACTCTTACTTCAATGAGTTACTTGCCATTTCTTTTTGTTTCTTTGTTAAATTAACCAGCAATTTCCAACTGAAATTTGAAAATGGTTTCAAAGCCATTTTTTTCGGTGCAGATTATGATTATTTGATTGCTCTAGTCTAGAGATCATATCAAAACATAATTTTCAACTAATAGTTGAATTTTTTTTTTTTTCATTTTAACCGTTCATTTACAGGACAACAGCGTTTTGGGGGCTGAACCAAAGTGCAAGTTTTAGAAAATAATACCATTATCATCTCCATGTAAACTACAAACATTTGTGAAAACAGTGACTAAATGCATTTACGTATTCAGTCTATAGGCCTGTAGTGTTTCTTTACATTTACAAAGTGACATCGCCATCCACTGGCCTGACAGAAGAATACAGCGATTTTAATCGTTTTCGTGGATCCGGGTATCGTTTTGACAAAGTTGTCGTAAGCAAAAGTTTTCGAAAACGCTTTTAGTTTTTAGTATATGGTTGTCCTACCCTGGATGAAAATTTTTGCCTCAATGTGTTTGTTGTACTATCAAACTAGAACAGTAAAAAATCACTTCAGTTGTTGGTTAAACTGAGGAAGAGTCTTCATTTTACTGTAATTGTCAGTATGTTTGCTGTAAGACTGTGAAGGAGGAGGAACGTGTCGTATCTCATGCATCTGAAACTCTTCTCAGTGCAGAATGCCGTGAAAACTTCATTACTTTTATATGTTCCTCAAGAGAGAACAAAGATAGAGCTGCGACTCAGTGCCAAATATCACGTCAGACATGACATGTATATTGAAAAGAGACTGATGCTCCTTTCAAACGAGCAGATATGTTATGGAAAACACACATTGCTGGTCTATATTACTCAAGACTTCATTTTATTTGGAGAAGGAATCAGTTTTCTTGCTTCTTAAATGAACATTTTATATGATGACCGCTTTTGGGAATCTTAAAAACCGGCACTGAATCTCCAGTGTTTTGAGTTTACAATGAGGGAAGAAACAGAATTATAACAGGACAGACGTTATGTGTTGTACAAGAAGTAGCTTAAAGTCCCCCTGTAGTCAATCATTTTATCTCTTAAAACTCATCTTTGATCACCAAATTGGCATATTTAAGCATTTGTTCCTTGAAAAAAAAACTTCATGCCTTAAAATACAGTATCTTGAATGTAACTCGACTCCTTTAGCTCATTTAGTATACACGGGGCTATGAATATGCAAATGAGCCCCGCCTCCACTCACTCACTCAGCTCAGAGATCCACTTGTTGACGATCACACGTTGATCTGATTGGTTACAAGGTAGTTTGTGACGTCAGAAACACCAGAGATTTCAAACCGTGTTTTTGAGACTGACTTTGTTTCACTGCAGTTTTAAGGAGAAAATACTCTAAATATGAATTTACACATGGTTTGTCTTAAAGCATATTAAAAACACCACATAGACATATAAACAACATTAAAAACTTGATTTTCACCACAGGGGGACTTTAACAGTTTCTATAGGATACATAATTTTTTAACAACGACTACATTTACATGAACCCTTAATGCCGTTATATGAGATTTAGGCAATATTGTGATTAAACTTTTTCTCATGTAAACAGTACTTTGAGCAAAGTGATGCAATTAAACTCATAATCGTATTAAAACGTGATGTATGCCGGTTTTAATCGCAATAAACAGGGATCGCATCTCTGATGAAAGTGCATACTTTTAGCATGCTGAAGAAATGTCAACATGAATATAAAGCAATATATTGATGGTCGAAATGGGGACAATTTAGGCGCGTCTCCAAAAAAATAACTTAAAGCCGAATACCAAAGAAACAGGCAAGTGACCCTGGCGTCCCGCTTGATTCCTTCCAACAGCAAAGCTCTTGAACATGACAATTCTTATTTACGACGCCAAAGTGGGAAGTAGGAAATTTCCGATAGCACGTGAAGGCAACATAAGTCCGAAAATAATCACATTATTGATGCACATGTAAAATATCGCATAAAACATTTGTGAACAAAGCAGCGTTTCCATCCCATGTGTTCAAGAGAATAAAATCGTCACTTCCTGGGAAATTGGCACAAAATATGAGTATAAAACTGTAAGTTTCTGTAATGTGGCTCTTTTTCCCTCCATCATAAATGTGTTTGTCTCAGAGCGTCAGATGAAGTAAACGCTGTCATGTTCTCTTGCGTTCAGTTGGTGGTGTTCGGGAACACACTCGTGTGTGTTAGACGCTTCTGGAGGGAATTAAACCAAATCATTCTGATGACAGACTTTGACTCTGGCGTTTCAGAGCCAACAAATCAACATTTGAGATGCTGCGACGCCATTGGTAAGCTGGTTAGTCCAGTTATCCAATCACAGCCTCTGATGAGGCAAAGTCACATGAGGTTTAAGGTAATTATTCGGTAAATGTGTTTCAATTGCAGTTTATGCACATGGAAACATGGCTATCGGGTAAAACAACTTAAAAAAAATGCATTTTAAGTATATTTATCATTATGGTGGAGAGTTTGCACAGAAAAAAACACATTTTCTTAGTAAAATGTTAAATTGTTGCGCATGTTGTGATTTTCCCATAAGACGTTCAACTGTTTATATTACATCTGAATCTGTGAAAGCGTCGTCTGTCTAACGTGAGGAAATGCACTTAAAGTGGGTAATTTATCTTGTTTTAACAAATGATCTCGTGGCTTCTTGGATGTAGAAACCGGAAGCCTGCCGTGTGAACACGGGTCACGGTTCCTGACGCGTATCTCTCACGTACAGATAAGACGGCGTTGGCTTAAGTGACAGTGATGTAATTGTACTAATGCTTTGAGAACAACCATATGTCTGTAGGGTCCTGTGAATTTCTTGCTCTCTCGAGCTCGTAAATCAAAAGCAGAGGAGGGAGTTGGAGAACGTGACCGTGAGCGGTGTAGCGTCGTCCCCAGACTCGCGGCACGATGCGTATCTTTACAGGATTAGCGACTGTGGGAGGTCATGATTAGCAGGAGTCCAGATGTGGAGCCGGTGTTGCAGTTCTTTATAAAGCAAGTGTCTAATAAACGAGCGAGGGAGTAAATCTTTATCTTTAATGATGCTTGATGCCAAATGAATGAACACTTCGCACACTTCACAGATGGACCTGGATAATATTCTTCTGGACTTCTGACCTATAATGCTGCCTGAATTATAATCATACACTGTTAGTTCGTTTACCAGAGGAGAACTGAGCGTAGTTTCTCCCAAGGGATTTTCTTCTGGAAACAAACTTTGTTGCATTATTTTCCTGTTATCTCTGTAAAGAGACAATCTGTATTGTAAAAAGGGCTAAATAAATAAATGTGACTGGACTTGATTTCACTTGTCATAGCCTATTACATGAGCACAAAAAATGAATCTTTCGTGTGGTCTTTCTTCAACACAGGTCTGGGACTAAATTCCCATTTATCCCTCCCAATAACAGCCTTTCTCTGCAAATAAACCGGGATAAAACAGAGTATTTTTACATCCAAACAACTCCATGCATCAACCAGTATTTTAGTCCAAAATATATCCATCTGAATAGCATCTGTATTTTTATTGGAACTGAAGGTTCTTCTTTCCGTCTCTGTCAGACCACACGCAGTAAACTAAAAGATGCCGTTTCAGAGCGAATGTTTTGTCTCCTGTTGCCCGTTTGAGTCCCAGCGGTCTCGTCTCAGAGTTCATATTTAGTTGCATTTTAATGATTTGGATCATGTTGTTTTTGTTTCAAAACATCATAAACGCAGTTCATGCAAGAACACGAACAGAAACTCTTGAGCAACACAAGCTCTTATTTCAGAACTCTGTGTTTACATGCAACAGTTTTCGTCAGTGGCAAGTGAATCCGATCCGATTATAGATTCCGAAACTTCTGTTTTAATTCTGATTCACATATTTGTTTATGTGTGTTACATGTATTGTAAACTAACCTTCACTGAGCAGTTCATAGCCTAAGACATGGGACCAGGGGCGCTGTTAGAAATGTTGGGCCCTATGAAAGAATATGAGGTTGGGCCCCCTACCGCACCCATTCCATTAATAAAATCGATCTCTGGGGGCCCCAAAAGTGTGTGGGCCCTTAGAATCGTCCTAACTTTTCCCCCCTTAGCGGCGCCCCTGCATGGGACTTATAAACGTACGCATAAGACATAAAACGTATCATTATATGAGCTATTTTTAAATCTGATTGTGGAAATAGTCAGTTTACATGCTTAGTTTATTCCTGTTGATTCGATTATTTCAGGGATAGCCTACACCACCACTTCCAATTCAATCGAAATTGCATTCAGATCGTAGCCTGGGTTTCTCCGTGCTGTCTTGCGCGCAGCGTGATTTTATTCACGCTGCTAGGCAGTCTGGATTACATGGACCAGATTTCCCCTCAGCGAGGGGACCAATCACAGAACGGGGAGAGAGCAGCAAGACGATGACGACGTCTATGCGACACACCGAAGCAGTTTGTTTATACCTATGGATCCAACATGGCAGCAGACGCAAAGTTACCTTTCGATGCAGCACAAACGACAATAGTCGCTGAACGCTATCGTGTACACATAAATCTCTGACCCATCGTCTTCTTCCTCGTCTAATTTCTGTCACTCTACATACTTCATCTGGTATAATTGAAACGATTGACTATGAGCTAAGTACAGGCGCATTTGATAGACATCCGTAGCACCCAATAAATGATGTTTTATTAACAAAGTTCGGGAGGAGCACGTTCAAATAATTGATCCAATTATCACATCATTCCAACCAGCTGTCGACAATCAGTAATTAACATGTCTATCTAATCGGCTTGAGTTGGAGACCTACATATACACTCATTTGACTCACCAATGTTCTTCAACAGTTTTTCAGCATCGCTCCACCACCCCGTCGCCTCACACTCGCCTGGTTACTTCTTAAACCAGCAATACGGGGCGAGTACTCTGGGTTCGGGCCAAATATCCGAGCTCGGAGCCCTCTCCCCGGACAGCACGCCAAATATGCATACCATTTATTCTATCTAACTTATTTGTAAGTGTGAACTAGTGAAACGGCTCTGGGCATTCGTAAACCACACCTCAAATACGAGAAAATGAACATGTGGTTCCCAGACCCACGTCTCAATGAGACTCGTTCTGACGTTAGCCCGACTATTCAGATCGAGCTTAATTTGACGATTTGAGCCATCAATTAATTTATTATTTGGGCGCATGTAAATGTAGCTTTGATTCTCAGCATTGTCAGGATTTTTAGTTTATTTGTTCATGTTTAGAGTTTGTTTTTCTGTTCAGTTCCTGTCCGAGTTTTCAATGTCAATCTCTGTGTATTTAGTTAATCTTCTACCTGTTAATTAGTTCAGTCTTCTGCCTGTTTGTATTCTTGGTTACTGATTGAGTTCAGGTGTGTATTGTTAATCAGTCTCAATAGTTCCTCTTGTTTGCTTGTGTATTTAAGCTTGAGTTTAGTCCTGTCTAGTTGTGTGTCGACTTTGCTGTAAGCTTGATTGTTGTATTCCGTGTTCAAGAATTCTGAGTGTTTCTGTTAGTTTAAGTTTGTGATTAGTAAAGACTGCTGCGTATAGATCCTGTTTGTTCTCTGCTGCAACCAGGACAGTAGGCGCGTTTCCATTACAGATTTGCGCAATTTCTTTGCGTTTTTTTTCTAAATGTCGACAAAAAAATAATGCGAAATGAAGGCGTTTCCATTAACCGATGTTATGCAACTAAAACATCATTTTTTTCCTCTCGCCATAAGTCATTACAAAAATCATGGCAACGGACGTTATAGGTTTATGTAACTTATATCTCAGCCACTGCACTGGCCATTATTATTAATTGAAGGAGACGTATGTGTGTTATCCAAGCATTAATGACAAGGAAAGACTGTTATTGCAGCACATTTGAGGATTTTCTGGGTGTTTCTCCCTCATTTCTGCTTCGAGGTCTTGATTGTGGCATTGAGGTTTAGAATCCAATATTCCTGTAATTCTTAAAGAACTCTGTCTCGTATTCTGTCCAAACATACCGCGTCATCTACGTCAGGTGACCTGTAAATGCACAAAAAACATTTCCATTGCAGTTTTGCAAAATATTTATTTTTCGAATTGACTGAAAAACCACCTCATGCAAGCCTAAAAACTTATTTGTGATAAATGGGAGTTTTTGCGTGTTTACATTGGCCGTATTTTCAATTCGCATTTTCAATTTGCGCAATTTGAAGGGTAATGGAAATGCGGCTTGTGACAAGCATGTAGAGATGGGCAAATGAAGCCTCGTGAAGCACTGAGGCTTTCCCCTGAATGTTTCCGGCACGGAGCTTTTTGAGAAATTGCACTGGGTACTCGATATACGCTTTGAAGCTTCAGTGTCAAAGGTTCTTTATGGAACCATGAATAAAAAGCTTTATTTTAACTTCTATTTTAACTGATTTCACTTCCAGGAAGACGAGTTGAACCGAGAGGAGGATCAGCGTTTGACAGAAAGAGCCGTTGTTGAGGTCAGTGTGAGACGCTGCTTTCAGACATCATTCATATTTATTATCATGTTCTCTGTCCTGATGAAGTGCACTGGGATGAGGGATGTGTTTAAATCTCATCACACACACACACACACACGCGCACAGGTTATCAGCCGCGGTGGGTTAATGGCTCACAGCACCACACATTATTGGTTAGGAAAAGAAGTCTTTATTTATTAAAGTCTGTGTTCAATGATATCCAGTATAGATACATGAATCTATTGACTAAGATTAACAACAGTGAAACAGTCATTTATAACTAAATAAAATAAAATAAAAAAAACCCCCAGCATAAATTTTGTTTACATTTTATTTGATTTAAATTAATCATATTGACCCGGAAAAGGCTGTTTTTGGAGTCTCTAATTAGATCTCTAATTCCACAAACAGTGTGTGTGTTAAGTGGACACACGTTCTCCACAGAAGTTCTATTGTTGCTCAATCTCACTCTGCAATAATTCTTGTTCTCCTCAGTAGACACACACACACACACACTAGCGTTCTCACTAACGGCTCCATGCGCTTAGTCACGTCTCCTCCAGCTCTCGAGGGAAACCTCTGGACCTCCATGTTACCAAAACTGTATGACTTGGCAGTAAAACCAAACAGCACAGCACTACAGGGACTGAGTGTGTGTGTGTGTGTGTGTGTGTGTGTGTGTGTGTGTGTGTGTGTGTGTGTGTGTGTGTTGGAGAAGCAGATCTCACAGGTGTCAGTATGAGGACGGACTGTAACTCAAGCTCTTTTCTCCGGGATTATTCCCAACTCTGTATTATCCTACGGGAGTCCCAGTGGCCGAGGCTCTAACCTTTGACCCGGGACTGTTGGATTTGGCGTCGGTCTGTGGAGTGACAAGATGACTTGAACAACAGCTTGACTGTTTTCCTGACGCTTTTGTAGAGTGTGCACAAAAATGTGATATTCAAGAGAATAGAATGGAAATAGAGTAATCCGTGTGTTCTGTTCTCACAGCGATGCCATAGAATAATAATTTTTTTTCCCCAAAGAACCTTTCAGTTGTCAATTCTTATAGAAAATGTGTGTGTGTATGTGTGAGTGACTGTGTCAGTGTGTGTGTGTGTGTGTGTGTGTGTGAGTGACTGTGTGAGTGTGAGAGTGAGTGACTGACTGACTGAGTGAGTGTGTGTGTGAGTGAGTGAGTGAGTGACTGTGTGTGTGAGTGAGTGACTGACTGACTGACTAACTGAGTGAGTGAGTGTGTAAGTGTGAGTGAGTGAGTGAGTGAGTGACTGACTGACTGACTGACTTTGTGAGTGAGTGACTGTGATTGTAAGTGACTGTGTGTGAGTGAGTGAGTGTTTGTGTGTGAGTGAGTGACTGTGTGTGAGTGAGTGACTGTGTGTGAGTGAGTGACTGTGTGAGTGAGTGACTGTGTGAGTGAGTGACTGTGATTGTGAGTGAGTGACTGTGAGTGAGAGTGAGTGACTGACTGTGAGTGTGAGTAAGTGAGTGACTGTGAGTGTGTGTGTGTGTGTGTGTGAGTGAGTGACTGTGTGTGTGTGTGTGTGAGTGAGTGACTGTGTGTGAGTGAGTGACTGACTGTGTGTGTGTGAGTGACTGAGTGAGTGACTGTGTGTGAGTGAGTGAGTGAGTGTGTTAGTGAGTGTGTGTGTGTGTGTGTGTGACTGAGTGACTGTGTGTGTGTGTGTGAGTGAGTGACTGTGAGTGTGAGTGACTGTGTGAGTGTGAGTGACTGTGTGAGTGTGAGTGACTGACTGTGAGTGAGTGAGTGACTGTGTGTGTGTGAGTGAGTGACTGTGTGTGTGTGTGACTGAGTGAGTGACTGTGTGAGTGAGTGAGTGAGTGTGTGTGTTAGTGAGTGTGTGTGTGTGTGTGTGTGACTGTGTGTGTGTGAGTGAGTGACTGTGTGTGTGAATGAGTGAGTGACTGTGTGAGTGAGTGAGTGAGTAAGTGACTGTGTGTGTGTGTGTGAGTGACTGTGTGAGTTTGTGTGTGAGTGAGTGACTGACTGTGTGTGTGTGTGTGTGTGAGTGACTGACTGTGTGAGTGAGTGTGTGTGTGTGTGTGAGTGAGAGTGTTAGTGTGTGAGTGAGTGTGCGCGTGTGTGTGACTGAGTGTGAGTGAGTGAGTGTGTGAGTGAGTGTGTGTGTGTGAGAGTGAGTGACTGTGAGTCTGTGTGTGTGTGTGTGTGTGTGAGTGACTGACTGTGAGTGTGTTAGTGTGTGTGAGTGTGTGTGTGTGAGAGTGTGTGTGAGAGTGTGTGTGAGAGTGTGTGAGTGAGTGTGTGTGTGAGTGTGTGCGTGTGTGTGTGAGTGTGTGTGTGAGTGTGTGTGTGAGTGTGTGTGTGAGAGGGAGTGAGAGGGAGAGTGAGGGAGAGTGAGGGAGAGTGTGAGGGAGTGAGTGAGTGACTGTGTGAGTGTGTATGTGTTAATGTGAGAGTGTGTGTGAGTGTGTGTGTGAGTGTGTGTGTGAGAGGGAGTGAGAGGGAGAGTGTGGGAGAGTGTGAGGGAGTGAGTGAGTGACTGTGTGAGTGTGTGTGTGTTAATGTGAGAGTGTGTGAGTGAGTGTGTGAGTGAGTGTGTGAGTGAGTGTGTGAGTGAGTGTGTGAGTGTGTGAGTGAGTGTGTGAGTGAGTGTGTGAGTGAGTGTGTGAGTGAGTGTGTGAGTGAGTGTGTGAGAGTGTGTGAGTGAGTGTGTGAGTGAGTGTGTGAGTGAGTGAGTGAGTGAGTGAGTGAGTGAGTGAGTGTGTGAGTGAGTGTGTGAGTGAGTGTGTGAGTGAGTGTGTGAGTGAGTGTGTGAGTGAGTGTGTGAGTGAGTGTGTGAGTGAGTGTGTGAGT
>JAPDVR010000013.1:2478074-2523074 GCA_026230005.1 Gila orcuttii | reverse complement strand
ATTTGCAGCTTTATGATACAAACATAATTATTGCCAAGGTGTTTGAATTATTCATTCATTCATTCATTTCTAATGATGGTACTTCATAAGGACCAGCAGTCTCATATTTAATTTTTGATTCCAATCATCACTATGATCTCTACCAATGCTTGACTTGACGAAAGCGAATGCTCTCAACCTGAGCAATATTTCCAGTTATAATGTGGTGGATGTTCATATCCAGGCTATAGTTCAGTGTAATTTCTCCAGGGGAACGAGGTCACGCTGGAGAGCAAAGACACAATGTGTCGGCTTAGAAAGCAGCTACCGGTGCATGAGCGGATCTCCACCGACACAGGCCTCAGATCAGTGTGTGTTTGATTAATTCTGAGTGTTTTAACAGCTGCTCGATGAGAGAAAGTCTGTGATCCAGAGAGTTTCTGTGTAAGTACCAGTGACCCTTTCTACACAAACACACACACACACACACACACACACACACACACACAGACTGTGCTGATACGAACACACAGCAACCACAGGCGTCAGTCACTAAAGATAATCATTATTATCTATTGCCTGTACTGGTTTAACAACTACAAGGAAGAAGACAAATGTTAATAAAAAATCTACCATCCCTGCTTACAAAATAATGTCTTAAAAAGTCCCCCTGTAGTCAATGATTTTATCCCTTAAAACTAATCTTAAAACTAAACAAAATTACATGTTTGAATGTTTTTTCATTGAAAATGTTTTTTCTTCATGCCTTAAAATATCTTGAATGTAACTCGACACCTTTGCCTCATTTAGTATGTGTGGTTCTATGAATATGCAAATGAGCCCCGCCTCCACTCACTCACTCACTCAGAGATCCACTCGTTGATCTGATTGGTTACAAGGTAGTTTGTGACGTCAGAAACACCAGCGATTTCAAAGCGTGTTTTTGAGACTGTCTTTGTTTCACTGCAGTTTTAAGAAGAAAATACTCAGCAATGCTGTCGACTTATGAATTTACACATGGTTTGTCTTAAAGCATATTAAAAACACCACATAGACATATAAACAACATTAAAAGCTGGATTTTCATCACAGTGAGACTTTAAAGCTAAATTACCTTCATGACAACATACAAGTAAAAATTAAGTTAAATTTTTTATATACAAAGCTGAACAATCTGTGTTTGGTTCAGGTTAGAGATGCACCAATGAAGCCTATCTGTGGGCTATCCATGAAGATAGCCTATGCCAATGAAGCCTATCCATTGCATATCGGCTATAGCATGAAACCGGGTGAAATAATTAATGTTGTTTATAAGAAATATTATATGATAGCAAAATAACCTCTGAACCCTTATTTGTTTGTTTTTTCTTGCTTCTCTTATAATGTTGGCCTGTTGAACGTTAAAAACTAAAGGCAGCAACTTTTTTTTACAGTGTAATTACGAACATAACAAATGTACTTTTAAACATGTTATGCAAAAATTGTTTGTGACTTTTAATGATGCATTTGCTTGATTTGTACAATTTTAGACCAATTATGTGTAATAAATTAACATGTTCATGCTCTTTGAAAAAAAATAAGGTGACCTATTACAGTCAATATAGCCTACAACAATATATTGTTAACTCAACTAATTCTTTCAAATTGTTCTTTCATATGGATCCAATCCATGTTCAATGTAAATGATGTGATGATGCAGCAATAAACTAACTATAATTGTGTTTTTGAACATTGCTAATTTAAAACATTATCAAAACAGTCATCTATTTTATTGACAAAGTGACAAATATCTAGTTGACTGTATGTGGATGTGGATACAACGCGTACCAGATGTGGGCCGGATCTGGGCCGACACTGTGTTGCTGTCTGTGATCGGTATCGGCCCAAAGAAAATCCTATCTGTGCATCCCTAGTTTTTGCATAACTTATGTCTTACGATTATATCCTTATATAAGGTTAGAAAGTTGGGGTGTAACGATTCCCTCATTTCACGATTCGATACATATCACGATACTGAACTCACGATATGATATTATTGCGATACTCAGAGACATGATAAAAGGTTAACAAAAAATGTACTGTTGATTAAAATGCTAAATTTGATATTACATTGTGTGTGTAAATGAATATTCTTGGACTTGGTGCTGGAAACCCAAAGCGCAGGACAATTGAGACACCAGAATAAACATATTCATGATTCTGAAGCTGAAAATACAGAATTATTTTAGATGAATATGCTTACACTCTGTCACTGAATATTATATTATATAACAGTATATATTCAACATTATATTCAGCATTATATTCAACATTATATACATTATATTCAACATAATAGTTTAATGTAATACTGACACTAAAACTCTGGACACTTGAATATTTTCTTATTTTGGGTGAATTATACACAATACATATTGTCACCATCTATGATACATATTGTTGCAATTTTGTATTGCGATATATTGTTACACCCCTATTAGAAAGTCATTCTTTTAGCCATTAAGAAAGTTTTTTTTGTGAAAAAAATGAAGTGTTTTTTTTCCAAGTCATAACATGTTTTTTGTAAACAATGGCTGCATCAGAACAGCTGGTTAAAAAACAAAATGACTCCAAACCAATACATTTAATCTTCCAGTTCCGTGATGAAGCCTGTACTCTGTCAACCATATACATTTCCCAGTAAATGTGCCATAAACTGCACACAGCATGCTTTCATTTGGCTAAAAAAAAAAAATAGCACTATAGAACAAGAACAACGTTCACCGCAACAAAACACAGTTACCAGCGTTCCCGGGAGCTTTCAGGTCGGGCTTCACGACTCTGTTTATTTATACTGGGAGTGTGTGACCGCGCACTAGGGGGTGTGGAGTAGCGCTGTGTGTGTGTGTGTGTGTGTGTGTGTGTGCGTGTGTGTGTCCTTACCCCGCCAGAAACACATTTGGATGGAGACTTGATGGGGTTTTGACTGTTGGGGAGTCAGCCAGAGTCCAGGCCTCTTTAATGGTCTCTCCACGGAGGCACATTCCCAGCTCTGAGGATTGGAGCAGACACACCGGCTCCTGTCTTAGGTTTGTTAGGGTTTGATATGAAGGAGAGCGTCTCATTATCCGGTCTCAGCACCTGCCCTCATCACGCGCTTCACATCCAAACCACTGAACCAAATCAGATCACATGTGATTTATATCAAAAACAGGCCCTCGTCATCAAGGGAATGAGCTAATGCTGGGATTGATTTGGTGGCATTCCAGGGGAAAATCGCATTGTTTAATGGAATTCTGTTACGTATTGACTAAAAATAGACACAAATTGTATTGTAGATAGACAGGGGGGTGTTTCCCGAAAGCATCGTTAGCCAACTATGGTCGCAAGTTCCATCGTTATTTCAACAAATCAGTGTTTCCCGAAACCATCGTGCTAACAATCATTCGCAAACAGCATCGCAGAGTTGTGTGTTTGTAACGACAGATCTCGAGCTGCGGTAAGAAGAAGAGTTGGTAACACTTTAAAATACGGTTCCTTCGTTAATGAATAACTACACAGCAACAAATGAGTAACACAATATTAACAATATAACTAACAAGAAATTCTGATTAACAAATTAGTAAGTAATAGCACACAGATGAAAGTGGTAGTTCACTATTAACTAATCAATAACTACTATTTTTGGTAACACTTTATTTTGATGGTCCCTTTTGAACATACTGTTGACTATAAGCAACTTTGCAACTACATGTCAACTAACTGTCATTATGTATTAGTAGACTGTCTGCTTAATATCTGCCAACTCTTTATTGTGATGATCCTCCAACACACATTCTACTGACTATAAGTATCTTTGCAACTACATGTCAACTTATTCTAACCCTAACCCTACCAGTCTACTAATACTCTATTTACACTCTAATGAGAGTTAGTAGACATGTAGGTGCAATGTTACTTATAGTCAACAGAATGATATACCATCAAAATAAAGTGAAACCCTATTTTTTTTAAATGCTTCCCAGAGAACTATTGAAAAAGTTTCATAATTCATGCAAAACTAATCAATAACTAATGCAGGACAAATGACTAGCACTGTATTAACATTTTAACTGCTACTGTAAACGAATACACAATGTTTATCAATATGTAATAGCATAGCAGACTTATGTTTTGGGAAATAATTAGCCTATGCTCTCTCCTAGATAACTATTTATCAACTGAATAATTTTAAAGAAATGGATTTTTAAATGCAGTTGTCGGGACCTTACTTGTCCTGTGGCCAATTTTCCGGCATTCCTCTGGACTGGCATTGAATCAATAGAGTCACGGTGACTACTGGAACATATTGAGTCATCAGCCACCCAAATACCATATACAGTTATTTTATTATTTAACCTACCTCACAAAAAAAAATGTTTTTTATGTATGTCTCCTTAGAGTTCTGACGGGCCTGAAATGTACAACCCGACCCGACCCGGCCCGTGGCTTTTAAAGCCCGGACCCGATGTAACCCGACACATCAACATGAATTATCTGCCCGAACCCGACCCGCGGCCCGACGCCGATTTTCTTTTTTTTCCCTTTTTTTCTCATACACGTATTATCATGACCAGCAGACGGGAATTCAAATCAACCTTTAATGTTCACGTCTTTTAACAATAGCCAAACAATACAAACAACTGAAACAAACTTTAAATATATAAATAGGCTACTAAATATGCCTCAAATAAAAATCTTCTGGACGACCCTGTTTTTTTGCTGTCATATTTCATCAGCACCTTGCATTTTGAGCATTGCACATAACCTGTAGAATTTCCATCAGAATCCAGCACCACTCCAAACACTTTCCAGACCTCTGATTTTCCCACTCCTGTAGTAGCGACGGTGAATTCACCTGCGGCAAGTTTTCACCAACTCCATCTTCTTCTCCAGGCTAAAGGCGTGCACGAGCGGCGTCAGGTTTGCCCCCGCGATGCACGTTGCACGCAGCAGCCAGACTTTCTTTACGGTGAACAGCAGCGATGATTAATAAATGTTTTTTTTTTCACTGAGCGGAACAGATTAAGCCCGAGGTCCGACCCGACCCGTGTCATTTGCTTATATTTTCCACCCGAACCCGCGGGTCCCGTCGAGTTTGTCGGGCCGATCCGGCCCGTTGAGAACTCTGTCTCCTAGCTCATATGTGTGTGCAAATATCTTGTGAAGGATTAGAAGATTCTACACTTTAGGGTTGGCTTTTCATTAGTAACTACTGTAAGAATCATGGTAACTAACTAGTAATGACTCAAGTGTTACTACATACTTCTAAAGGAATTACTAATTATTTGGATCCATATTCTAAAGTGAAGATCATGGTAACTAACTAGCAATGACTAAAGTGTTACTACATACTTCTATGGGAATTACTATTTAAAACTTCACCAAAAACCTCAAAAGCTAAAAAAGAATTAGTAATTCCTTTAGAAGTATGTAGTAACACTTCAGTCATTACTAGCTAGTTACCATGATTCTCACAGTAGTTCTCTGGAAAGCATTAAAAAATAGTAGCTAGTTATTGATTAGTTAATAGTGAACTACCACTTTCATCTGTGTGCTATTACTTACTAATTCGTTAATCAGAATTTCTTGTTAGTTAATAGTAGTTACTAGATTGTTAATATTGTGTTACTCATTTGTTCCTGTGTAGTTATTCATTAACGAAGGAACCGTATTTTAAAGTGTTACCGAAGAGTTTAGTGTTTGCATGACATGCGGACTCAATATATCTCAAAACAAGCAAGCTGACATTCAGTGCAATCTATATCTTTAATTTAGAATACATACAAATGTCATTTACGTCTTTTAGTTTGTCGAGATTTAAAGCACCGTTTTTGAAGAGTGTGCATGTGTGAAGGAGCTCTAGTATGTAATCATCATCAACTTTTATTCCAGACTCTTAGTCCATTCAGAAGGCACAGACATAACATGCAACATACATAAAACAAATACATATACATAGACAAAAATATAAAAAAAAATATAAAAAAAACGGCATTTCTATAAAAGACACTTATACCAGTCTTTCCATAGTGATGATTGGTATCGTATGGCACTAAACCTAGGATTTACTAGCAGCATAACAATGCTGTTCTGGGAGTCATTCAGGCAACAAATGAATTTATAGACAATAATGCCTGAAAGCTGCTGAACCCTGCATTACAAAACTGCTAACTTGCACTAGAGCACATGGGTTTGTGGAGCAGTGTCCTCATACAGTCATTAAGCAACCTTAAGCTTCTGCATACTAGCCTTTCCATACTTAGTCCATAAAGGAGCTGTACACAAAGGAGTGCAATATGCTTTAAACAGGCTAATTTTGACGTCATCCGTGCACGTGAAATTTTCTTACCATATAATATGCGACGCTGCCTGTATAAATCATCATTATCAGATAACTGATCTGTAATGTAAGGACCCAGGTATTTAATTTTATTACAAACACTTGACTTGAATTCAACTATGATTGCATCTGGAAATAAAGAAAATAACTGAGAAAAATGAGAAATATTCTTCAGATGCCTTGTCAGTAATTTATAGCAAAACATCTAGCGTTAATTCGATCATTAAAAGTAGTTATTACTCCTCAATATGCGTAACATCATAAACCAACGTGGTTGAATGACCAATTTGCGACGTTTTCGGGAAACAGTCGTGACTAGCTAGATGATTTCTTCAACGATGCATCGTACTATAGTAGTGAACCCGCGAGTTACTGTACGTCGTTGTACGGGAAACACACTCCTGGACGAGTATAGAGCTATAAAATTAATTAATGATCTCTGACTTTTGGCAAACAGTTCAATGACAGCTTCTTCTGTACTTAACTTATTTCATAATTGATTAACTTTACACATTTATTGAACTGAACTGAATCAACATTGAACTGCTGATCTGAAAAATGACACTATTGTCTTTTTAAAGCTGCTTTACAGCGGAATTTGATTTTTTTTTTCTCATATTTGATGACGTTTGTATCATTGATTCTGTTATTTTCCTGTTTAATTCTGTGAAGCTGCTTTGAAAGAATCTGTATAGAGTTCAACAGTTCCTGGACACTTTTTCAATTTCCACTTTTTCCCATTAATTTCTCCTATAAGAGAATTTTTAAAAAAGTCTTTGTTAAAGTGTTATAAGCCATGAATCAAACTGACCAGCTACGAGGAGAGTCATAACATTACGAACTTTAATTTGAAGCAAAAAAGTGTTTGAAAATCGGACAAAAATACAAAGGTACAAAACTGTGCTTAAAGGCTTTTAGTGAGGGAAAGAACTACAATCCTATGATGGATTGCAAAAAGCATAATTGAAGAGAAATATTAAACTATGCATTTAAAGATGTTGATTTTATATATATATATATATATATATACAGTATATATATATATACATATATATATGTATATAAACAATAGGTTTTAAGTTTATTATAAAATATGCATATATATGTAAATATTTTGTGAGTTTGAGAGATCGACTCGATTACGACAATTCGAAATCCTTCACGGGAGTGGGCGGAGCTAAATCTACTTTGGCACATTTGGACTCTCTGATTGGTGGGATTTTCTGTACAGCATCATGGGTAATGTAGTTTTTCACCACAAGGCTTCAGCGGACACAAATGCCATGATTAACATACTCCTAGCTCACAGTACGACTGTCTTTAAAGGTTTATAAGTCATCGTAAAGTTTTTACTTCTGGAACCCGACTGTTGCACTCTATTGTATAAAGCACTGTAGAAATAACAAAATAAAACAGTTTGAGACTTGAGATCTTCTCTGAAGCTCTAGAAGAGAAGAGTCCACATGAGAGTTACTTATGAGAAGCATGAGAAGTCTCAATTTGATCTCCATTTGACTTTCAATATCAATGTTTCATACATCAACAATAATAATTCATATAAATGATTTAATTTGTAACTCTCTCCTCTGGGATGTTATTGTTTCTGTGTGCGAGGGCTAATAATTCACAGCCCTACATCAGAACTGAAACCCCACAAATCCTTCTCCAACAATCTGCTCTTTTGGCAGGTTTCAGATCCGAGTCTCGGCCGGATATCGCGTTTCCTCCACTGGCAGGTTCTTTGAGTGAAATATCGCTCTCCATTTCTAAAAACATTCGCATTTGAGTAATGACGGTAGCTTTGTTATTAACTTCACATCACATTCCAGAATGAGTAGGTTAAGCTATTTGAGGTTCATCTGAACTTTCTCAGTCCATGAGGAACATTTGAAAGCTTCTGATTATGCAACACTTTCTGTCTGAAAGAAGAGAACTACAAATATAACAAGCAAGTTTAGACAAGATTAAATGATCATGCACATTAAATAATCTTTAAATATAAAATGGCCGCTAGGTTTTGCTTAAGCCCCTGATGATCTTTTATTATTTTGTGTGAATCACTTTAAAATTAAAAAAAAATTTTTTTTGTTAAACTTATTTAGATACTCTAAATATCTTGTCTCAACTTTCCGGATTGAGTCACCCGAACAAACAATTTTACATTCAACAATGTTGTGCAAGTTCCAATAAATGTGGTTATTATTAAAAATGATAATTTTACTGGCCTAATTTATGCTGCTGTTAGCCTGTTCTGTGTTCATTTTTTTACTGAATCATTACCGTGTTTGAGATTTATGTGTTGATATGACTCTAATTGCAACTTTTGGATTTAATGTTTCAGGATAAATGTTTGCCTCTAGTTTTAAGAGGAAAATAATGCACATATTATGCTTAACGAGTGTAAAATGCGCGGTCAACTTGGATGTTAAAGTCATATCAACTTAAATTAAATTAAACTGACTTAAAAAATCACTCTTGTATAACTTATATAAAAAGTTGAAAATTGCTTAACTTATTTTGATGAGTTTTTGAAACATATGCTGTCATAACTTATTGATTATATCATTTTTCACAGTGTTTATGATGACATTATGCACTCTGGTAAAGACGAAGCTTTGCATTGCATTACTGATCTGGATTCCAAATGAAAGCAGATTTTAAGTCAAGTCAAGTCAAATATATTTATATAGCGCTTTTCACAATACAGATTGTATCAAAGCTGCTTCACAGTATCAATCAAAATAACTTAACAATGTTTGTTTATTACTGGAAAAAAGACATCCAAGTTTGGTAGAGCTGATCAATGGTATGATTGGTTAATTAATTTGAATATCCCCAACTGAGCAAGCCAAAGGCAACAGTGGGAAGGAACCGAAAAACTCCATCCAGTGACCTAATGGTGTCCTAACAGCCCATCAGATGACCCAATGGAGAAAAAAAACCTTGGGAGAACCCAGGCTTTTAAGGATGATCATTTTCTTTGCAGGACTCTTACTGTATTTTACCTGTTCAAAAAGAGCCTTGATTCAGCATGGCTTGATAAACCGTGACGGAGGAAAGCCTTGCATTGCTGCTCGGTGTCGGACTGGTGTAGGAAGCACCAGCAAAGACCTGTAATGCTTTCAGGCTGTGTAAACATGTCTCTGGAACATTGTGTTTGTTAGGTCATTCCCTTAAGCACCCTTCATCCTCACGCTGTTATTCTTTACTATCCCCTCCTCCGTTTGGGATCTACGGATCTTCTGCAACCTTTCACAAATTTCCTGGGCCTCATTGTAACGGGTCGAGTCCTGGAACTGCATGCGATGAGGACTGTTTGTTAAACTTGCAGATTGATTGAGATGCATTTTTATTTTCAAATGAGTAGTTTCTCTTCATTTAGTCAATAATGCGTGAACAATGAATGCCCCTCTTAAAGTCCCCCTGTAGTCAATAATTTTATCCCTTAAAAGTCATCTTTGATCACCAAAATGACATATTTAAATGTTTTTTCCTTGAAAAAAAAATTCTTCATGCCTTAAGACAGCCTTTCTTAAACTTTTTTCAGTCAGGGCACCTTTCAAAAGTGCATAAAATCTCAAGGCACCCCAGTGTAAAATATAATTTAAAAACACTGCATAACCCAAATGTAAATGCAAATGTCCTGTTTATTTAGACAGAACAGTAATGAACAGAGCATAATACGAACTGTAAATAACAATAACAATAAAAATTACAACTTTATAGCACCTTTAAAAACACAGGTTTGCAAAGTAATTCCCAAAATAATTAATCAGAGACACAAATGCCATAAAACCGTAAGAGGTGGACCGCCCAATACAAGAACCCAACAACAAATCCAGACCAGGAGAACTAAAATGAAGTGCAGGATGCAGTTAAAATAAAATAAAAAGGGGCAGACATGAAAAAAAAATATATACAATACGATAAGAAAAAGATGCATGTTAAATGCACCAGATATAAGCAGGAATGTTTTTCCATATAGTGCTTGTTTTCATCCGTGCCATGCGCATGCACACACACCCACATACACATACACCCACACACACAAACAATAATCCACAACGAGAGAGGGAGAAAGATCTACATGCGCGCATGCAGCGCGCATACGCGCTCACACAAGCCGGGGGTGGGGGTGACCACAATCAATGAGAGACGTGAGCCTGGTGCGACGCACACAGCCGCCCTATCCTGGCAGGGATGGATGAGAGGCAGACACGGAGCTCCTTTTCCACAGTCCTCAGTCGCTCCCTGTACTTGTTCTTGATGTACGTCAGGCTTGAAAAGCTCAGTTCGCACAGATAAGTTGTGGAGAAGGGTAGCAAAATGGGTGCTTTGGGTGCTCGAGCCCCTGCCCTATTTCAAAATTAATCAAAAGTGCCCTTCTCAAACATATATCAATGATAATATTGTGGTCAATAATAGAAATTTTTTTTTCTTATAATTAACATGACAATGTGTACAAAACTAAAGTGGCCTAAATTCACGTTTATTTTTACGTTTCTGTCAGTCTGAGGTGTTGTTGCTATAACGCGTTGCTATGGGTTGCGTCACTTGCGTCAAGTTGTGTGTGTGTCTTGCTTCGGTCTTGTGAGACGGATTTTTATGGTTAATTTTATATATATATATATTTATCTAAAATGAATTTACAATTTTATTAATATGTTCATATGTTTAAAAAGAAGAAGAATGTATTTATGTAAATTCAAATATATTTATATATGAAATGTCAGATTTGTTTTTTATTTAATTTTTTTTAGCCTACGTAATTTTTTGGCGGCACCCCTGACACAGTCAGGGGGCACCCCAGTGTGCCGCGGCACCCACTTTGAGAAAGGCTGCCTTAAGATATCTTGAATGTAACTCGACACCCTTGCCTCATTTAGTATGCGTGGTTCTATGAATATACAAATGAGCCCAGCCTCCACTCACTCACTCACTCAGAGATTCACTCGTTGACGATCACACGTTGATCTGATTGGTTACAAGGTAGTTTGTGACGTCAGAAACACCAGCGATTTCAAACCATGTTTTTGAGACTGTCTTTGGTTCACTGCAGTTTTAAGAAGAAAATACTCAGCAATGCTGTCGACTTATGAATTTACACATGGTTTGTCTTAAAGCATATTAAAAACACCACATAGACATATAAACAACATTAAAAGCTGGATCTTCACCACAGGGGGACTTTAAATAATTTGTCAGAAAGATCAAAGCATTATAATTGGTCTCTAAATGTTGAGCTGTTAGTTTGAGCAGCTTGACGTGAATTTCTGACTCAACCAATGAAAAGGTTTGAAAAATAAGGTTTTGTGTGTCTGTAAAACGCAGTGAGTATGTGTGGTCTGACTGCTGTCAGTATGTGCTAAATAAAGTACTCAAATATTACGATTAGTAAGATCATATCAAACTATGCCCAAAATATATGTAAGGTGTCAATTTAATACACTCATCTAGACACAACGAAAGTGTCCAAACTGCATATGAAATCTGTGTTAAACATATTAAATATTATTACATCCAAGATGGCGCCGCAGACGGCTGCCTCTGTGTGGGGCTCTCCAGCTATTGTGTTGTTTTTGTTTGTTTGTTCTGCGTTTAGTCATTCTTTTCCTATCAGTTTCACCAAAGACGAACTACTGGACATTAGGAAACACACACCAGATAACTTTTCTACAGTTTTTGATTATTCGGACGTCTTGCAGGACATTCTCGTCGGAGGGGCAGCGTTGTTGTTCAAACGCGCGGTCAGACGCAAACGCGGGAAGCGAGCCGGCGCGCTGGTTAAACTCCGCGAGCGCGGCCTGCGCACTGCACTCCCCAGTATTCATCTCGCGAATCTCCAATCCCTTCCTAACAAAACAGACGAACTTCTTCTCCTCACCCGCACTAACAAGGATTTTTTAAACTCTGCTGCTCTGTGCTTCACTGAAACCTGGCTGAGTGAAGCCATACTGGACACCGCAATACATCTGCCGGGCTTCCAGCTGTTCCGAGCGGATCGCATCGCGGAGCTAACGGGGAAAACAAGAGGTGGTGGATTGTGTTTCTACATTAACGAAAGTTGGTGTTCAGATGTAACAACACTGAAGAAAATGTGCTCTCCTAATTTAGAGGCACATTTCATAAACTGTAAACCTTTCTACTCGCCTCGGGAGTTTTCCTCTTTCATTCTCGTGAATGTTTACATCCCTCCAGACGCGTGCGTGAGCGCGGCGCTACAACAGCTGGCTGAACAAATAGCTGAAACAGAACAAAGGTATCCTGACTCTATTTTAATCATTCTTGGGGATTTTAACAAAGCAAATCTTTCCCGTGAACTACCAAAATACAGACAGCACGTTACATGTCCCACCAGAGACAGTAATATACTGGACCACTGTTACACCACAATAAAAGATGCGTATCACTCCATTTCACGAGCAGCTTTGGGGCTCTCTGATCACTGTTTGGTTCATCTCATACCGACCTACAGGCAGAAACTGAAATCAGCTAAACCTGTAATAAGGACTGTAAAAAGATGGACTAATGAAGCAGAGCAGAATCTACAGGCCTGCTTTGATTGCACTGATTGGACTGTTTTTGAAGCTGCTACCAACGATCTGGATGAGCTCACAGATACTGTAACATCATATATAAGTTTCTGTGAGGATACATGCATTCCTACCAGGACATTCTTATCATTTACTGATGATAAACCATGGTTTACTGGGAAACTCAAACACCTTCGTCATGCCAAAGAGGATGCCTACAGAAGTGGGGATAAAATCTTGTATAACCAGGCCAGAAACAGACTGACAAAGGAGATCAGAGTTGCTAAAAGAAGCTACTCTGATAAACTGAAAAAACAGTTTTCATCCAACGACCCATCATCAGTCTGGAATGGCCTGAGGAACATCACCAACTACAAGTCACCATCCCCCCGATCTGTGGACAATCAACACCTGGCTGATGATTTAAACTCATTTTATTGCAGGTTTGAAAAGCCCTCATTCACACCACACACCGGCTCTGACCTGCACTTCACACATTCACCATCACCTCCTGCACTCCCATTACTCCCCCCTCCTGCCATCCAACCTGAGCTTAAGGTCTGTGTGGAGGACGTGAGCCGAGTCTTCAAAAAACAGAAGACTAGGAAAGCCTCAGGCCCAGACGGCATCTCATCTGCTTGTTTAAAAGCCTGCGCTGACCAACTGGCCCCGGTCTTCACGCAGATCTTCAATAGATCATTGGAGCAGTGTTAAGTTCCCTGCTGCTTCAAACGCTACACTATCATTCCTGTCCCCAAAAAACCCAAAATAACTGGACTTAATGACTACAGACCTGTCGCTCTCACGTCTGTGGTCATGAAGTTGTTTGAAAGACTGGTGCTGGCCCACCTGAAGGACATCACTGGACCCCTGCTGGATCCCTTTCAGTTTGCTTACAGAGCAAACAGGTCTGTGGATGATGCAGTCAACATGGGACTGCATTATATCCTGCAACATCTCGACAGACCAGGGACTTATGCAAGGATCCTCTTTGTGGACTTCAGTTCGGCCTTCAATACCATCATGCCTGGTCTTCTCACAGCCAAACTGACCCAGCTCTCCATACCATCCTCGATCTGTCAGTGGATCACCAGCTTCCTGACGGACCGGCAGCAGCGAGTGAGACTGGGGAAACTCACATCCAGGACTCTCACCACCAGCACTGGCGCCCCTCAAGGGTGCGTTCTCTCCCCACTGCTCTTCTCCCTGTACACTAATGACTGCACTTCTAAAGACCCCACTGTCAAGCTCCTGAAATTTGCCGACGACACCACTGTCATCGGTCTCATCTGAAACGGTGACGAATCTGCTTACAGACTGGAGGTTGAACAGCTGGCTGTCTGGTGCAGTTATAACAACCTTGACCTGAACACACTCAAAACAGTGGAGATGATCGTGGACTTCAGGAGGAACAGCCCAGCACTCCCCCCACTCACCATCATGAACAGCACTGTGGAAGCAGTGGAGTCATTCAGGTTCCTGGGCACTTCCATCTCTCAGGACCTGAAGTGGGACAATCACATTGACTCCATTGTGAAAAAGGCCCAGCAGAGACTGTACTTCCTTCGCCAGCTGAGGAAGTTCAACTTGCCACAGGAGCTGCTGATTCAGTTCTACTCAGCCGTCATTGAGTCTGTCTTATGCACATCCATCACTGTCTGGTTTGGTTCAGCTACCAAATCAGACATCAGGAGACTACAACGGACAGTCCGGACTGCGGAGAGGATCATTGGTGCCCCCCTGCCAACCCTCCAGGACCTGTACTCTTCCAGAGTGAGGAAGAGAGCAGGTAAAATCATCACAGACTCCACTCACCCTGGACACCTCCTGTTTGAACTGTTACCGTCAAGACGGCGACTCAGATCACTGGCCACAAGAACATCTCGGTACAGGAACAGTTTCTTCCCACAGGCCATTTCCCTCCTGAACAGTTAACACTCCTCCCAAAGCATATACCTTAAGTGCAATACTCCCACGGTTTAGTGCAATACCCTACAACTCAGGTGATACTTATATGTAGATTTATTTATTTATAATATTTAAAACACTGTAAATATGTTAATAATCTGTAAATCTGAAAATGTCTATTCTGACTAAACCCAACTGTGATACTGTAGGGTCTGGACCATTCAGACACACACTAATTATTCATATTCACTATATTTAATCAATATAAAGGTCTATGAAACTCCCCCCCAAAACTAACCTCACAAATGAAGTTACTTTGTCAGCCGGGTGTCCGGTTACAGAACACTTTAAGACTGATAACAGACTTTTACGACCTCAAAGGAATGTGGCCACATGCGCCACATGCTCAAGAGAGAGAGACAATCTTTAATTAAATAAACTTTGCGGTATTACTCTGTTCTATGAAGGAACATGCCTCACAGAAACCGTGATGATTTACTGTCTCGTGTACTATTAGGTATAACAACATGGTATGTTTGATTGGGGTGTATGTGGTTGCACAACCACCCAACGGTCAATATAACTTCACCTGTATCATTCTTCCTACCTAATTAATCCTCATTTAATGACACATACTTTGATGTACATCACCTTCTATTAGAATGCAATTTGAATTTGTTATGTCTATTTGAGCTTGAATCAACAGTCTAAGCACGCTGGGGACAAAGACCATAAATCAACTAAGAGCCGCTTCCCCTCTTGGACATGTCACCTTACTCATAGGTCCATTCAAACCTTAGGGGTGGTTCTTTTTCAGACTATATCAGAGACAGGCAATAGTGACCGCCCTCTCTTGGTTTTCCATCCTGCTGCACACACGGTCTCGGGTGATACGGGGAAAAAACCCCTCCCCCCTCCATGGGGGCCAAGAGGCCTTCCAGCAGGCCTGGATCCCAACCAGATCCGGCCTCATGGAAAAGAGAGGAGACTCTCTCACAAAGAACCAAAGACAATCTCAGGAGTTTTGGAACAAAGACTCCAACCAACAACGACTCCAATCACCCATCCTTCCGACTTCCTCACTTCTCCTGGGTACTCGGCGTGGCCTCAACAGAGTCCCAGGCCTTGACCAAACCAATCATGCGTTCCTGGAGAAAGAGAACGCTCAACCAACTTCCACTTGACACTGCCGGAACCATCAACGACTTCAATTTTCAACAACTTCAAGAATTGTTCCCATTACAAATGCAGGTATACAATTCAATGAAATGTGAAAATTAAATTCTGATGGTTCTTCTCATAGACCCTCTTCCGGTTTCCAATTTCATCCTATCACTAACCTATTTATGTATTCATGTGTGTATGTTGTTTAGTTTATTTATATTCATATAAATATCTATATTTAGTTAATAAAACTTGTACATAATATGTGTCACGGTTCACCGTCACCTCATGCACTACAGTCCCCAGAATCCTCTTTGGCACACCTGCAATCACTCTTCCCTGAATAATCACCTGCACCTGTTCGCAATCAGCAAGCCTCAGCATAAAAACACTCACCACAGCCTCACTCACGGTCAAGCCTCCAACAGGAACAGACCATTTCCCGTTGTCCTGCTAAACCACTAAAGAAGTCCAGTTCCAGCCAAGTAAAGTATACTCACCTGTGAATTACTAACCTCTGCATTCCTGTTCCACTGCCTCCAGACATCCTGTTCGAGTCCTTGCTTCCTGAAACCCCGTCTGGATTCCTGTCCCTTTGAATCCTGGATCTTCCTGAGTCCTGGTGTTCACGCTGAGTTATCTCTCCCACGACGACATCTGTAATAGAAAAGACACGGATAAAGATCTGCCATCGCTTGACATAAAGTAACCTGAAGAGGATCTGCTCACCTGTACATCTGCTCCCAACACGTAGTGATCCACCTCGTATCTGCACCAGCACTCTGAGAATACTCACCCTTGCACGTGTCACAATTAATAAAGTTGCGTTTGGATTCACTTACCTGTGTCCTTGCCTGTATCCTGACAATATGTATTTGGTTCTGATTTGTTTGCAATACATTGTCACTTTATGATCACGGTTTTTGCTACTGGCTCAACGTGCGGTATATGCGAAGAAATAATTATTCTTCTGTGGCCATGGAAGATACCCTTTTCTTAGAATAAATTAATAATCAAAAGAGTTCGTTGGACGAACTGATAAATTGATTGTAATATTAATTCAGCCACATCAAGTTAATCCAGTGAACTGACCCAAATATTTATAATTAATAATAACAAGATATTATTGATTAATATTTCCAAAAAGCGAGTTCCTTACATTATGGTGGAGAATTTTAAGGCATCGTATTAAACATTGTATGCAAGCAGACAGTAATCAATCATATGTTGTCCCATAAGTTGTTATTAACATCTCATACACACGCACAAGTATCTGAAATCAGCAAAACTATAGCCTGAATATGCCTTCCGACGAATGGCAGAAAGTTTCTCAAATGCTATAATGCATATTTAAATCGTACGATAAGAAACTCCTGATATTAGCGAAGAAATCCTAATTTCAGATAGAAGTCGAGCGTACGTTAAACCTTCTCTGACGGAGAAATCTCAGATTAGCCGCGCGTATAAATGGTACCAGAACAAATTAATCTGATTATGGACGAAGAAAACTCCATTCTCAGCATTTTGAAGGTGATCTGAGCGATGCTCCTCAGTCACCAATCAAGGCCTTGTTGTTCGTTACTTCATTGTATTCATATTAAACCGCCGAAGCGCTCATATGAAACAATCGCGTCAAATTAGTGGTATAAATTCTACCCTAGCTAACTAGTAGGCTAGTTTGCCATTGTCTGGGAAAGAACGGTGCTGTTTGATTTGTGAAAGAGTCACTCACATGCAACGTCATGTGCCTAAGCGAGAGACTCAGTGCAAACTTTCAGCACAGCTCGTCCGCTGCTCCGGCCGATCTGTGTTGTTGGTTGGCATTGCGTCCGGAACGCGAGCAGGCGTTCCTATCTAGTTTTTCTGACAACAGCACCAATCTCACAGACCCTCGTGTAAACAAGCGACGGTTGTAGCCAATAGCTCCCTCAATCCTAACTTACACGCATAATTTACAAGTAAAACCCTCTACCTCGAGTGATAGTTTTAGCACCGCCTAAAAACCTTAGACACTTTAGAGCGTAAAGTGTAACCTTAAACCAAAGACTATAGATTTTGCGTGATTTGAACTGAGTGATCTGAACACGAGTAATGAGAGTCAAAGCTCTTCGAGGCTTTGAATCAAAAGGAGTCAACTGCGTCACAAATGATTCTTTGTTTGAAGCGCCCTCGCTGGCGACCCCTGCTGGTCAAAACAGTGGAAGTGTAGCGGAAACTCAAATCAACGGAACACCTTTTACAAACCAATCGCAAAGGTTTTATCAAAAGGTGTAATCAGGTAATGGCAATCCGCGAGCTACCTAATATCGTTTAATATGAGGTGTCTTTCAAGGCACAATATCCTAGTAAACTGTAGGGCTCGTTTTATGAAAGCTTGACTTGAAAGTCAATCAGACCCTTTATCAAATGCGTCATTAAATGTGTACAAATCTATAAAGTGATACAAGATCACATAGAGACCAGATACACACTGGTTCACGAACCGTTGAAATTTAAAACAATTTCGAAACAGCTATGACGCGTAACGAAGCCCAGTTTAATAAAATCACGTGACCTTAGCAGTGATACAAACTCCGAATGATTTGAGACGAATGATTCACCCTGGTGTCAGAGCTTCACGAAGCACGTCTCATAAGAGGGTTAAACCACTCTCTTCTCTCTCTCTTTCTCTCGCTCGACCCCCTCCTTTTTGGTTTCACTTTTAATTGAAACCCAGATACTTTGGGTTTTTATTTGTGTTTCTTTTATTTTGATTTAAGTCTACCCCTATTTTATTTTGTGTATTTACACCTGTTGAGCCTGAATAGTCCTATTCAGTTAAGTTGAATTTAATTAAATTGGGAATTTAATTAAATCAATTTGCTTATTCAAGTTCCCCTCTAGTTACCAGAGCTATGAGATCACTCAATGTTTAATTTTTATTTTTTGATTTTATTTCAATTTATTTATTTACTTTTGTTTCAGCCTGAATTCTTATATTCAGCTAAATAAAGCTTAACTAAATTTGAAATTTAATTAAATTACTTGATATCCTTCCCTTTCCCTTTTAGTTTTCTTAGAGCTATAAGGACGTTCTTACTTTACCTTTACCTTATTTTAGATCACTAGTCACTATCCTCATCTTCTCTCTCTCTTTAGGATTACAATATCTAGCGACTGTTGTTTCCTTAGCGAGTTACACAGGTCATTAATATCCTACTTCCTGTCTGTGTTTACCCATCCTCACTCCTTAGCACCAAGCTAAGTACATGAAGTACGGCTAAACACAAACGCACAGTAGGCCCGAGACAGAACTGGAAACACTTCCTGTTGCTTCTTCTTCTTCTTTTGGACCTTGAGATGTTTGATGTGTCCCTGCTAGCTTAGTCTAACAGCAGCATAACCCATAAGTGACTCAGGTTTACCTATGTCTCCTAGCTAATCCTAAATAGGTAAAACACTCCTTTCTTCCTCTTCTTTTCTGGTTTCATCCTATTGTTGTATTTTGGTTTTGCTCTATCTGTTACTCTCATAGCACAACATGTGAGAAGAACCATCAGCATTTTTGAGTAATAGGTTATGACATGTAAGAGCCCAGTCATCAGTCGATGCTGCTTAAACCACGTCAAAGATACTCAAATTTTTTTTTTTGTTGTTGTGTGTGCTCCCCAACTCTAAATTTTAGCTGCTCCACATAGCCGTTCTCCCACACAGATAGCTCACCACCTCTGTAGAAACTTGCATTTGCCTTTGCCATTTCTCTCTTGTGTTCCCACAAGTGTGCCAGTAGGCCTCAGACACCCAGCCCTGCCACCAGGACCACCTGGAGACCCGGCAGAGCAGTGTCATGGCCGGAAGCCGGAAGCAGGCAACGACCTACCATGGCAGAGAAAGGAACCATTAGACGACAACGAAAGTGGACATCTGACACCCAGCCTGAGCCACCAAGAGCTGACCAGCCTCATCTTCTCCTTGGCCACGCTTCCACAGGCCTCAAACAGGAGGTAAATGAACTAACACTGCCAGCCACAGAATTCCACAGAGAACGAACCTTGCTCAGCGGTAGAAGACACAGGACAGAGGCAAAGACCATGACAGAGCGGAGCAACTGAAAGAGATCCCCAGTCTTCAGGCGGCTGACAGCTACTGAGCACCTGCCAACAACCGGGTAAAGAACTGTTTCACTTAAAGAACTTAAAACTGGTTGAACTTAAAGAGAGATGCTAAAGCCATCCACATGCAGCTGAAGTCCGAACACTGACTTAGCGATGCTGTAACATTATGGACAAACTCCATGTGGTCCAAAGAGAACTGCAACAGTCCAACCAACTGCAAATGGACCCCACAAGAAAGATGTACCCTGCTGAACTTCACATTAGCAGCGTAAGCTTCCCCAGCCCTGCACAAAGGGGGGAGGAGCCAAAGCCCTCGGCTTAACACTTCACCAGCCAGTGTCCTGAGAGCCCCTGCAGCTGCAGGAGGAAAAGTCTCCAACCGGTGTGGCACACCGAGACAGACTCCTTCTGATCTGGACACATCCAGCCCAGCTGGGCCCCGCCCAGACACCAAGCAGGACAGACCTAGAAGGGCCTGTGCTACCACCACCGACTCCGAACGAGTTTTCTGTGGAACTTACAACGAACCTGTGACGGAGGAGGACACCAGCTTCAAGAAACTTTTCCTCCAAAACCAGTTAGTCACCATATTTTCACCTGCCCCCACGCAATGCCCACTCAACGATGCGTGACCTGATGCAGAAGGCCTCTAACACAGAAGGCCTCCCCAGAAAGGGTTCCTAAGACCCCATTGATTCTGAACTGCAAAACCAGAAGGCACACAGCATGAACACAATCCAAGACTCTGCTAAAAAGTCCCTGGTCAGCATTGGACATAAAACTTTTAAAGTAGATGAAAATGTGTGCTCAAAGAGCAGCAAGACTCTGCATTAGTAAAAGTAGAATTTTACTGATATAAAAAAAATCTTGAATGGACGTGTAAGCCTCACCTGCCAACAGACTATGCACGACTCTTTTGACACAAACATTTGTTACATGCTGGTTGAATTGGCACTGCTACACATTAGTTTCCATGACAATGAAGGGTTACAGGAAACACTAGCTCCAAATAGGGCATACGTCACCTTGATGCCAGAGTGTAGGAAAACCACCTGAGCTTTAAACTACTGTTAACCTACAGGCGTGCATTTGACCATTGCGGTCCGACTGGAACACAACATGCGATACGCATTTTGATCACTGGTTGCTGGCTTGTCTAAATGCAGATAAAACGATAGCGGGAATTGACATCTCTACTGTAAGTGAAAGAGTCTTAGATTTCCAACTGGTATCAGTAAGTTCAGCATTAAAGCGTAAGTCTGTTTGACAAAGGAATCTCATCTCAGCAGCTTGTAAACTGTACCGATATCTATCCTGCTTTGGTTAAATAAATCCAAATTGTAGTATTGCTAAACCTGTTTCTGACAAAGAAAGCTCAGGACAGTGTTATATATACGTAGACCTGGGTGATGCCCCCCTTTCTACAATGTAAAGGCCTTACAAATTATTGTTAGATTGATGTAATTCACCTAAATTTTAGCTGCATCTACAAGCAGAGAGCTACCTAGCGATCAAAACTGTTCACTCGCTGAAAAGTCAGCATTTATGCATGAGAGGGAAGTAACTATATAGGCTTAGACAAGCTTTGACTTACAGCAAATCTATTTCCTTATTCTGTAAACAAATAGAATAAGTTGTGTAAAGTAAAGAGAAGAGTTCCATGAGTAAAATTAGCAAATGCCAAAACACATGTGCATTTCACTGAATGTAACATCAAGTTCTTGAAAGACTTAAAGTATAGGCGCCCCCTTTTAACCCGTGTAAACATGCATAACTCGCTAAAATGTGTAGACATTCTTCGGGTACTGTTGAATTGTTCTGACATGCTCTGGTTCCCATGACAACAACTGGTCACAGGAAGTGCTAACTTGTGATGTCACTTTGTAAACAAACCAGCCTAGGTAGGCTAAGCTAACCTAACCTAGTGTTCATCCAGCTTAGGCTAAGCTAAATAATAACTTCTACAGTTAGCAGTTAGCATCATTCACTTGAAGCCTTAATTACAGCTTTTGTTTACACAGTGCAAAGTATTCTAGAATACTTTCTTTAACCCCAGTTAGGGTTTCTAATTCTTCACTTTCCATACTTTCAATTCTTCTCAGCTAAATTTCACCTTCACTAGTTAGGCATAGTCCTGGCTGAGCGCTGTAGGCTAAATTTGCAGATGCCCTTTCAATTAAACTTAAGTTTAACTACATGTAAACTGTGTAGCTAGAGAATAATTTGTATAGTAATGAGAATTTCCATCAGCATGTTGACTAAACCTTTGGAGGGACACACACAGTGTGGTCTTGAACACGCAACCGCTGCAACCCACTACGTGGTTTTGGCCCAGGAAGTTTTTGGCCCACAAATCCAAAGTTTAGTCACTAGTGCTACTGATTATTCTCACATTCAGATCATTACCGCTGTTTTGATTACTTACTTTATTTATTTATTTTATTTTTTATTTCCACTTTGATAATAATAGCAGTCAGCTATTCCCTTGTCTATTCGGTCATCTATATGATTTAATTCCATTTCCTCTCTTGTTCGAATGTGGTTCTATTTCCCATTGGGCCCAGAAAGGAAACAGAGACACCTTTATTTGTGATTGTGTTTATTTTCAACAAGTGCACTCATTTTTGTGACCCTGCAACACAAGTAATTTCAACAATTACTAGGGCATAACTATAGTCCTGAGGATTGATAAGCATAATTTGAATAGGAAAGCTGTCCCTTTTCCTCCTATCCTTCACTTCGTCAAGCCGTAGTGAACCACCATTTAAGTCCAGAGAAATAATTTAGTCATAAGAACCATCTTAAGTCATTTATTTCATCTCGGCTATGCCCTTTCCAGGAAATACTCTAGGAACCACACAAGTCTTAGCCTCCTAACATCCACAGCTAAGATGATAAAGATACAAGAGACACATCACTAGCTAGATACACATGAAACACCTAACTTTATGCTACATATCTAGCGAACCCATTAAACAGTGGTCCTGAACTTTTAGGGTCATGTATTAGTCTCTCACCACAAGTGTGCCAAAATGTCACAGAGCCTCTGCTTAACCTGACCCCAACCTTCCAGCTTACCAAAAACTATGACAAACCAATGGACACTATGAGAAACCACCTCTAACCCCTCCAACCACCCACGAATGCCGTCTGCACCCACCGACAACCGGTGCCCCAGACAACTGAAATCTACAAGCACACGCTGCGTTCACAGGACAACACTCTGTGTTATGCACCTGATGACATCCCTGCGCCAAAGCTTGTGGTGCCACAGTGCAAAAGGGGGGGTCATGCCAGTGTATGCCCATCACGCACCATGTGCTGCACACCACAGCACCAGAACACCGAAGCAAGTGGCATTCCGGCGTCCTCGAAGCGGAAAGACTGTCCTAACCAACAAAGGACGACAGTCGCTGAGATCTTTCCTCCCTTTCTCTCTCCCTCCACCCCTTTGTCTGTTCCAGGATGCTGCTGTGGTTAGTCTTCCTGTGCCTCCAGCCAACCAGAGGACAGCCGCAGTCGGTCATCTCACCAGGTCCGGTATCAGGCAGCGTCCCGAAGGAACAACCGGGACTCCTTATCACCAACTGCAGGACCCACACCCAGAGAGTGTATGTTCGACTCCACTCCTTCACCCACGCTGAGGCCAATGTCGAACACATGCTCAACCAACTTGAAAAAAAAAAACTGTCACACAAGCAGAGCTAGATGGACACAACCGCCGCTGCCGTCGGAACTCTGTTAACATTGGCATGTCCAGTGTCAACGCACTGAACCTAGCCACCGTGAGACAACGTGTGGCTGAAATTCAAACTGAAATCCCACAGCTAAAAGGGCAACTCACAACACAGAGTGCCTCCCTGCCGTCCATCGGCAAGACATCGAAGGGAACTGTGGTAATTCTCAACACCCACAGCGTTCGGCTGAACCAGACAGTGAACTCCATGAAACAGATGTTTACTGTCTTCCAGAATGACTTTACTCAAACTCAGCTGGTCTGCAGCCTCTGATCCAAGACACACGCTGCCCTGCTGAGGCCAAACCTGAATCAAAGCGGGAAACCTCATCCTTCTTCAAGAACCACAATTTCACCCTAACTCCAGAATGACAGGTGATACCCAGTCAAGGCACCTTCTGCCCCAACACCTGCTGCAGAGACCTGTACTGGGCTACTGTCCACATCAACCACCGTGGAACGACCACCGCTCCAGAAGACGTGAGCAACCAGAGGCCACCATGGCCTTCCAGCCTTCTATGACAAAGGTGTGTCTGATCTCTCGGCACTTTCAACTTCGATCATGGTTGTCCTTGAGGGGGACAACAATGGTCGAAAAGGGGGAATGTAGGGTCTGGACCATTCAGACACACACTAATTATTCATATTCACTATATTTAATCAATATAAAGGTCTATGAAACTCCCCCCCAAAACTAACCTCACAAATGAAGTTACTTTGTCAGCCGGGTGTCCGGTTACAGAACACTTTAAGACTGATAACAGACTTTTACGACCTCAAAGGAATGTGGCCACATGCGCCACATGGTCAAGAGAGAGAGACAATCTTTAATTAAATAAACTTTGCGGTATTACTCTGTTCTATGAAGGAACATGCCTCACAGAAACCGTGATGATTTACTGTCTCGTGTACTATTAGGTATAACAACATGGTATGTTTGATTGGGGTGTATGTGGTTGCACAACCACCCAACGGTCAATATAACTTCACCTGTATCATTCTTCCTACCTAATTAATCCTCATTTAATGACACATACTTTGATGTACATCACCTTCTCTTAGAATGCAGTTTGAATTTGTTATGTCTATTTGAGCTTGAATGAACAGTCTAAGCACGCTGGGGACAAAGACCATAAATCAACTAAGAGCCGCTTCCCCTCTTGGACATGTCACCTTACTCATAGGTCCATTCAAACCTTAGGGGTGGTTCTTTTTCAGACTATATCAGAGACAGGCAATAGTGACCGCCCTCTCTTGGTTTTCCATCCTGCCGCAAACACGGTCTCGGGTGATACGGGGAAAAAAACCCTCCCACCTCCATGGGGGCCAAGAGGGCCTTCCAGCAGGCTTGGATCCCAACCAGATCCGGCCTCATGGAAAAGAGAGGAGACTCTCTCACAAAGAACCAAAGACAATCTCAGGAGTTTTGGAACAAAGACTCCAACCAACAACGACTCCAATCACCCATCCTTCCGACTTCCTCACTTCTCCTGGGTACTCGGCGTGGCCTCAACAGAGTCCCAGGCCTTGACCAAACCAATCATGCGTTCCTGGAGAAAGAGAACGCTCAACCAACTTCCACTTGACACTGCCGGAACCATCAACGACTTCAATTTTCAACAACTTCAAGAATTGTTCCCATTACAAATGCAAGTATTTAATTCAATGAAATGTGAAAATGAAATTCTGATGGTTATTCTCATAGACCCTCTTCCGGTTTCCAATTTCATCCTATCACTAACCTATTTATGTATTCATGTGTGTATGTTGTTTAGTTTATTTATATTCATATAAATATCTATATTTAGTTAATAAAACTTGTACATAATATGTATTTGGTTCTGATTTGTTTGCAATACATTGTCACTTTATGATCACGGTTTTTGCTACTGGCTCAACGTGCGGTATATGCGAAGAAATAATTATTCTTCTGTGGCCATGGAAGATACCCTTTTCTTAGAATAAATTAATAATCAAAAGAGTTCGTTGGACGAACTGATTAATTGATTGTAATATTAATTCAGCCACATCAAGTTAATCCAATTAACTGACCCAAATATTTATAATTAATAATAACAAGATATTATTGATTATTAATATTTCCAAAAAGCTGAGTTCCTTACAATACTTTTATTCTCATATATTTATATTTTTATTTTTTATTCTTATAATTTGTAGTATTATGTTTCTTGTTGTATTTGTATTTGTATATATCCACTGGAAGCCTCAGTACCAAAAACAAATTCCTTGTGTGTGCAAGCACACTTGGCAATAAAGCTCTTTCTGATTCTGATTCTGATTCTGATTCTAAAGTAGATGTCCCCTAAAATATATTTCAAGATTCACTTAATTATGCATTAAATTAAATGTGCAATTAAGTGAATCTTCAAATATTTTAATTATTTTCCACCTTCACTGTAGAAAGTTGTTTTTTAAATTACTTTAATTAATTAATTTTATTCATGAGATGCACGTGACAAGCAAATTAAGTCACTGTGGTATATAGGTACAGACACCAATGGTGACCATTAATATTTAGGGATTCAATCGCGTATCGCTGATCAATGGATCAGCATTCTCCCCTAAAAGTGATCCGGCAGTACAAACTATAAGCCGTAGAGACTTTAAACTTTGAGGGATGTTACTCAACCCGTCTAATAAAATTTAGGTCAGCTGACAAAAAGAAATAAAAATAAGGGATCCCTGGTTTACAGGATTTGAGCCCCTGTACTAGTTTCATGCAATTATCATTATTTTTTTATTGCAAATAAACCACACTGCATTGCAATAAAGAACCTAAAATGAAAAGGAGAAAAAACAAGCAGGTGAACAAAGACACCTCAATCAGAAAAAAAGATAAGATCATATTCTTATTATTATTCATACGTTTAAGAGATTTTACAGTGTGGAAAGTTAAATTTGTTCTTGTGATTTATTTTTGCAATGCAAAACAAAACAAAACAACTATCCATGCAATTATTTACAAGAAATCATATCACGAATGCAGTGGGAATGTTCGGGCAGACCTGTTTCTCTGTCTTCATTGGTTTGGATGGTGATGATGCAGGTGCCCGCATGTTGCCATAAAAAGTCTGATAAATTAAATTGCAACCTATATGTACTAGGTGACAAACCTACGCAAAGGTGAAGATTACGTTCATATTCTTTGCTGTTGATGAATGTAATGCAAGATGAAAATGTTGATGTGGATGAACAAGTAGTCTAACGTACTTCCATCAAAATCTGTGCCTTTTTCCATTTCATACTTTTCTAGACCTACAGAGATTAAAGGCCCCCTGAAATCCAAACTTAAGCTTTTTAGCTTTTAGTATGAATATGTTAGCCTTAAGGTTATGAATAAGCTGGTGCGTTCCAAAACAATGACAAATTGGCATTTAGGAGACATAAGCATTCAAAACTTAGTCTCTTACTTCCACTAAAATGGATCAGGGATTATATGACATCACCGCGGTCAGCTTCTCATCACATCTTCTGTCCAATCAAATGCTCTGTAGAATCTAAAGCTCCGCCCCCTCTGCTATAAACACCGCCTGGCCAAAGCGACCGTTGACACGGAGCAATATGTGTCGGAGATGTGTGTTCGGCTGCTCAAACGCTCGAGTTTTATTACGTTTTCCAACTGTACGTTGGTTAAGGATGAAATGGCTAGAATTTATTCACATCTCTACTATTGAATCCAGAGTTTCATCAGCGCTCGGATTCGTCCCACTGTAGAGATGCGTCCCAGCTTAGGACGCCATTAGTATGCCAGTAGTATGCCTGATCTAAATCTGTCCTCATCTGTCATTTATTTAAATGGATAAACTGTTAATAAGAAAAATAGTAGTTAACTGAAATTGACATTTTATCATGGTTCTTTTAATAACAAAATTTGTACAACATATTGCGCTGATTATTACGATAAAAATAATGACATAATTATAATTGCATTACGAATTGCTGTGAATACGGTAAGGCAGTATAAGCTCAGGTAAAGCTCAGCTAACGTTAGCACGCTCATCGGATAGCATGCTATGCTACTATCTAAGCAAACTAAAAAACACTAAGATTGGAAAAATGTTTAAATTCACAATCTATAGCTTCAGTTATATGCTAGTATATGAAACATATAAGTTAAAAGACAATAATGACTCGTTATAACGTAGTTCAAACGACTTCTATAATAAAGTGATTTTGTCTGATTTATAACCAGGCACTAAAGCGATTACCCATAAAATTTGCTTTGAACCAATCGGATTGCTTGGATCCTAAGCTGGGACTCATCTCTTCACCGCACCGTCAAAGTATGACTCGCATTCTGGGATGTAAACTAAACGCTATTGGCTATTTGAAAAGGGGGAGGAGCCATTCAATATGTCCCCCCTTCGCTTCCTGTTTCAGTGGAAATTACGTCAACGCATCAAACAAAGCTGCGCGTTCCAAGGCACTTCAGTGGGCCTTTAAAAACAATTATATTGAAGTAAACAGAAACAGAAAGTAAACATATTTTAGAATTGGAAACACAATTTCAGTTGTTCTAAGCCAGTCAGCTTAAGCTTTCCCATCATCAGTTAATCAGTCGTCAGATACTGGTGGATTGTCCGTCTTAAATCACCTATGAAAGTGTCAGGTAAGAAATGAATGAAGATCTCCACTGGCTCCGTCCCTCTCGAGGCCCCGTCAGATGGTGCGTGTGGTCTTCATGTTAAAACCACATCAGAGCAGCTTAAGCTGTTATTTGGAAGATAGAGGCAAATTTTCAAAGATACTATAAAGACAAATGGGTCATGGAAAGGAAAAGAAGCCATAATTGCTGACATAAAAGAGGCCAAAAATAAGATAAATCACAGTGAATGTGGCATTTATGATGGCAAATAGAATGTTTTTTATCGTCAACATTTCCCTAGTGAAATATAAATACAATATATTACAATACAAAATACAATATAAAATGTATTTGAAATACAATGCTAAGTAAACTACATTTACATATTCATACTTAATTTAAATACCTGCAATTGTAATTTTAGTATACTAAATTGGTATACTTAAAGTCTGCTAAATTACTAATTTTGTACTTAATGCTCTTTAGTTATCCAGAAGTAGGGCTTAAGTCCAACTAAAGATATACTTAAGTATATATGATTGTGCTAAAGTGGAACTATTGCAAGTATATTTTAGGTACACTTTAAATATCTTGCATTTAAAGACAGAGAACCACAGATATCATACTAATATTGATATTAAACACATTTTAGGCTTAAGAAATGTACATTTTGCAATAAAGAAGCACTCCAAATGAAGATTAATTATAATATTTATATCAGTCTCAAGCAATATGTCAGTAAATATGTTAATGGGTTTGTAGTATAAATAAATGTATTGTAAATGCATTTTGGTATAGTTTTTTTCACTAGGGCAGTTTCTTAAATGTATTGCTTGAAGTGAACGCCTGAACGGCCATTATTAATCAAATTCGACACGTCCCACACCCGTTGCGTGTTTAATAAATATTTTGGCTGATTTTGATGCAAATGCAAGAAGTAAAAAAATATCTGCATATTCTGTCGGGGTTTAAATGAATCCATGTTACTGAACACACCCATTATAACTGTAATAAAATACATTCTCATTTTTAAATTTTACGAGGTGGGATTGATTGTTGGATATTGATGTCATTCCTGAGACAATTCCGGGGATTTCCCATTTCCATGTTTCCTATTCACACACACATTTTCTTGCATTTAATTGGCGTGTTTTCTGTTTGTTACTTGCTGATGTAATACTGTGGAGAGGAATTATTTTTATGTTGCATGTGAATCGAGCTATCATTCGCCAATTACTTTTCCAGAAGAGCTTAACCACAATTCCAGGAACGTTCCCTGTGCTTGTGTTCTTGTTTACTCTGTGTGTGTGTGTGTGTATGTGTGTGTGTTTCTCATGAATGAAAGGCTTTGAATTGCTGGGGTAATGGAATCCCATTGCCTGGTTATTCCAGTTACTTTGAGTTTTTTGGCTACAACAAATTTTTCTCTTCTACACTTTCCCTAGTTCAGTGGTTTTTAAAGGGTTTAGCAGATATTTAGGACAGCAATTGTTTATTGTACAAAAATAATGTCTTTAAAATCAAACAATGAACTTTATTAATATTACAATGAGCTGCATTTGCTCAGCAATATGACAAATTATTACGACCTGCCTGTATAATTCGCTCTTCCTTTTCTTCTTCTTCTTCTGAATCCGTTTCTGGTTCAAAATATGGCTGAATTATATGAATTAAAACCAATATTTCCACTTGCCAGTACAGTTGACTGAGTGTATCAGGTAATCCGAGCTGCTGTAATTAAGTGGAGGCGGGGCTAATTTGCATATTTTAGTGACTCCTGCTTATAGGCTGAAGTCACGTTTCAACCAATATTTCTTGTGTTGCCTGACAGAAGAAGCACAAAACTATGTAAATGAGAAAAGCTTTATTGGGAATTTGGCTGTTGAAACAAACCGATGTACAAGGCTGACACAAGGAAGAATGCAAATACGATGCAGTAATGTTATATATTTATGCATTTGTCAGACGCTTCGACTTACATTGCATTTCAAGGTACATATTTACATTCTTATCAGTTCATGCTTTCCCTGGGAATCGAACCCATGACCTTGACGTTGCAAGAGCCAACGCTCTACTGTTTGAGTTACAGAAAAGTGTTATGAATATGATAATTAGAACATGATGCCATTTAGCAACATTTACAGACTTTAGCTATTTTCCATTGAGAGTATTTGGCAAAAGTGGTCAATGCAAACCAAATTTATTTGATGTTTTTGAGCATGAGGTCATTTGTTGTTTTTGGGCTGATAAATTAATGGTTTGGTTGGAGACAAACATTGAAATCGACTACAAAAAAATTAGAATATCACGTTAACACATCCCAGTTGTATTTTATTTGCATTTAACATTATTTTTTCTGCTGTCTATGATCATCAGAACAGAACTGAGATCTTTTTTTGAGTTGTAAACCACCACGGATCTAACAGATCCAACTATATGAGAGTTGTTTTGTTAAAGCTGAGGTTTCTAGAGATGTACAAGTACATAATATTTGTGCTGGTTTAGCGTCAGGTCCACCAGAACTAAGATGCCGTTCTTCTTGACCCATTCCTACAGTACATTATCCTGACACTGCTTGTGTTTGTATAACCAGGAATGGCTTTTGCTGTTGACGTTGATCGGCTCTCTGGATATCTCTGACGGATCATAATTATAAAATTGATGAGAAACAAGCAAGCATTACTGAAGCAATGTGCAGTTGGTTTATTTGTTGTCTGTGGTTTTTATTTGTCTACTGTCTCTCTCCCTCACATAAACCCTCTTTGCTCGAGGGTCTACAGGTAAAAGATGCATGTGAACAGACACTTTCATGCCTGTATGTTTGTTTATGAGTGTGTGTGTGTGTGTTTGTGCATTTATGGGCTCCTGCTCTCTTCTGTCAAGGAAAACATTTAAACTGAAATCTTGCCAACATTTAGATTAGAGACTCAGTGTTCAGTGACTGTTTTTGCTCTGCTATCAACAGGATAACTGGATTTAGATTTTGTTTTTAGGCAGGCTTTGGTGCCTCGTTAAATTATCTCAGGATACGTCCACATTAATCCGGATACATTTGAAAACGAATCTTTTTCTCTACGTTTTTGCCTTCCATCCACACTGGGATGGCATAAAAAATAACATGTCTAGTTTAAAAAGCTATTTTTTTGTCTCTGTACAGACTTCAGAAGGATACAAAAAAGTGGATGGTTTATTTTAATGGCGTCCCGGACCGCGTCTGAGTATTATATGTTTGTTCAGAGCATTTGACTGAGGCACAGAGTACGTGTTTTAACCCAAATGTGGGGCAGATATGGATGAACCCAAATATTTCATTTAAAAATGTAACCCAACGGCTGGGTTTGTCCTTATTTGACCCAAATTTGGGTTAAAACAACCCTGCATTTATTAGAGTGCAATGGAGAGTTCGCAAAGAAACTTTAGTTGAAAGATGAAGCAGCGACTGTAATGAATATGACAGCAGCTGCATCACAAAAAAGTTAATAACTTCAAAATACTTTGTCTGTAAATGACAGATGTTTTATGGATAATGTTTTCACATCACTTGATACTGTTTCCTGTGCAATGATGTTAACCAATCATAACAGTGGAGTTTACTGACTAGTCCTTAATAATGAACAAGGGTTGAAAATAATACATCTTTCTGCATTTATATATTTATATTTTTTTAGTGCAAACATTATTAGTGAACCCCAAGAAACACAAAAAAAATCCAAGTCATGACCACTTTTAATTTTTGCTGTAGACAAGAAAACATTTTTTTTCCCAATATATACTTAGTGTTTGAGGTTTGATCACATCACTATGAGTGCTAGGTCTATTACTAGTGATGATTGACTTAACAAGCACCAGTAATGATCTAATATTCACACATTTTCCAGAAGTCACTCTTGCACCATCTCTGCTCTGGTTTGAATGTGTGTATATACGTGTGTATTTTGGCTTTCTAAATCAGGAGAACTCTAGAACACCGATGTGTTCACTTCCCAGAAAGCAGTTTTTTCTGCCTCCTGCAGCTGCAATATAATTGAATAGGTAATATAGCACATCTATCTATTAAGCTGTCAGACTCATTGGCTAAAATCTCTTGGACTTCACTTCAAGTCCAAAAGCCACTTCCCATGGGAATTGCCTCACCATCTGTAAGCAGACTGAGTGATTTAGGGCAACATGAATGTGTGATAATTCTCAGAACAGAAGTGTTGAGTCACTGCATTCTGGCATCGTGTTTCTGATGTTTTTGGCAATCGTTTGCGTGACTGGCGTTGGTTCGCACTACCAAAGATGACTTCCAGGCTTGTCATATGATGCCTTAAAGTTCTCTTAGGATGTTCCTGTTTATGAGTTCAGACATTTTAATTTTTCGATTACCAGATTTTGGACAGATTATACTGGATGTTGTGGTACATTTCATGTTTCTAGTGTAACAAAATTAAGACCAAAGTTTGCATGCATTTTGTTTGATTTCTGTATTTTATCATTCTTGTGCAGTCAGAGAATGATGGGACACAAAGTTTTGTGTCTAAATAAGCAGATGTGTTCTTTGATTAATGGTTTAAGACACAGACATCACATGTTTTCATTTTCATAGTGTACTTCTGTCCAAAACACAACACACATGTTAGATTAATGTCACTGCTGGGAGGGAATCTCATGAAACTTGTCAAATGTCACTTTTAACCCTAAAATATATTTACATCATGATAGTAAATGTTACGCTGCCTTAGATGTCCACTGGTTTAAATAAAAAGTACTTTAATGCATTTCTTTTCTTCTGAATTGCACATACACAATGGACAATCATATGGAAGCTTGTTTCCGCCATTGAATAAAAAAACAAAAAAGGTAATTGCGAATTTTTTTCTTGCAATGGCAAGTTTATATCTTGCAATTATGAGGAAAAAAGTCAGAATTGCAAGATGTAAACTTTCAATTGCAAGAAATAAGTTGCAATTACCTTTTTTATTTTTTTTTCTGTGATGGAAACAAGCTTCCATACAATCACCACCAACAATAATGACAAATATAAACTGTCCAGCTGTAATTGTCATGAATTTCTTTATTTTGAGGTGAAATAAAGAATGATTTAGACTTTAGACTTTCCTGTAGCTCAAACAGTAGAGCGTTAGCGCTTGTAACACTAAGGTCACGGGTTCGATTCCCTGGGAGAACAAGAATTGATAAGAATGTAAATATGTACATTGAAATGCAATGTAAGTCACTTTGGATAAAAGCTCTGCCAAATCCATAAATGTAAATCATTTCAATGAGCTCATTGTTTCTGCCTTAAATTATTACACTGTTTAAATTAATAATTTTGAACTAAATGTGATTTTGTTTCTGAAATACATAACTTAGACAGTGATAACAGATCACTCTAAATTATAATGTGGACTCTTTCTTTTTGAATATATGTGTATTGTGAAAAGTCTGTGTTTCCGTGAGATCTGTGCGCGAGGTCAAAACAGAGGTGAGAACATCTGATGGCACAATTTGTGTTTCAGAGAGACTGAACCCTCAGCACACCCCGAGGCCACTGAAGGGGCTGTCCTGAAGAAAGAGCGTGTGGTTTATCAGAAAGACATGTCCCGTGTGAGTGCGATTGCGTGTGTGGTTGGCAGTAAATCAGGGGCATGTACTGTGGTTCCCTGCATGGCCCATAACAGCCCTGGCCCTCGTCCAGAACGCTGCGGTGTCAGGACCGGAAGAGAGAGAGGAAAGCAGTGTGTGTCTGCTATGAATTACCCAGTGTAAATGTAAGACTCCCTGTGAGACTCCCCTCGCGCGCAGCTTTGCACGTTCATGCATGTGGTTAGTTACACTGGATGCTTTTTGGACGCCATCACCTCTGCTACGGAAAAGTAAATTAGCAAATGCATTTCGATTTCTAATTTAGATGCTCTACAAACTGTTTTATTAATATATGTGTTTTTGTAAGAACAGCAAACTACCATTTCTGGCAAAGGATGACTGGTTTGGAGCAACCTAGTAAGCATGAATGGAAATATTCAATGTAATGAAATACACAATGTTAAAGTCAACAGTGAATTTTATTTACAATGATAAAAAGGATTTTAGTCACATTTGATAAAAGTTACAGGTTTATGTAGAACTTTTGCAGAACAAACAACTGAGTGAAAAGCGCATTGCTTTTTTTGTTTTGTCTTATATTTGCTAAAAACAATACAATTTGATTGCTCTTTTAATGTTTTATATACACACACACACACACACACACACACATGTATGTATATACACACACATTTGTTTTTTTTTTGCAGCTTGAAAAAAATACATGTAGTTTTCAATGTTCAAAAGTGTTTTCGAAGGTAGCACGTATATATAGCTAATGCATTTTAGTGCACACCTCTGTACAAACATTGTCTTAAAGAACTATTTTTTCCTTTTGCTTTCAAAACATTTAGATTCAGTCATTCAATTATCTACAACTTTTTTTAAAAGTGAAGTATACAGTTAACTGTATTTATGATCTAAAATTTCATATTGCTTTTAGAACATGTTAAATATGAAGCACATACCTGATTCTGCATAGTGTATTATATCAGAGACAGTGGGTTTGAAAAGCACACACACTCATTTATGCTCCACTGAATGCGTTTCCTCTGGATCTGGCAGATATTTTATAATCAAATGGCTTCAGTGTTAAACCATAAGAGCAGTTTAAACTCAAGTCCTGTGATGGGTCGTTCGTGAAAGTCAGTCGGTGGAGCAACATGGCAGCGATCAGGAAAACTTCGACTTTTGCAATCTGATCTCCAATGCATCTTCTCTTCCCGATGGAGAAGATCATCACGCTGTTGGTCAAGTCTTTATCCAGCGCTCCGCTCTCGTCCAGGAATCTCGACGGGTTGAAGACGTGAGGATCGCTCCACTTCTGAGGGTCGTGGTTGACGGACCACTGGTTGATGAACACCACGGTGTCTTTAGGGATGTGGACGCCTTCGATGGAGACGTCTGAGGTGGTGGAGTGTGGGATGGTGACGGGGACGAAGCTCGTGAAGCGCATGGTTTCGTATATAAAAGCGTCCAGGTACGCAAGGTTGCTTCTGTCTTCTATTGAAGGCAGTCTATCACGACCCACTACTTTATCAATCTGCTCTTGAAGTTTGCTTTGAATCGATGGGTGTTTGACCAGTAGAAGGAGCATCCAGTTCAAGGCGGTCGAAACCGTGTCCAGACCTGCTCCGATGAGATCCGAAACCGTTCCTTCAGTATGAGCTTCGGTCAAACCCGTTTCCGTGTCTGCGTGATCAATCACACCAATGAAAGCATCACTCATGTCTCTCGTGATCTCAGGATCGTAGCTTTCCCGGTGCTCCACCACTTTCCCTTTAACAAACGTGAAGAAGTCATTGTTGAGGGTTTTGAAGCTCTGAAAAACACTCCTGACTGGATTGGGAAAAGCCTGCAACCAAGGCATGACGTCTACTAGACTTCCAGCTCCGACAGTTTCTCCAAACTTGCTTACTTTTCCCAAAAGCGTCCTGAACTCTTGGTCGTCGTGTCCGTAGCGTTTCCCAAAGCAGAGAGCGCAGATGACGTTAGCCGCCGCGACTGTGAGTTCATGCGACGGATTGAAGTATTGCTCGTTTGAACTCAAGCTCAGAAACGTTTCGATCATGTCCTCCGCCTCCGCTGTGATGTGCTTCTCGAAGGACTTTTTCGTTTGGCTGTTCGCAGAAGAAAAGGCACGAATGGTGGACTGCGCGATCTTACGGTGCATCTTCCATTGTTTGCTGTAACTAGTGAACGTCATGCTAGTCCCGCCCGAAACCGACTGGAAAGACACGAAATTGGGCCGTCCGGCGAACTCAGTGCTGTGTTGAAGCAATGCCTCCCGTATCGCCACGTCTCCGTTCAAAACCACGATGTCGCTGCTTCCCAGTCGGATCTGGTAGACGTTTCCATACTTCTTCGCCAGGTTTGAGAAGGTGATGTGTGGCATTTGTCCGAGTTGCATGGCGTTGCCCACTAACGGCCAAGCAAACGGCCCTGGAAGCCTCTTTTTCAGAGTGAGATTCCTGACCCAAAAACAAGCCTCCAGAAAGCAGAGGAAGACGAACGAGGCAACGAGGGCCGGCTGGATTTGTCCACTCCATTCCTTAAGGATGCCCTTCATCCCGAACTCTGTGTCTGACAGCGCCATGATATTCCCAAGCTCTTTTGTGTAAACTATATTAGTAGCTCTCCATCTTGAATGGCGAGTAAAGGGTTTTGTGAATTTGAGAAGCTGCTGTTGGGTTACAGGGTTTTTGTGGAGCTGCAATGTCTTTCCAGAGATGACCAAATTAGAAGAATGCAGATTTCAGTCTTGACACTGTTATATATCTCTTGAGGAGGAGGAGTTTGGGCCACAGGTTTGTTTTCTTTCCCCCGACTCTCTCGGACTCTCCACCCATTACAGCCAGAGTCAAACGCCTGGACACACACGGGATTCACAACATGTATAACACTTGCATATCATATACCGTTCAAAAGTTTGGGGTCAATACAATTGTTTTTTCTGAAGAAATTCATACTTTTCTTCAGAGTGGAAGCATTAAATTGATCAAAAGTGACAGTAAAGACATTTATATTAATGCAAAATATTTCTTTTTTAATTAAATGCTTTTCTCTTGAACTTTCAAAGAATCCTGAAAAAAATTAATTATGGTTTGCACAAAAATATCAGCAGCACAACTGTTTTCAACATTGATAATAATCATAAATGTTTCTTGAGCATCAAATCATCATATTATAGTGATTTCTGAAGGATCATGTGACACTGAAGACTGGAGTAATGATGCTGAAAATTCAGCTTTGATCACAGGAATAAATTACACTTTACTATATATTCACATAGAAAACAGCTGATTTACATTGAAATAATATTTCACAATATTACTGGGTTTGTATTTTTAATCAAATAAATGCAGCCTTGGTGAGCAGAAGAGACTTCTTTTAAAAACATTAAAAATCTTACCGATCCCAAACTTCTGAACAGCATTGTATGTCAATGTCATTTATAAAGCACTATTTAAAACAACAACTGTTGACCAATGTGCTGTACATAGCATAAACATAAATACAATAACAAATAAAATAACAGACAATAAAACAGATAACATGCCACTGTATCAATAATTAAAAGCTATTTCTAACTAATAGGCCTTCAGTGTATATTGGACATTTCAGAGACTTTTGCAGTACATTAAAAAAACATTTGTGAAGTTTGAAATGATAATACAATGCTGATTGTTTCAAAGCAGCTTCGCTTTAATAAAATGGGAAAATAATAACGTGAATGTTGTGAAATTGATCAATTAGGAAACAAATTCAATTTAGCTGTTCTACTGAAGACAATGGTGTCATTATTCAGCTCAACTGAGGTCAGTGTTGTTTGATTAACTGTCCAAGTATCTGAGTTAATCAGCTGTGAAATGAGTTCAGATCAGCTGTAAGCAGCTCAACTGAACACAATAATGTCATTAATCAGTCACTATTGTGTTTGATTGTCGTCAGTGGATGATGTTGATGGTTTCACCTTTGTGAACTTGAGGAGAACTGACTTCAAAATTCAAACATCCACTAATTATCACCAAAACACCAATTCAAAGGCATGGAGACTTTTAAATATGAAGCACAAGGTACTTGTGTGTGTGTGTGTGTAAACACATACACACCTGACAGAGTAAGAGAATAGCATATATTCATGCTAATTGGACGTGGACCTTCGTTTAATGATGGTTGTTGCTTTCTATATATTTTTTAAGAGAATCATTTTATTTGTCTTGCTGTAAAGTACTGAAATGTCTGATTAAGATGAATAAAACCATAAACCAAAAAATGCTTCTTTTTTTTACTGAATACATTGTCTAGCATAGTAAATAAGCTCTGTAAGTCTGCTCTAATTGCTGGGATTTCATTTTGATTGGAATCCGTGATGTGATGCCAAACGAATACCAGTGAAATCAAGTCACTAGAGGAATTCAGTATGTACTCATGAAAATTTGAGGGTTTTTTAATGCTTCAGACACAGAACAGATACAAACAATGGAGTTAAATATGTACCATAGCAGAGTGAGCTGCAGTTAGAGTAATGACTGTTATATAAATTTAATAAGATAATTTGACTTTAAAGCTGTGGTTTTACAGAAATATCTCAGAAACTGAATGTAAACAGAAATATTGGCCCATAAGGAAATACAGAGACATAAGTGAAGACAGATGCAGACAGTTCATATAATAAAACTGTCATTTAGATGTGTTTCTTGTTTGGTTTGATATGCATGATTTATTTTTTTACTTACATGTTTATTTGTATGTATGAAAGCATGTGCATGTATTCTCTTATGAAATGTGAATCGTTTTGAGCATCATAACAGAAAAAGACTGAGTGCATCTTCACAGGTAATAAAACAGCACTTTATTATTCCACTCGTAGCTTATTTTCCAATAGTAAAAAGAAAACAATACCTGGACATTCTAGTTTTTCTTCAAAAAGCTGCATTCCTGAATACATGCACTTCAGTTACAGAGCTTAAAAAACATTCAGTGTGAACATTTACCTCAATATACGCAGTGTAATATAGGAATATCTGATATATGCTCCTGTTTTTGTACTTGATTTGTGAGGATTTATTATTTGTGCATGTGAGAGAACCTTCACAATGACGACATGGGGAAGTTGATCCAGCGTGAGACTGAAGTCTTTCATTGGCTGAAATGCTGAGCAATATCGAGACTCAGCAAAGCATCGATTGCAAATTAAAGCTACTGCAATTTCAGCCTTTTTAAGAATCTCAATGAATAAATGGCTGTGCATTTTATAGAGAATATAATTTATAGAAACAGTATAATGGGTATAAATAAATGCTTAAATGCCTAATACTTAAAATACCTGAAGTACACAATCACATCGTTTACAGTTTTATGCAAGCATTATTAAATGCACTGCTATAACAAATCTGAGTCAATTTCATAGGAAGTAACAGCTGCTATTAATAATTGACTCAATAATCAGTTGAATAACATTACATAATAATTGATGTGTCTACAGTGACAATGGCTTAGCATTTGACCATAAACATCTCATATTGTGATCGGCAAAACATTATTTTGAAGCATTGATGATTTATATAAACATAAAAAACATTGGTAACACTTTACAATAAGTTTTCATTAGTTAACATTAGTAAATATATTAACTAACAATGAGCAATACATTTGTTAGAGTATTTATTAATCTTTGTTAATGTTAGTTAATAAAAATATTGTTTGTTCATGTTAGTTCACAGTGCATTAACTAATGTTAACAAATACAACCTTTAATTTTAATAATGTATTAGTACATTTTGAAATTAATATTAACTAAGATTAATAAATGCTGTAGAAGTGCAGTTCATTATTAGTTCATGTTAAGTACGGTAGTTAACTAATGTTTATTGTAAAGTGTTACCAAAACATTTAGCAGATTTGAAGAATGTGATTAAATCAGTTCATTGAATCATTGCAAACATATAAACTGTGTAAATATTCATTAAATATTAAATATGCAATTATTAGACAACATTCAGTGCAGCTTTACTTATACTCATTGTTATGTGGAATACATTTGCATTATGTTTAGTCTTTTCTGGCCTTTAGTCACAAGATCAAGCTGGCTGTTTTTACTCATGCCGGCGAAACCAAGCCAAAAAGTTTTCCTCTGAGCTTCGCTGAGATCGAGTAGTGGAGCGGCTTCAGTGTTAACCCGTACGAGCAGTCCATGGACAGATCTTGAGAAGGGTTTTTCTCAAACCAGCACTGGTGCAACAAGATCGCAGAGAACAGGAAAACTTCGACTTTTGCAATCTGATCTCCAATGCATCTTCTCTTCCCGATGGAGAAGATCATCACGCTGTTGGTCAGGTCTTTATCCAGCGCTCCGCTCTCGTCCAGGAATCTCGACGGGTTGAAGACGTGAGGATCGCTCCACTTCTGAGGGTCGTGGTTGACGGACCACTGGTTGATGAACACCACGGTGTCTTTAGGGATGTGGACGCCTTCGATGGAGACGTCTGAGGTGGTGGAGTGTGGGATGGTGACAGGGACGAAGCTCGTGAAGCGCATGGTTTCGTATATAAAAGCGTCCAGGTACGCAAGGTTGCTTCTGTCTTCTATTGAAGGCAGTCTATCACGACCCACTACTTTATCAATCTGCTCTTGAAGTTTGCTTTGAATCGATGGGTGTTTGACTAAAAGCAGGACGATCCATTGCATTATTGTTGACATTGTGTCTTGGCCCGCACCGATTAGATCAGTGACCGTAGCCTCAACGAAGTCTTTACTCAGGAGGCTGTCTTTCCCGTGTTCGATCACACCGATGATGGCGTCGCTCATGTCACGGGTCACGTCAGGGTCATACGTGTCTCGATGCTGGACCACTTTATCCTTCACATAAGCAAAGAACTCTTCATTAAGGATCTTGAAGTTCTGATAGACTCTTCTCACAGGATTCGGGAACGATTGAAGCCAAGGCATGACGTCTACAAGGCTCCCGGCGCCGACGGTTTCTCCGAACTTATCCACTCGTTTCAGGAGAGCCCTGAACTCGGGGTCGTCGTGACCGTAGCGTTTCCCGAAGCAAAGCGCACAGATGACGTTAGCGGCGGCGACGGTGAACTCGTGCGCGGGATTGAAGTGTCGTCCATCAGCGCTGAGTCTCAGGAACATCTGGACCAGATCCAACGCTTCACCCACGACATGTTGCTCAAAAGTTCTTTTAGTTTGACTGTTGGCCAATGAGAACGCTCTCAGAGTCGACTGGGCCACTTTACGGTGCATCTTCCACTGTGTGCTGTAACTGTTGAACGTCAAGCTACGACCACCGGAAATCATCCGGAAAGACACGAAATTGGGCCGTCCGGCGAACTCAGTGCTGTGTTGAAGCAATGCCTCCCGTATCGCCACGTCTCCGTTCAGAACCACGATGTCGTTGCGGCCGAGTCGGATCTGGTAGACGTTCCCGTACTTCTTGGCCAGCTTTGAGAAGGTGATGTGTGGCATCTGGCCGAGCTGCATGGCGTTGCCCACTAAAGGCCAGGCGAACGGGCCCGGAAGCCTCTTCTTAAACGTGAGATTTCTGACCCACAGACAGGCCTCGAGGAAGAAGAGGATGATGAAGGATGCTATGAGAGCCGGCTGAACCTGTCCGCTCCATTCCTTCATGATGCTGCTGCTCTTCAGTCCAAACTCGGCTTCAGGCAGAGCCATTCTTCTGATCAAATGCTTTTTTCTTGCTTAAATGATGCTCAATCTTACAAAAAATCAAAATGTTTCTTTAAAATCAAAACCAACTCTCCTGTTGTCTAAAATCTACTTTTTTTTATCTTGCATTGATTCATTTTTCTATGCTTGCATTGCTTTTCCAGGTGAAGCTCACTGTGTTTTCTGAGCTGGCTGGTGGGATTCATGTCTTTTATATATGTTTGCAGGACAGGGGGCCGGACCCGAGGACAGTCTCTCTCCTCCCATTCTGGAGACTCAGAAGATCTGCAGTGAAACTAGCGCGTGAATCATCTTTGTTTCGTTTGCACGCGCTCTGTCTGTGGTACTTCTGATAATCACTGCGGAGATGCTGAGAACTTCACTGTGCAATACTTTTTATGGTTTGTGCCAATCTCCGTATTGTAGTTGCAGTTGTCAATTCAACTCAAATAAGTGATGCATTTAATCGTTTTGTATGGCTGCGCATCTGAACTCTTCGCATCTCCTTATTTGACGCGCGCGCTCTCTTGATTCTAGTCGTTGAGCGCTGAAGCTGTAATCGTTATTTCTGCTCTGGTTTGCACAGGATTACGAAAATGTTATTTTAAGATGGATGCGATCACCGACGGCATCACAGACTTCTGTCTTGGGGAATGTTTCATAATAAATAGGTGCTCTGTTTTGCAGACCCACTCTACATAAACCCTAAAAATGGAACATTATGCATGCATGCAAGGAGTTATGCAACACAAGACAGTGAAATTCCAGGTTATCCCTGGTGTGTGTGTGTGTGTGTGTGTGTGTGTGAGAGAGAGAGTGTTATAATATAAATGTGTCCCTTTATATTATAAATGTCTTTAGGTCCGTAACCGTTATACCATATTATAATGAATATAAATTTCAGTAATGGAGTTATAGCATAATAAACAATATATGGACAATTTAATGTACAGATTGGGTAACACTTTACTTAAACCTTTATATATATAATGCATATGCATTATAAAAATATTTTAATGCACCTTATAATGCATCGTATGATCTCATGAATAATAGTAACCACAGTTATAATACATTATAATTTTTATCTGTTCATTGAACAACCTGTATAAAGTATAATGTATTAAAGCACATGACAAACAACCAATTTCAGATGTAACGAGGAATCTGCAAATAATATATTGTATATGAATACCTTTATAATGCATTATAAGTAAAGGCTTTAAATAAAGTGTTACACAAAAATGTATTGCACATATAGATGATAATGATTCCATGATGCACAATCGCACACAAAATTATAATAAATCATTTAATATCCTTGCAGGATAATTCATTATGCAATAAATTCCAAGTATTAAAAAACAATAGCTTTTTAGGACAAATGTCAACATTGTGAAGCAGAGGGATAGAAATAAAGATTATAAATTATCTGTAAGAGCATAGTTTATATGATATATATTTTGCTCTTATATATTTATAAGAGCATAGATTGTGCATCATGTTCCAGAGTTTCTGAAAACGCACCACGGTCTCTTTCGGCTATTTTCCTCTCACAATTTCAGGATACATTTTCACATGTGTTTTTGAGTATGCAGTCATTGAGAGATTGCTTAATTGCAAGCATGCCTTCATAACGTGCAAGATCCACCATCAGAATACATCAGAACAGACACTTTATTTAGAGAGAAAGGACATGAAATTAAATATGTCTTAATACTTTTAAAGGCATATGAAGAAGCTGCATTTGTTTTTGTTTTTCAATTGTATTGTGTTTCTCTTTGTGCATGTTTGCTTGGTCTGTATCATGGCAGGGTTAAATGAAAGTTTCTTGGAAAATGGAATTTAATATTCTCTCATTGTGCACTTGTATTTGCAGCTTTATTTGTGAAGTTCACTCAGTTGTATCAAGCTCTAGAACTGAATGTTCTTGATGTAAAATGCTTCTCTTCCGAGCGCCAAGCAGGAGATAAATGTTCCTTGTTTCCTCACCAGGAGGAGTTTATTTTTGCAGGATCTAATGAGTCTAATTGCAGCGCTGCAGTGTTTCTAGTGTCCGAGAGACAGTAGCGTTGATTTCTGATAGCACACTTTCCTGGATGCAAACCATCTCTTCCCTGAGAGGAGAGGAAGGAGAAGCTGCCAAACACAATCAGTTCCAATCCGCCTGGATTTGAGAAACACTGTTTCTGCTCCCTAGGAGAGAATAAACTTCTTCACAGAAACAGGATTACATTTCATTCTGTGCTGTCCAGGGAATAGAGAGTTATTTGCACATATATTCTGTGTGTGTTAGCAGCACATATATAATTAAATAAAAATGTTTGTATATCCTTATCTTTTAACACTTTACTTGAAGCCTTTTGCATTTTAAATGCACCTTATAATACATTGTATGAAATCATGAATAACTGTAACCACAGTTGCATACATAATAATATTCATTATTATAACTTTAGAAAGTGCAATGCATTAAAACACATGGCAAACAATCAATTTGAGATGTAGTCTGCAAATATTGTAATGCATTTTAATGTTGGTTGCAATTATAAGAAGATATAATGCATGCTGTAATGCATTATATATTTTATAAGTAATTATTATGACATAATTTTGTGATAATTAAAGACTTCAAGTATAAGTTTTACACATTATCTTCTTAAATCTAAAAAAGTAAGGGAAAATTGTCCTCATAGTGAGTTTTTAATATATGGTTTTAAAAAGTTATTTTAAAGTAATTTTTGATTGATTTTGCAGCAACCACAAAAGCTTTTAAGTAATATTTTAATTAAATATAGTGTACTCTTTTATATTATGACTTCAAAAATCATGGCTTGGTGCAACAATATTAAGATATTAGTGTGATATTAGTTTATGCAAGCAGTATATGCTGTATATAATAAGTAGCTACTTAAAATCAAAAATGTGAAAATTGTTCTCATGGATCTTACAAATGAAATTTTGATTGACTGTAATATTTCCAAGATTATATTATAACATCAGCATTTTAGTTAATATATTAATAATATATCAATATTAGTTAATATTAATATTGTGTTTTGTAAGTATTACACATATTAAAAAAAAAATATATATATATCATTATCTTCTTAAATCTAAAAAAGTATGTGAAAATTGTTCTCTGACATTGTAATATATTGACAAGATTTTGATTGAAAGTTGATTTGACTTATTATTTGCAATATATTACAACATCAAAAATCAAGGATTTCTGTAACAGTGTTGAATTACTGAGTAATTGTTATTTTGACGACTCAAACATCCCTCTTCCAGAGTTCAGCACTGCCAGAATCACATCCCGTGTTTCCCTGCAGGAGAATCCCGTCAGCATTCGCACTAATGAGAGCCAGCTT